>VZRQ01003568.1:734189-853920 GCA_013397975.1 Machaerirhynchus nigripectus | reverse complement strand
AAGGTGTTTTAAGGGCTTATTTTACTTCTTATTACCCTCCTCTGAGGGTAGTAATAAATTTTACTTAGCAACTAATGTTGAGCCTGTTTTGCCCTTGAAATATTTCTCTCGCTCTCCTTATCTCACTCATGAAGCCTCCGTTACTTTTTTTCCCCTCTTTTCCCTCCTTTTGCCCAGCTGTGGTAGGGGAGGGTGAGCAAGCGACTCTCATGGGTGCCTGGTGTTGGGCCAGAGTCAAACCACGACAGGATGTCTGCATGGATGCCTGAGTGTGTGCTACCACAAATGTGGGGATATGGAGGGAAGGGAGAGTGGTGAGATGGGCTGGTGGTACTGGTCATCATGAAGTGGCTGCACGGAGCCTGCCCATGTGTTTGTAACAGAGAGGCCCCACGCACTAAGCATTCAGTCCTGTGACTCCCAGGTCTCAGCAGTACTGTGACAGGCACGGCAGACATGGACACAGTGCCAAAATAAGTTGGAGGAAATCCCTCAAGTGAAAACAAAGACTCTGTAAGTCATTTCCTCTGAGCTGAACAGAAAGACATCTGTGTTGATACAGCTATTACACACTAATCACAACAAAACAATCTTGCAAACAGCATAGACCCTGCTTGCTTTCCTCTAGACTGACTGAAATGTGAGAGATGTACTTCCACTGAACTTTACAAGATGTTCTTTCAGTGTGGTTTTGCAGTGACAGTTTCTATAGGTCAGACTGGGCTAAGAGAAGGAAAGAAGGTAGAGAAGAGAGCCTCTGTGCCACCTCAGTACAGACCTTGAAGTCTGAATTCCAACACCTGACAGGTGCAAAAAGCCACTTCATTTATTCTGGCTGTAGGTTTGGGGTGGCTGGATGCGACTGTTATGCATGGTTAAGTATGAAGGAATGCACTGTAACCCCGGGGGTCACTGGGACACGAGCAGATCTGCGATGGGCATTAAAGAGGAGCAGCCTCGGGGTGTACAGCCCACTCGGCATGGGGGAATGCTGTGCCCACCGCCACCCCGCGGCCCAGCCCAGAGCCCTGCGAGCACTCACTCTCACCGTGGTTTGGTACGAGAACTCTTGTAGCCAAAGCATAGCTTTCACACGATTTAAAGCCAGCTGGGGCCAAGAACCTAGATTTTGGGGGAGAGTTTGCAACCTGCTCCGAGTTACGCAATTTGCCTTTTTCTTGTACTTCATGGACACGATTCCAGGCAACTCCCGACGGGTCTGGTGGGTGTGGGACACCTCAGCTCAGCTTCTCGCCGTGCTGCACCCGCGCCGAGCGCTCAGGTAGCCGGGACAGCGCGGCCGCCCCCGCCCCTTCCGCCGCGGGGAGCCGCGCTCGGCGGGAGGAGGAGGAGGAGGAGGTGCCTTCGCGGGCCGGAGCGAGGCAGTCCGGTGCCTCTCTCCGTGCCTGCCTGCCTCCTTCCGCCTCGCTCCACACTGCCGGCGCCCGGGCTCCTTCCGCGACGGCGGCCGGGACACGCAGGTAAGGCAGAGCCGGGGCTGCCGAGCAGCGGGGCCGTCCCGCTGGGAGCGGGGCGGTTCCTTGCANGCACGGAGCCCCGCTGCCGTTCGCGGGTCCGGACGTGTGCGGCGCCGCCGGAGCGGAGCGGAGCGGCTGCTGCCTCGGCTGACAGGTGTCACAGCAGCTGTGAGCGGGAGCAATGACCAAGGCTGTCTTTTAAACCTTTAAACCTTTGCTTAAAATTGCGCGAGTCTGTGTAATATAAGGGGTTGTGGCCCACGCTGCCAAGTCCATTTGAAAGCCAACATTGCTCAGTATTTCCTTGTTTGTGTGACTTTCTTCTCTGAGTCTTACATCCATGTAAGCGCTGTGCTTTGCCAAGACTGTTTCTCCTCGTCTCAAGGCAAAAATTGCCTTCTGTGTGAGTTTAGTCATCCTAATAATTCCTCCTGCTTTCTGTCACACATCGGGTTACCCTTTCTTGGCAGTGAATGCTCTTACATAGCCTCGTGCTGGGGTACAGCACACCTGCTGCTTGTGCAGTAGGTGACGAGACTTGCATGGTGCTTTTCCACAGGCTTCCTTTCTGCACCCCTGTAAGTTGGAACGGGTAATTATTTGCGCTGTAAACTGAGCTTTTAGTACAGGCATGGCCATGAGCTCCCTGCCTGAAATGACAGATGCTAATCTGAAATACTTAGGGTTGTTTTATGAGTCAAATACATGAGACTGTAGCTTCTATAGATGGAAAAACTGACCGTAGTATAAATGCAGGCAAAAGGTGTCTTGCAGGTACTTGCTTCTGGAGCATTTGTTTTCATTTTAGAGTACGTGTTTCTGATATATTATCTGACTGTCTCACCTTTGATAGAAGGTGAATTTTTGTTCAGTTTCTCAGAACTCTTCAGAGGCTGGAAGATGGGTTTTTACTTACTGCTGTTATATAAATGTTTAGAGTACTTTGGGCCATCAGAAAGCACGTGCTTTTCTTTCTTTCTGACACACCAGCTGCGCTGCTCAGATCATGTCACCTGTGCAGAGGAGGCCCCTTAGGTGTCTTGGTCTTGTTTGCTGGGTACTGCTCTTGTAGGCTGGGCAGGTAGCTCCCAGACAGGGAGTTACTCAAAGCTATTTGATGGTTGTGGTTTGTAAGGGTACTGCAGCAGGAAAGGGCCCATTTGCTATAAGACTCTCCTCTGATATTCTTTGTGTTTCTCTGGGGTTTATTTTATGTTTCATTTATTGTGAAATACATCTTATCATTAAATGATCACATTTATCTCTGCATTTAGTTCTTAATGAATGGTTGCCTTATAAGTTCCTCTAAATTTCTAAATCAATATTATGATTGTTTTGAACCAAATGGTTAATTTCTTGTCTGCTGAAACTAATGAAAGCAGAGCAGCGTGATTGTGTTTGGCACCTTTTTTGTTTTGATAAGGTAATCCCATAGGTGTGCAAATCAAAAACACACTGGTAGTTACACCTCTGTCTTGAAGGAACTCTAGTTATCAACTGCCAGACCTGCCTTTATTAGCCTTTCAAAATTTATAGGAGTACCACTTTTTTTTTAATGTTAATACAGAATTTTTAAAGTCTTTGAAATCTTTTAAAACCATTGACTGTGAGGCAGCTTGAACTATGTCCTAAGTTAAATCACATTTAAATTCTTAGTTGTAGGCATTGTGGATTTGGCATTGTAATGTATCCACTAGGCTGAGTGCCTACAATGGATAAAAAGAGAGAAAAATAATAGAGCTGCTAAAACAATATTAGCTCTGTATTTTTTCATCTTGGCCTGAAAAAACATTGTATTCAGAAACACCATGACATGTGATACCCTGTAATAAGGTTAAAATAACTGGGAAGTGGTTAATTTCATCGAATTACTTGGAAGCATCAAGTAAAGTCTTCACCAAATATAGGTGCAACCTGTTGTAGATTTAATTCCCTCCGTGTTGTGTTAACTTATAAACTGGATACACAAGAAAAGGTGCAGAATAGCGTAAGTTACATACAAATATTTATACCTCAAATATGGAAAACATTTTCTGTTTCTTAGACAATAGAAGTCTGTGCTGCCTGCTGTCAATGCAAAGGTCATGGAAAATAGTCTTTAGCCTTTGTTAACCATTGATGTCTATGATGTTTTTCTACTTTTGCTTGGTTTGACTTTTTTCAGTAACCTATTACCTTTTCACTGCTGAACGTGGAACCGTTCTTTGAAAAAGGCAGGTTTGTGTATGCCAAAGAATCAGTTGTAGCAGTCTACAATGACTCTCCTGCCGAAATAGTATAAGGAAATACCACTATAAAAACTGAAAAATATGGAAAACAGTACTCAAACAGAGTGGAGTACAGGTTGGCATGGTGAAGAAAGCCTGAGGTGGTGGACCTTTATTATATTTCTAATTATGTATGTGCTCCTGAAGGACGTCTATCATATATTTTTGTGTTTGTGCTTCATATATTTTTATTATCATATAGATGCATCTATTTGCACAGAATTACCAATACCGTGTCTAGAAAGTGTTGGCAATGGTCGGGCAGTTGTTGCACTGTGGAAATTAGAGTGATGAAATTCATTAAATGACCTGCTGACACCCATAGCTTTCTCCATTATGCAAAATGCAAGGGAAAGACTCGCACTACACTGGCTGCATCCTGCTCTTTACTGCAGAGGGATCACCCCAATTTACCCTAATGCTCCAGGCCAGGGCCTCATTCTAGCACTAGGCATTAGAGGTGTTATTGATATAATGGGACACAACTCTCCAGAAACCCGTGAAATTGCACCCATGTTTTAACAAATGGTCAGTCAGGTCTCAAAAAACGTATTTTGGTCAATGGAGGGGTTTCCTTCTAGCAGCAAATCACCAGTTTGCTCTGCCAGCCCTCAGGCAGAGGAGTATTCTGCTCTCCTGCTTCTGGTCTGTTTTTCTAAAGGAAAAGGCATTAGGAAAGAAAGCGGTGTGCAAGTGGGGGAAACTAGTGTTTGGGTGGACATGTATGCTCTTTGTCCGCTGTGGCAGAAGAGGAACTGGGGAACAGAGACTTGTGATTGAGCACTGCCCCGTGGCCATTACAGCACTGGCAGTTCTCAGTCATCCCCTGCCCTGGCTCAGCTGCACCGGCTGTGATTCAGAGTCAGGGAAAACACCATGTGAGATAAAACCTTGAAAAATAGATAGGCAACGACTTACCCGTGTGAAGATGAGTCTCATTGCAGAAGGTGCTTTGTGCGGAGGGGAGCAGGTTTTTGCATTTCCTGGGCATGGAGGTGGGATGGAGAGAGAGCCATTTCTTGCAAGCACTGTGAAGTGGCCACTGTGTTCAGATGGGGTCGTGAAATCTTGGGAAGAATTACAGAAATCTCCTGAGAGTAGGTCTGTCCATCATGGGCAGGGTGTACCTTTCTTAGGAAGAATGACATCACCTAGAAGTTGTCTTTGGTTTTGACGATACCCAAACATTTAGGAGGAAAATGACATTGCTGAAAAGACACCTCTTGGTTGCATGACTGTCCTGTGTTCTGGGCAGTTCAGCAAAGCTCACGCTTAGCATGGTGTGGTCCTGCCTTTGTACGGTGGGCAGGAGATACGGTTTTCAGGAGCCTGCTGCAGAGAGAGGAGTTGCTCTGGGAGAGTCTGACCTGGCCGACAGCTGATGCACGAGAGCTGTTCCCCATCTGCTGAGGCCAGCTGTGCGACTCAGCCTTTGGTGACGGGAAGAAGTGTTTGGCCATGTGTGCAGTCACAGCTCCTCTTCTGAGGCAAAGCACCAGGCTGCCAACTGGGCTACTCTGTTTCAGCTCTTAAAGTAAAATCCTATGCAATATTAAACCAATGAAGGAAAAAGGAAAAAAAAAAAGTAGTGTGCTGAGGCATGTGGGACCTGAGCAAAGGCTTTCTTAGCACTCCTGCTTTTCCTCATTTCCATGTCTTATCAGCAGATATGTGAATGGGTACCACTTTGCCACATGGAGGATATAACTTCAGTAGGGTCAAGCGGGTCACAGCTGAGTTTCCTCTGAGGAGGGGTTTTGTTCAGCCTTGTTCCTACTACTAGGTGTGATCTTATTAACTTGTTAGATCTAGGCCTTGTTTTCACTTGAATGTGGGGCAGAAAAGCCATGGCTTTAGGTAGTAAAGGAAGCAGGATTCTTCCTTCTGAAAGAGCGTGTGGGCAGGACACCAGGACCCTGCCCTTCCAGTGAGTGTGCACTGTACACTAGACTGGGACAAACTCTCGCCCATTTATGTGTATGAAACAAGAAAGGCTCTTTTGGCTGTTTTTGTTTCCTCTACAGGATAGCCACATAACTCACCATCAGATCTGGGTGATATCTGCCCTTTCATTTGAGCTGAACATTGTAAATCTGTCCTAGGTAGCCCTGTGCACAAATCTTGTCAGATTTGCTGTGCTAGCTTATAGGGTAGGTGAGATAATTGTACTACATACATTAATACAGTCAAGGTTGCTACTTGTCCTGTGAATTACAGGATGTCCTATATCACAGGACAAGCTTTATATCCTGGCAGAAAGAATAACTGTGTGTGTTTTCCCTGCCTTCCCTCCCCTATTATGAGCATCTCTTCCCAGCTGAGGTTGCAAACCACATCAATTCCCAGTGCCGTGGGGGGAGGAGGAAAAGAGCGGGGGCTCTCCCACCTTGGATTGTGTGACCCAGTTCAAGGGATGTGGTCTTAACGTGCAAAGTGAGTTGAGATGAATGGGCCTTTTTCTGTCCCATGGGAGATCCTCTAAACCGGTAATCTTAAGTATACTTCGGGATCTTTTGAAATTAAAATTTCTACCTAATCTGTATCCAGAAAAGAAGCTTAAAATAATATTTTTAACATGAAGAGATTTAACACTCCAGTATTAAGAGTGGCTGGTTCAAAACTGCCAGTGCAACTTGAATTCAGCTTGCTTACACATAATGTTACATGTTTAGTTATGTAGCCACATGTGGTTTTGCTTTCCCTTCAGGCAACTGTTTCACTCAGACCATGGCTGGCTGGACTGTTTCAGTTTGCTTTGTCGTGGTCAGCCATGAGGACCATCTCCTCCTTAAAGCTGCAGGCTGGCCTTGGTCATCCTCAGTGGTTCTTGAATATAGCAGATTTGGATGTTGGAAGGAGATGTATGTACAGCTCCAGCGTGTCAGATGAAGTGTGAGGGTCTGTTTTATCTGCAGGGAGTGTGGTAGAATGGCAGGGTGAGAGAGTGTGAGAGCAATGAGAGGAGGGCCATCGTTCTGTGCCAGGGGCTGCAGACAGCCTCTTTGCCACCACAGCAGCTTTCTCTTCCCACCAAGGCACTGTATCCAACTGTGAAGGGGATTACAGCTTTCTGATGAAGAAAATAAAAGTCATGGGCAAGCAGGAAAATTCCCTCAATTCGGTTTAGTTACTTTTCTGGATCTCTTAAACTGAAACTAACTCTGAAAGTCAGTGTGATACAGGCACTTCCCACAAAAACCTGAGACCTACCCACAAAGGGCTGTCTTCTCTTACCTTTGCAGTGCCTTAATTTTACTTCTTGTAATTTTGACCTCAATGGGACTTGATCATGGCAGCCCAAGTTCTGATGATGTTTGATTGATTCTCTAATATCCTTGTGTCTCACCATTGATAAGCATTGTGGAGTAAGATACCATCAAGCATTAATGACTGCGTTGCATGATGTCTCAAAGAGTTTAAGCTCAATGCTGTTCCTTAAGACCATAAATGTCTTGTGACACCTGACAAGTACTCTCATTCCCTCTTTAGCTCACAACAGTTGAAACACCTCAACATCTGAGATCTGACATCAAGGAGAGCAGAGATAACAAGCTGCTTTGCTAGAGATGCTCATTACCTTGCGTTAGCCAGAGGAAAGGGAAAACATGAGACCACAGCACTGCCTCAGTTGTGTTTATTTTTGGATTCAGTGAGAAACTTTCCCCCTGAATTAATATGTATATATTGACATGAGTGAAGCTGAAGTCCTTTGATATTCTTTGTTGCTTAGGATGCACTGTTACGTGAAGAAGAAATTCTTCAAGGTCACAGCCTGGCTTTTCAGTCCTGTCTGTGGAGACTCTATTAGTAAGTGGCTGAAATGCAAGTAAAAGCAAGGATTTCTTTCACTACTTCTGTGGGTGCACAGGTGTTCAGCCATCCCCAGGAAAGCAGGTCTACATCATGCAAAACAGTTTCTTGGGAAGACAAACACTGTAACTCCAAATATCTCCCCTTCCTCCTTCTTCCCCCCACTTTATACACTGAGATGATGTCATATGGTCTAGAATATCCCTTTAGTCCGTTTGGGTCACGTGTCCCAGCTGTGTCTCCTCCTAATTTCTTGTTCATCCCCAGACTCCTTGCCAGTGTGGCAGTACAAAAAGCAGGAAAGGCCCTGGCTCTGTGCAAACACTGGTCAGCAATAACAAAACCATCTCTATATTATCAACACTGTGATCAACACAGTTTCAAAACACAGCCCCGTATTAGCCACTGTGAGGAAAGTTAACTCTACCCCAGCCAAAATAAGCACACCTATCCAACATAACAAGGTGAGAGAGTCTGGAATCACAAGATAAGAACGCTGGCCTTGCCAACACCAGTGCTTTGCCATGCATGGGAACGGTAGTACAACATCTCAGCTGAAATGTAGATGGTTGTTCATTTTGTGTTCAACCTCTTGCCCTTGTTTTGTAGAGGAGGGGATGTATCCTGGTGAAAACAACACAGGGGAAAACTCAACAAATGGGAACTTGGATGTTTTCTGTTCCCCACTCACTGCCCTGGGTTTTTCCTCATGCACAGAAGGCAGTTCTGACCTGTACCTTTAGATATATTATTTAGATATAGATAAATGTTGCTTTTTCACACCTACTGAGCGCTGACTAGTCTGTTGGGACTAGTCAGTTGCTCAGCAGGTGTGAAAAAGCAACATTTATCAAGTGACCTTATAATACTACCTCAAAATAAAGACTTTGAGGGTTAATACATCCATTACTCAACATGTGGGATGGGGCCAGTAGTTCATCCTCTGAGTCAACTTCACACAGCTTTGTCTTCAGCAGAAGTTCTCATGTTTATTGAAGTATTTCTTACTGTGTAGCTTCCACACAGTCTAGCAGGTGGAGAACATGTTGTTCTTTAGTAGGTGGAGAACAAGCAGTTGTTTTAACGAAGAAAGGTCTTGGAGTGCTTGGAAAGAGAAATAACTGAGGAAGTATTAGTCATTCCCTGTGCATAAAGACAGTCATAATTCATATGTATTTCAGTATTTTAGCCAGACCATGTCAGAAGTGTGTCTTGAATACTGAAATAAGTTTAGCTTATTTTTGGTATAATATGTTACGTGCTTACCTGACATTGTATGACATTTGAGAAAACAAGTTCAAATTGTGAAGAAAGTGAATTAAGTTGACCCCTCTACGGTAGTTAAAAAGAAGGATACCCTCAGACACTTTACCTCTTTTCTTTTTATATTTTTCTTTCCCATAGATTTGATTTGTTTTTCTCAGATTTGCAGTTTTGTGTACAATAGCAATTGTCCTCCTACTTGATAGTGAGCTGTAGGATTCCTTAACAGAGTTAGGTTCAACATCTGATTTAATAGAGCTTTTATTTTTCCAGCCCTCTAAATCTTCAGCTTCCTGGAGAAGTAGGAAAATCTTTTGCACAAGCATCACTCATTTCCTTTGCCAATCTCATATTTGCCTGTTTCTTTAGTAAGTGGGTGTTACTGTTTCTCTTCCCTTCCTATCGCCAGGGGATTTTTGGAGAAAAGGCTGAGGCAGCACTCTGCTTTACTAAGTGTCCACCCAGTGCCACAGCCAGCAGGGTACTGGTGTGGAGTAGCCTCTGTCTACGTAGAAGTGAAGCATATAGACTCTGCTCTGCCAGCTACAGTCAAACTCCTCACAGCATCCTGAAGTCCTGGTGATGGCACCACAGAGGGCAGAAACTATGGGATGTCAGCAGAAAATTGTTGGCCGTTTTCACTCTGCTTTGTACATGGTATTTAGAATAAAAATAAACCTGAGCTATGAAGTCTGGACCTGGGAAAAGCTGCTGTCTCCCTTTTAAGGGTTGATATAAAATACTGATGTTTCAGTGTCTTTTTTTTTTGTGCCTTGCTTTCCCATGTCCCAAACGAATTTTCAGCGTTACTGTTGTGCAGCAAAGAACATTACAAATGATAGAGGTTTTTGATCTGAAGAAACTGAAGGCAAAATAGTCAATGCAAGTTTATAAATATTGCAAAGTTTTTGTGTGGGAGAAATAAGAAAAGCTACAAGTACTCAGCTCTAGAGGAATGAATAAAAATACAAGAAGTTGTTGAGGATAGTGAAAATTGATCAGTCCAGCCTTTGTATGGTATCCCATAGTGTTGCTAACTCAAACTTAGAACTAAATAATTTCAAGGAAAAAATGCCCATGTCAACGTATTTTCTACATCATGGATGGTAAGAATGTAGTTTTTGTTTCAAAAAGCGGAGGTTTCTTTCCTAAATGATTTAGTTGTGAAGAAGGTGCCCTATAAAGCTATGAAATGATAACTTAGTAATTGGAGTGTACTGCTTGCAGGAAATCCCAATAAGGAGCAACAGCTGAGTTTATAAACGATTTGAAGATGAGTACATGCCATTCTCCTAAATCATTGTTGTAGGGGGAAAAGAAACTCCTCTGGTGCTCTCACCATTTTTCCTGAGCTGTTCTGTGCACTTGGGCTCCACTTCTCTTTTGCAATGGTTGATGAGGTGATGCTCCAGTTTGGTGTGATGAACCACCTTGACGCCAACTGACCCTGTCTAAGAGGGACCATCACTTTTCATTGTTTTCTTTGCTTACCCCAACTACCTAAGTTAGAATGCTAAAAGGAGACAAATGCTGTATTTTGTAAAACGTAGTGAGCCTGTTTCCAAGAAATTTTGAAAAACTGATTCTGACTGTGATAAAATGCTCCTTCTGTGTGTGTACATGAGTACCTTTCAGCTGAATAAAGGATATTTTGCAACATCACATGGTCTCAGAATCTCCAGTCAGAGTTGTCACAGAGTTACCCCTTAGCCTGTTTACCTTTAGCCCTAAATTTCATACAGGCAAATATGAATTTTATTTTCACATGGTTTGATTATATGTAAAATTAGCCAGTTACTGTTTGGCTGTTCTTCAAAGAGAAACTAAGGTTTTGCAAACCTTTGGCTGTAATTTTGAAGTCTGTTAGAAATTAGTCCCCCCAAATTACATTTCTCCCAGTTAAAAAAATCCAAACTTGGATATGATATAAGTGGTTTCTGAAAGCCTGCTGTTAAAAAAAAAAAAAAAGAGGAGGAAGAAAAGTAAATCTATTTTTAGCTTCCCCTTTTTCTGGATGTGATACAATTTGGATATCATTACAGTACTTTTTCCTGAATTTGAATTTTAAAATTATGACAGATTTTTGCTAACGTATATTTCCTTTGTATTTGCATTTCTATGAAAATGCAAATTTCACATTTACCTTTTGAACAGGGATTAATAACAGTTGTATTTTACTTTATGGCGTTTGAATTTGCAGCCTTAAGATGTGGGGCAAAAAGGCAATACAAGAGTATATTTTGCAACCCTTGCTTACACTGAGTAGTAATTATTCAAATAAGCCTGTGCTGGATAATTATGTAAATAACTGTTCACATGTAACTCAGTTTGTAGTTTCATGATAAACCAACAGAAGCTCCAGCAGAAAAAAACAGGGTAAGGAGTTCTCCTTTTCTTGTTCCTTATGCACTGTTTCTGCTCTCTACCCAGAGGAGCAGTGTGCTGCCTGTCCACTTACCCTACTGCAGACATTTGCAGGGACACAGTATGAGCTTGATCAGCAAACTGATCTGAATTAATTAAAATGAAGGAGGGAAACTATTATGAAACCTACAGATTTGAGTAAGGATTACAAGGTACCACTTGGGTTTTAAAAATTGTCGTTTTGATCGATACTTTCAAAAATTGAAGGAGTGACTATTCTATATATGGGGTTTTTTTTTAATCTGCTGCCCTAGGAGGTACATTTTCAGTGTTAAATATCCGGATCTGGAGCTGACTTGGGTGTTTGGATTGATGTGTCCCAAATCTGAAAAAGAGCAGTTGTGCACGATGCATGCAATCCAAGTCAGAAAGCTGAGGATGCTGATTTGTTAGAGGGATTGCTTGTCTTGAATGCCCATCAGCTTAGTGTTAAGGCTTTTCACTGAAGAACACAAATTCCTAGGGAAATGTTACCACCACCAAGGAGGTGTTGATACTCAGAAAACAGTTCCACCTTGATTTTACTTTTATTTTCAGCCACAAATATTTCCCTGTAGTGTTCCTTTTGTATCATTGTGATAAGCGTGTTTTTCAGAATGTGTTTTTTTCGTGTGAGACCCCCCATGACTGTGATACAAAGATTTGTGCCTTAAAAAGTGAGAATTGCTTGTTACATTTGGGTCAGAGAAGCCCTGATCAGGCTGGATGCACTTTCTCTTTTCTACTCACTTGAACTTGCACTGGGAATTTCATACATTCATGCAGCTTTTTGAATGTTAAAGGTGCTTACAGTCCAGCTGGCTTATGGTGACTTCTCTTTTCAATAAACAAACACAATCTGGGAGCTGGGAGTGGGAGCCAGAAGATATGTGGGTAGTGTTGCAACAACCTGAGCTTACCACATCACTTGGTGGCTCAGTTTTCCCCACTGAAGACTGGGAAAGGTGGCATGCATAAGAAGCTCTGTCTATAAGTGACAACATACTTTGTGCATTTGGACCAATATTGACTTAGAAGGCTTATCTGAACAGTTGTTTTCATTTGTTTTGAGGAAGGTGTATGGTGGCTTCATGGCTATAGAGGTTGATAATACTTGTATGATGTGAAGATGGGAAACACAAGCTGATGCAGGTATTTTGATACTTAAAGTTGAGAATGTTTTCCTGCCCTGAGAAAAGCTGAGAGTCTTCAGCTCTTTCTGATTTCTGCCCTAATTCTGAGTCTTCAGCATCTCTGCAAATTAGATTGTGTTTGTTATCGTGTAGCTAAGGTTGGCAAGGAACAGGGCAATTCCTTGGCACGAGTCACATTGTGAAAAGTTTATATTGGGTGTCAGCCCGAAACTCCCACAGCTGTTTATAACAAGATAACAATGTGTCATGCAAACAGCTTCATATTCTGAGGGATGGTCTGGGAACAGTGGAGTATTTGGGGGGAAGTGGGCGCGGGGAAAATGTGCAGAAAATGTCTAAAACTGTACTGAAGAAAAGTAGTGACATATGGGTTTGGTAAGAGGTAAGCATGGCTGTTACAGGGGCTTCTTAATGGAGTGTTGCAATTTTGAAAAAGAACTTTCAGAATAATAGGTGAGGGTTCAGTTACCCTGAGCCTTATTTATCAAACCAGAAATGTGTCTAGAGCCACTGACTTGGAAATAACCCCAAATAAAATAGATTCCTGTGACCAAATGCAGATTCAAAGGCTGATCTTGTGACCTGGAAAACTGGTTCTAATCTGCTGAAATCTTCATAGCAGAGATAATTCAGTGTAGCAACCAGGTGCAGACATTGACCAATTACATTACTGATGGTTTTATTTTTTAACCCCGATTTTGTCAAAAGGATTTTTTTGGTACTTGTGTCATGTTAATGTAACCTGGTAGAGAAATGAAATACATTAGCATTATCAGTATTGAGATTTGAAATCATAGTTAACTTTGAATCTTTCTTGCACTTTCTAATGCAGCCCTCTAGGGCTCTCTGAGTTCACGGTTTATAAGATGGATAATAATTATGTTTTTCTTAAGTACAAGCAGAGAATTTTTACTATTGAGAACAGTAGAACTGTTTTGAGGAGGAGAGCCTGTGATGGGAACCCATAAAATTTTGTGTGCATTAAGCTGGTCTGAAAGTTAAAACTGACTTGTAATTTTTTGAACAATGTTTGCATTTTCAGTTTATGGTAGTATTCTTCCTTCTGCAATTACCTTTAAGATTGCAAATTTATTTTTAGAAGGGCAATAAATCAGAATTGGGCAGCTTTAGTAGTTAAATAACATATCCAAGACAATTACTGATTAAAAAATATCTGCCTTCTTCCCAGAATGCAATATGACAGATGACCAATAAAATGCATGTGTGTATGCATATCAGGAGAAGAGAAAAAACAAAAAGAGATTATTCATAATAATCACCATTTGTAGTCCATCCAATCATTACCATCTTTTACTTATGCATCCTAGCCTGGTCTTATTTTGTAGTTCCATGTAAACCACCGAATTTTTTTTTAACGTATGAAGAGGGTATTCCTAGAAAAGGAAAGGATATTTTAAAGCAGTTAACAACTACTTCCAGCTGTTGAGATAGCAGCAGTATGGGATATGAGAGCTCAGCTGGTCAAACCAAGGAGTGAAAAGTAGTATCAAGACTAGACTGGAAGTCAAGGGGTGTCATTTCATGTACTGTGAAAGCAATTAATTGCTCTCAAAATGAGACACACTAAAGTGAGTTTGTTTATATTTGATTTTATTAAAAATTAAATAGTGTAAGGCAATGTTGTGAGGAGGTTTGTGGTTTTTCAAGATTGTCTGCAGAATTCTGTGAAATGTACTGTTTTGTCCATGCTGAAGTTGTGTTGCCTGCAGAGAAAAATATGCATGCCGTTTCCCCAGTGTATTCTGAAATACCCTAAGTGGTAAATAGGTGCATAAAGTAAGGCCTGTGAAAAATGAATTATTTTTTTGTTTTACTCTAGGGCTTTGGGTTATCCCCTGCCCCCTCCACACAGTTGAGAGATTGTTCACAGTCACTGGTGCTTCAGCAGATGCTGCTGTTCCTTCTTCAAGCCATGGCTTCAGCTTCCAGCCGTGCTGCTCTAGCCTGAGTTGCTCTCCAGGACTGCACCTGCAACTTCCCCTGGCTTTGGAGCACAGCTTCAGGCAGGGCCCAAGTGATGCCGTGGGCAGGGCTGGCAGAAAGTGAGCAAAGGGAAAGGGAGTGGGGAAAAAGATTTCTGGAACAGCTTCTCCACAGCCTCTCCCACACCTTTCATTCCTGCCTCTGTGCCACTTCATTTAATGAGTCTGTGCAGGCAGCTGCCTGTGCTGCATGATGAAATGTCTGGTTGGATCCCTTCCCTAACCTGCTTCCCAGCCCAGCAGGAGGAATGCCTGCACCTGCACAAGGCAGGGTGGTGTGACAGGACAGTGGTGAGTTGATGAGGGAGCAGGTCAGCTGTGTTTAAGCTGGCATCATTGCAAAGAGCAGAGAGATTGCCTGGCTATGTCTCTAGCAGGACAGGACCCAGGAGCCAGATTTGAAAACAAAGTAGCTGTGGGTGCATTGGTTTTTATGTACTCCTAGGTTTGTCCTGCAGGTATCAGTCGTGGTGTAGAATTTAAAGCAGCTTGACATTATTGGCTGACCAAAACCGTCTGAATTTAATTGCTTGATTTTGATGGTCAGCATGAAGTCTTTCTGAACAGAAGCTGGAAGGCATATGCTTGGCAGTTTCTGAAAAATAAGCTTAAGTTCTTTGTTCTCAAACTGACATCTTCTAACAGCCATTTGTGTCTGAAAATTTTCATTAATAAAATCGGGGTAAATTTGCAAAATTACTTTTACTGATCCACCTTAGGTACAAAGGGTTGTAGTAAATGGGGTTACATCAGGCTGATGACTGGTCACTAGTGGAGTTCTCTAGGGCTTCATTTTAGGCCTGGTGCTCTTCAACATACTCATAAACAACTTAGATGCAGGATTGAAAGAATACTAAATAAGTTTGCTGACAATACTAAATTGGGAGGAGCTGTTGACTTCCTCAAGGGCAGAGAGAGGCCCTGCAGAGAGACCTTGACAAATAAGAGAGATGGGCAATCACCAACCTTGTGAAGTTTAACAAGGGCAAGTGCTGGATTCTTCACCTGGCACGGGGCAACTCTGGTTGTGTGTATAGATCGGGGAATGTGAAGCTGGAAAGCAGCACTGTGGAAAGAGGCTTGTGGGTCCTGGTTGATGATAAGTTGAATATGAGTCAGCAGTGCCCTGGCAGCCAGGAGGGCCGACCATGTCCTGAGGGGCATCAGGCACAGCATCGCCAGCCGGGCAAGGGAGGGGATTGTCCTGCTCTGCTCTGCACTGGGGCGGCCTCACCTTGAATATTGTGTCCAGTTTTGGGTGCCACAATGTAAGAAAGACATTAAGCTATTGGGGAGCATCCAAAGGAGGGCAATGAGGATGGTGAAGGGTCAGGAGGGGGTATCCATATGGAGAATGCCTGAGGTCACTTGTTCTGTTCAGCCTGGAGGAGACTCAGGGGAGAGCTCATTGCAGTTACAACTTCCTTATGAGGGCATGAGGAGGGGCAGACACTGATCTCTTCTCTGTGGCAACCAGTGACAGGAATGGCCTGAAGTTGTGTCAGGAGAGGTTTAGGTTGAATATTATGAAAAGATTCTTCACTAAGAGGACGACTGGGCACTGGAACAGGCTCCCCAGGGAAGCGGTCACAGCACCAAGCCTGACAGTTCAAGGAGCATTTGGACAATGCTCTCAGACAAATGGCATGATGCTTGGGGCTGTCCTGTTCTGGGCCAGGAGTTTGACTTCAATGATCCTTGTAGATCTCTTCCATGCAGGATATTTTATGATTCTATGATCTTCAATTTTGTATATAAAACTCTTTTGCAAATGACATTTTATGCATGCACAAACCTTCTCAATTGAAAGTTCTGTACAGGTTAGAAGCTTCTATACAGATTTGTGGTGAAGAGCAGTTGTGCACTGCTGTTTGCCTGGAGCACATTTCAGACTTCTCACCCATATTCTCTGTGACACGGCTGCAGTGTACCTTATTTCATCCCAGTCACGTACAAGTTTTGGCTTCCTGGGAATGTGCCAGTGCAGCCCTCAGCTGAGCAAAGCCTGAACTTTTTAGTCTAATAATTAACTTCTGTAAACTTCCAGATGCTTAGGGTGAGCTTCAGCTTTCTGTATATTCAGGCAGTTTCAGTTATAAGTAGAAGCTCTTCTTGTTACAGAAATCTCCAAATCTGTGATCCTCCGAAGATCTGGTAATGTTTTATTCTTCATCTTCACAGGAACTGATGTTCAATGGCTAGAAGAGAGCTGACAAGTGGCTGAAATGAATACGACTACTATCCTACAAGAGATTTTGATTAAAAGATCACAGCAGAAGAAGAGGACTTCTCCCTTAAACTACAAAGAGAGGCTTTTTGTACTTACAAAGTCTATGCTAACTTACTACGAAGGTCGAGCGGAGGTAGGAGACACAGGTTTATATTAAAGATTGCCTTTGTTCCTATTTGCTTTTGTACAATACTGGCTTTTTTTCCTACTGTATGTCATACTATCAAGAGCTGGTCAGGGAAATGGTCATTAGTGGCAATGAACGTGAGCTGGCATTTCACTTATTTATAATGCAGGTTGACAAAGGTGTAGTTAACTTGCCTGGTAGTCAGTGTGAATTGGTTCTCAATCAGAGCAGCAGTGCCTAGCCAGGATGGCAGAAATGACATAAAACAGTGTTTAGAGGTGGTCATCAAAGCTGATCTCTTTGTCCAGAGAGATGAAAGATTGCTGTCATCATGAAGTGGGGAAGAGGTGGGAAAAGGTAGAAAAAGTTACAGTTGCAGTTTCTTTTGGCTGTGTATACTGTGAAGGCCATTACATTCACATCTGGCAATTAACTGGATTTGAACAGGAGAAAGAACATGTGATAGGAGCAGTGCATTGCAGACCAAGTTCAGCAGAGCTGAGATCCATTAGAGTGGATCATGCAACCTGGTGATTGAAATGAAGCTGGAAGCAGTTTGTCTTCGACCATACAAGCAACTCATCCCGGTTACCACTTTCTGTGTAAATTCAGTTCCTCAAGAAGTCGTTGGTGTAAACTATGCAAATCCTCAGACCAGCATTTTTTCAAATAGGCTCCAGAGTCAGTTTCATCAAGGTCACCTGCCCTCAGAGCACCCTGTCATATCCTCAGTGCTGAGGGTGAGATTTTCCACTTAAGTGAGGCTACTTTCCATGTTTGTCACAATGCTGAAGAGGATCAAAATGACTGCAGTAGCTCGTGAAACATGTTGTACACCTTGGGAAACCATTTAACAAATACAGCTAAATGGAGGGAACCCTGCAACCTCTTGTGTTGGCTGACTTACGTCTGATAAAAGAAGAGGGTACAGGAGGGCTAAGGCTTGCTAAGCATGTTTTTCTGCCAGACCTTATGGTTGCACCAAAATTGAGCTCACTTACCATGCTACAGGATCACAGCAGTCTGTTCTCTGAAAGTAGCTTGGACATAGTCAGGGATTAAGAACAAGATCACAGACTGAGTTTGGAGGGGGCCTCTGGAGGCCATCTGCTCCAAGCCCCCTGCTCAGGCAGGGCCACACAGAGCTGGTTGCCCAGAACCAGCTGGCTGTTGAGTATCTCTGTCCAGCTGGCTGTTGGGTATCTCCGTGGATGAAGTCTTCACAACCTTTCTGGGCAACCTGTGCTAGTGCACAGTCACCCTCACAGTAAGAAGACCAATGTTGTTTCCTGATGTTTAGATGGAGCCTCCTGTGTTTCAGTTTGTGCCCACTGCCTCTGGTCCTGTCACTGAACACTGGTGGAGGTAGCCTGGCTCTGTCCTCTTTGCAGACTCTTTTCAGGCATTTTATGTCCCCCTGGATGGCAGAGTGTATCAGTCACTCCTATTTTGGTGACTCTGGCATCGTCCCAGAGAACAAAGAGGTGGGACCTAAGAAGCCCTCTGAAATATGTCTTGCATGCTTATCCCATGTCAGTTTACATTCAGATCAAATAGAAATATGACAAACAGGTTTTGCAGGTCTAGTTGTCACCATTTAAGAGCTTACCACTTCCAGCTTCCCCTCTTCCAGCTTTCCCCTTCCAGCTTTCCCTTTGCCCTGCAGGTTGATGGCCTCTGGCTAAAATGCTTTTCCAGTAGACTGACCTGTGGATCTCTCTGCTCTCAGAGAGGGTTAGAACTATCAGTTTTATTTGCAGTGAGATTGAGCAGGGCTGCCCATAGTACCCTCAGCTGAGGATGCAGTAACTTCTTAAAATATTTCAGCCTAAGATACAGAGAGTTGGGCTGAAAATAAATATTACACCTATGCTAGGCCATCAGTTTGCTGCTGTAAAAGGCAGGTTCATTTAATCCCTGTCCTAATCTTCCTAGACTCCCCCATTCATTTGAAATTATTCTGGCCCTTCTTGGAATCTATATTGCTCTGTAAAAATTTGCTAATCATAGAATCTAAGAATGGCCTGGGTCAGGAGGGACCTTAAAGTTCATCTAGTTCCAACTCCTCTGACCTTGGGCAGAGACACTTTCCACTACACCAGATTTCTCAGAGCTCTGTCCAACCTGCCCTAGAGCACTTCTAGGGACGGGGCATCCACCACCTCTCTGGGCAAACTGTTCCAGTGCCTCACCATCCTCACAATAAAGAATTATTTCCTGAAATACAATTTAAACCTACTGTCAGCTGGAAGCCATTCCCCCTTGTCCTGTCACTGCATGCCCTTGGAAGCAGTTTTTCTCTGTCTTTCTTGTAGGCTCACTTCAGGTGCTGGAAGGCCACAATTAGGTCAGCAGAAAGATATTTGATCTGGTTTTATTTTTGCTGGATTAGTGTTCTGCTGGGTTAGCAAGCTGCATTAGCTGGGTGCAGGATCTAACAAGCGCCAGAGGCCGTGCCAGGTGGCGGAGGAGAACAGGCTGCTGCGACTGTTGACATCAGCAGGTTGTTAGACTGGCTCAGCCATAACGTGTAACTTTCCAGCCTCAAACCATTTTCATTTTCACTGTTCCTCTCATTTTAGATTCTTTTAAACATTAATCAGCATTTTATTTTATTAACAATATTGTCTGAAAATAGTGCGCTCTGATCTTAAAGGGGATTACTGAATATTTTTGTCTCTTTGAAATAAACCACAGCTGTAAGACTAAGATCTCTGTGACACAGTGGTAGTTATTCCTTCATGTCTCTGGACAACTTAAATGGTATAGATGTTTGTGGGTTTAGTTTTTTCTTTGGGTATTGTTTGGGTTTTTTTAAGACAATTATGGTGGCTATAAATATGTATTTACAGTAAGACAGCTGCATATTCTGATATATAAATTAAGATTATATGAAGAGATTATATGAAGAGGAAAAAAATAATTAGACATCAAGATAATTCTGCCCCCTCTAAACAGTTGGGGTTTTATTGCTGAAATAAATGTGACTACTGTGTATGCTGGTTGAATTTAAGACATGACAGATGAAAGGATAGGTACAGACTGATTTTATTTTGGGCTTGGCAGTATTCAAAGTCCAGATTGGTAAAATAGGCATGGAAATCCCAAGCCAAGAGGATCTCACACCCTCATTTTAATCCCATAATTGCAGTGGTAGCAGTCTGCCAAGGGTGGCTGAGTTCTGCTCCTCTAGGCAAGTGTGCAATTCCCAGTTTGATTGTTGGCCAGTCTGAAGTATTTTCTTATTTTCTTCCGTTTTAACTTCTACGGAAGTTCAGTAGAGAGAGTTCAAGAAAAACCCAGGGTTTGTGGGCACGTGAATAATCATACCACTTCTTTTTAAAAACAAGATTAAAGTAAATCTCGTTAACCATTTTAGCCAATACTCAAAGTGTGGGCAAATTTGGATTATAAATAAAGTGACAGAATTAGACATTTTGTATGTCTGGTGACAGAAGTGGAACATTTATGACAACAGAAAGCAGTCAACCATAGCAAATACTGCTCATGTAAATGCTGCTGAGAGATTTAATTGTTCTGTGAAGCCAGTAGTGGGGCATCACTTGCTCTTTGACCAGGAAATGCACATTATAGAAGCCACTCTTCTCTGGCTTTTCGTGTCCCATGTACTGACAAAGTGCCATATACATTACTTGGAGCAATACATTTATAATAAATTATAAATTATCCTAAACATGACTACTAGCGACAGGCTAAAATCTTGTTTTAACTGGCTGACAACTGGTTTAAATCTTTCTATACATGCTTTCAAGGCCCCCTGTCATGGTACAATGACAGTGCATGCCTACAGCGATGCTGGAACTGCACTGCTGCCATGAGAAGGAGAAATACAGTTTTTTCACTTAAAGATACTGCTCTGCTGTAAGTCATGGAGCAGGTGTGTGAACGGAACATAGCTACAGAATCAGTGAAAAGACAGAATTTCAAGACTGGTTTCAAAACACAGAAGCCTGAGGAAGGAGAATCATGCTTTAGGTCAGCTGTGCAAAGCTCTACCATTACAGTTAATATCAGAAAGTTACTTTGCATAGGAAGCCAATAGAACCTTGGCTTTTACTGCTTAACTTCTGGGCATTATGCTGTTGGATAAAAAGTGTGGAAGAAGTATCACCTTTGGTTTGCTCAAAAGATGGACATTAAGAAGCTTGAAAATAAAAATACATCAGGATCTGACTTTCCTTAAGCATCATGGAGATAGATTTTTAATGTCAGAAAAGAGGAATATTCTGCTTAAGCTGGGATGTGTTCTGTTTTTTTCTTTTTTTTCTTGGTCATAAATTCTGAGAATTAGTAAGTGTAGTTGTTGGGGAAATGACATCATTGCACTATTGTGCAATATTGGACTAACAGTGATTGTAAGTAAATAAAAGGCTGAGCTAACGTTGTTTCATGAAGCCCTTAATGGTTTATCAGCTGTCATTGTTGGAAAGAGTGTTTTCTTTATTTTTTCCTGATGTTGCAAAATGGCTACTGAAATCTGGATGCAAGGGGTCCATTTGCAATGAAGAGAAAAATTCACTGTAGTAAGATACAACTGCATTGGTCTCCAAGCAGCGGGTACTGGTCATGAATGTGTAAAAAGGGAAGAAGTAAAATATCTTCCTATTCTGAGTATGGAGATGTAGTATGAAGTACATCTTGCTGGTTATGCTGCAGTCAGAAGGATTTAAGATATGTGCAGTATTCTCAAATATGTATTGTACACTTACCAAGTCAGCTTTAAACACATTTATGTAGACGGTAGTAACCGGTTTGAAAGTAGGGGGATAGGCATTTTTTCACAACCTGGCCCTTGTTTTTGAGGACTGCTGCACTATTCTTACTGGTGTCATGGACTGTAGTGTGACTTCGCTGGATAACCTGGTTGTAAAGCAAAGATAGTGTTTGTAGTCCTCTAGTGAGGAAACACAAGCATGAAATATTTTATTAGGAAATCTCTTTTCAATTTTGTGGGGTTTGAAAACTCAGCATAATACTTCAGGTGTGCTTCTGGTAGTTTTCCTGAATGACCAGAAATCCTTTCTTCCAACAAATCAAAAAATAGTAGTCAGTAGCAAATGAATAAGCAAATTTAAGCAATTTTGAAATTAACCAACTTGTTTGAAAATCAAATATTTCATGCAGTGATTAAAAAAAAATCTCATTTGGAATGGCTTTCTGTATTTTTGACCAGCAAAAATTTAGGTGAAGTTTTAGTATGACTTTTTCCAAATGCTAATTTCATCTTCAATGGAGTGTAGGTTTGATTTCCAAGAAGACATTTATGGAAATAACAGCACATATGCATAGCTCTAGGTATGTTTGGCCATTTTCTGTCAAAAGGGACCTCATATCTTGAATACTCAACTTAAAATTCCCCGGAGTTTATTTTTGAAGGATCGGTGCATCCACACTTTTATCTGTGTCTGTTTGGAAAGTCAAACCTCAGCGTTTAACTAGGAGTCCACCTGATCACTGAAATTTTAAGCACTTCAGTAAATATCAGCTGGACAGTGGAAGGGAGGACTCATTTTACCAGTATGCCTGGTGGCTGGTGCCCCACATGCTCCTTGGCAGGGTGGCTGCCGAGAACGGCGTCATTTATTCCTCTTGAGTTAACCAATGGGACAGACCACACAAAAATAGCATCCAAGCTACTGCGTCCGCCAGGGTTGTCCACCAAGTACTCGTGGTTTATCGTCTTTTTCCTTGTGTGGCAATGAGTTTGACTGTTGTGAATTCTTTCTCAGCAAATGGTGAGAAGCTGCCTCTGAACTGGGCAGTCACATGGCCCCAGCTGGACCAGGCTTGCTGCATCACAGAACAGCCATGATAGCAAGTAACGCATGCTTCACATGGGTTTTAGTTAGGTAATACAGGACATCTCACTTGAACTTAAAAGTGCCACCAGACCACAGGTTTTTGCTCTGGATGGAATTGTAGGCGAGGCAAATTCTTTATGATGAAGGAAAGAGAGTAAATGTAGGCGTTAAAGTACTTCTCATCAGTGGAGTGGTTGAAAGGAGCTGGTTTGCACAAGTGAGATGTCCTGCTAGTTTGTTGGTTTGAAAACTTTCACATTGATGTTTCTCATGAGTGCAGTGCTTCCACAAAGCTGACACAGATCTGGTCATAATTTTATAAAGCCTTGTCAGTGTGTGGACTGTTAGTATCCTCATATCTATTGTACCTGTGGAATGTTCCCTTTCATGATGATATTTCTCTCTCTCTGTGGCACTCGGCTTGCTTAGCAGTGATACTCTTTAGTTTGAAAGTGTGCTGATACGCGTGGTTTGGTTACTGTCCTCCCACACATGGCACAGCAGGCTTCAATTAACCTTTCCGGCCCACAGCAGCTTGGGCTGACCATGAGTACGAAGCTGACTATGAGCTTAGGAACATTAAATTTCCTTATGCTTTAGCATCTTTATTGTTTGCTCATGTTTGCTGTATGGATTACAGTTCACAGCAATAAATAGCTTACGTTGGATTTTGTATTTTCAAAAGGCACAGGCTAAATCCTGGTCCCTGTGGTTACCCTGCATGTGTTTGGGTGGACAGGAGTCTGCAGTGTTAGAAAGGAGAGAGTTTGCGCTGCAATGCCCCTTAGCTGTGGAACTGCTGCACAGAGGATATTGGAGTAGGCACATCACTTACCTATTTATTACTGTGCAGAAACCATTTGCTTCTACAGAGAAGGCAAATAATAGTTCCCTGAGGGAAAACATTTAAGAGTCTTATTTAGAAGGATGCTTCTGTGGACTCAAGTAGAAGGCAGCTTCTGAGGAGCTGAACTTGGGAGGTGCAGAATGCTCTTGTCGTCAGTGGCAGTAGTGGTATTTGCCATAAGGATCAGACTTGTGCGAAAACTTTCTTGCATAAACAGAACTGTTACAACTAAATAAAAACCAACCAGGATATAAATGAAAAAAGCAGAATAAAAACCTGGACATTTTGGGGGGTTGCTCATTTTGAAAGTCTCTTCCTAAGGAAAAAAGGGTTCTGTAAGGGTTGTGTTTGGTTCTTGTAATTTGAATATAGAGGAGACAGAAGCTACTGAAATTACAGTGGTGATATTTTAAGGAAGGAAAAATAAAAGCTCTGGGGCCCACTATGAAGCTGCAGGTTTAAGGGTAAAATTGTGTAGTTTCATTGCGACACTAATGTTGTGCAAATACTTCCTTTGGAGCATAACAACATTATCGAGTTCCAAAAAAGCTATGTTACTTTTCTTTTTTAACAAAAGATTAATTCATTCTACTGTTGTTTATTCCTGTAGTGCTTATCCTTTATTATTTTAAAAATAATTACCCTCATTTATGGGATTTCCTTAGTCATTGCATAGGCGATTTAATTATTTTATATAAATGAAAGCACAATTCAGTATTAAAATGCTTCTGATCACTACACTGATTACTCTTGTTTTTTAATGCAAGTTCAATAGCTTCTGAAACTAGCTTTACAGAGCTTGTTTTTGTTCCAAGTCACAGGTCGTAATGATAAAGCTTTCTTAAAATATTTGCAAGTGAAAACTGTTCAAGTTGGAGACATACTGTAAAGCTATTTATGTGAATGGGAACAGCTTAAGAGATGCATGGCAATGCTCACTTGTAAAGGGCAATTCAGAAAGAAACTTAAGTTGTAAAAAAAAGTTGGTTATGTTGTAGTAATGATTCCTGTTTTCTATAGAATTTACTGAAAGAAAAGTCAGATATAGAATGAGAATCTGCAGTAATTATCTTTCTACAAGATTTTTGATTTTTATGAGATGGAACAAATGAGACGTAGATGAAGCTGAAAAGCATAGGTTGCAGTTGTTGAGATGTAGACAAGGCATGGATGAACATATTTACCTTATGACTGGACAGGAGTGGATGAGTCTTAAAGGTCTTAAGAAAGAAGAACTGGAAAACAGATGAGAGAAGGCTAGAGAAGGCCTAGTTTTTTATAAAAGTGTGCAGAAGAGAAGCTGAGAAGTGTTAATCTAGAAGATATTTTAGAGAAAAATGCAAGAAAAAACAGACTTGTTGAAGGTACCTGAAGATGCAGAAATTGCACATCAGCCAACAAAGAAACAAAACAAATTAAGAAACAAAACAAAATAATCTCAGATTTATCTATGCTCTCTCTGACATGGGGTAACAAGTCTTGTGGGTAGCAGAGAGCAGCAGATATTCTGTGTTTTCATCCCAGTAAGGGTTTTTTGACATTGCTGAATGAGGCATTTTCACAGCATTAGAAATTACCTATTTAAACCTCTTGTAAATCTGATTGCAGAGCACATGGGAAGCTGGTACTGTGTTGAATAGGCATCGATGGCTTGTTTTCAGATTGGGAGCCTGTCTTGAATGGAATGTCCTGTTCTGCGTTTTAGTATTTTCACTAGTGATACTGTTGTTGGAATAGAAGCTTGTTGAGGTCTCAGGTGACATAAAACTTGAAGGACCTGCAAATGTTTTGAAAAAGAAGTCTAGAAATCCATGTGGTATATTGGGATTAGGTGTGTGGTGGGTTTGTTTGCTTTTTTTTTTTATTTTGTAGAATGCAATTCATTGTGGACAAATGAAAAAGGCAGGAATGCTGAAATGTTCTGATACAGAACGGCAATAAGTAGCCAAGTGTCAGGCTGTCCCCAGCGGGACCTGGGTTACAGGATAGTGAATCATAAACTGGATATGCATCAATGATACCTTGTTGCTGTGCAAAAGGCAAATGTTACATTAGGATGAAGAAACATGACTCCAATTCCTTGTAACTGGATAATAAGGTATCACCTGCAGTGCTGCATGTGGTTTGGGGCAGTAAGTTGCAAGGAAGATGTGGATCTGCCTGTGGGGTTCAGGGCAGGAGCAGCAGGAGGGATTAGGCTCCCAAAAGCTAGTGATGAAAGGTTGGTAAGTGGAACAGCAATTGTTTAAAGCAGAGAGATGTACTGGAATCTCAACAGACAAAAAAACCCTCTCAGCTCTGTAGTTGTGGGGTCCATCATCTGAACCTTGAGAAAGTATCTAAAGCAGCTGGTGCCTTGGCTGGGTGACCTCTCGGGTCTTGTCTTGGGCTCTGGTCGCTCACCTGTGATGCCTTTGGGCTTGGGCTCTCCTCTCTCCTTGGCTCAGGCTGTCCGAGTCTAGTGTTCAGGCAGCATGGAGGCTGAGTCAGGGCTGAATGCAAGCTGTCACTCACCCAGCAGCCAGAGGGTGGTCCTGAGCAGGGAGAAAACAGGGCAGAAATGCTACAGCTGGGCTGGGCTGGGCTGGGCTGGGCTGGGCTGACTGAGAGCTCTGTGAGTGTGGACTTCACTAAAAACTAAGAAGAGAAGACTTGTGTGAAAGAACCTGAAGAGGTATGGCAGTTATTTTGACAGCTGAAAGGCTGTAGGTTATTTAAGGCCTGATACGGATGGAGACCTGGCTGATTTATTATGTGTCCTTTACTTTTCTGTGGCTGCAGCAGTGTATCGTAACTGCAGTTGTGTGCGTTTGATGGGCTGCCTCTCCATTGCAGGAGAGTAAGTTACAGATAATGCACTGTAGTCATGGTTAGGAAGTTGTACTGGTGCTGTGACATAGAACTTATTTTTGTGCTTTTTGGTCTCTCCAGTGCTGGTCATTGACGTCTGCTGAGCTGCCAGGCCATGGTAATGGATTCTCGGTTTCTTAATTTGCAAGACAGGCGTTAAAACTTTCTTTTTCTCAATTATGTTTGTATTTTTTTTCCCCTTTAAATTCTTCCTAGCAGTCAAATATTGAATCAGGTCAGGCTAGATCAGAATGGTAATCGCCTCTTGCTTTTCATATCAATTCTAGCCATTTTCAAAAGGTAAATAGAAATACTTCATACTTGCTTTTCTTAAAATACTAATTTAAAAAAGTAATTGAAAGGAGAAGGGCGTTGTTCAATGTATCTGACACTGGAAAATATAGGAATGGAAAATGTGGCCACCTAACACCTAGCTACAGTAATTATATTTGCATAATCAGTAATTTCTTGCCTCAAGAGGGAACTAAAGAAGTATCCAGTCAGTGCTTCTTATTAATAAATGGCAATACTATGAAAAGAAACAAAACCCAAAAACCCGAAAGCCTAACCTCCCTCCCCACAAAGAACCCAAAAATGAAAATACCCTTTTTATTTGGCTCTGGAGCATAGTCTACCAGAGCAGCTCTGTACAGGCAGTGTTGGCTTAGCCAGGCTTTTCGTGGTTTTGCAAAGTTGAAGAGCAGCTCCATAAAAGGAGATAAAAGTAGTGCTGTGACCTGCTACATTTGTGAGAGCACAAGCTCCATGGGTCACATGCTGATGACCTCAGGATTTCCTACATGGGGGTAGGCATGGAAGAAAGAAATAATATGAACAAGGAAAGAGAGAAAGAGACAGCATGGGGGAGACAAAATTTCTTGCCAGCTGGGCTAACTTATGCGTGTTTTCATTGAGGCTTTTTTTCCCAAATCTAATGTCCTTTGTATTGTTCAGCATCCCCCCATACACACATAATTCTGTGAGGGTAAGCAGAACAATATGTTCATCAGCAAAGAGGAAATACACTGAAGAAGTATTTTTATCTGATAGCGAGGATATGGGCTTCTGAAGCTGTAAAGCTTCTGTATTCAGCAGAGGAGTAATTCCAAATGTGCAGAGGATCAGCTGCTTGATTGTACACTTATCTAACACTAATTTCTTTTCTTACTGTATTCTAAGATTTTTTTTTTTAAGGAATTGTGTAATCCTATATTTTTCCCATATCTGACAACATAGTTCTAGTGTTATGACTTCTTCATATTACTGTTTAATATGTTAAAAAGAATAGGAATAGCTTATTCTTTTTGGATTGTATGGAAACAATACTTGGCCATCCCTATTGTGAGCAAGGAGCAGGACATCTAAAACTATAAATCAGTATTTTGAAACATAGGTAAATACAAAATATGAATGTCATTTTGAAAAGCTTTGTATAGTAGTTTTTGTATAGTCACTCCCCTTTTGTTATTTTCAGCAAGCAGATACATTAAAAAAGAAAACCCACAACACAACCCCAACCTTAAGTGTGACATAAATGTGAAGCACATATTTTACCTATTTGCTTTCTTTATTGGGATTTAGTATTTTTATAACTTTTTTACTGTTCTAACCATATTTGCTTCTATAGGCCTCCCTCTAGAGGCATATATCTCTCTTTAGTAAAGGAGTGGACCAGGTTTGATAGGTCCCTTCGTTTCACTGGCCTGTGATTTTTCCAAATCCTCCTTGAATACATGTATCCTATTCAGACAGCATGCATGAATGTTCGGGTAAAATACTGCTACTTCTACAGTAAATCTAACCTTTTTCTACTGTGTTAGCCATCTTCCACCTGAAAAAAAGAATCTTTAAAAATGTCCCTGTGCTTCCTACACTTTGGCATTGCATGGTTAGCCATTGTACTAGTTTTGTCTCTTTGTAGCAGAGGTCACTTGTTGGAAAGAGTGGTTATGGGTCAGTTTCTCAGGGCTGGCTCATGCCTGCATCTCTACTTCCCAGCTGCTTCAGAGCTTGAGCTCTACCTTGATTCTGCATTTCATGTCTGCTGTATGGCTGGGGAGAGAGCCCACAGAACCCATTTGTTTCATAGAATAAATGCAACACAGTTACAGTGTGCAAGGTGTCCTATTATTATAAAGTGAAATCCTTTAAGTAGGGAGGAGAGAGGAATTGCAGTGGTCTTTTCAGCATTTTTCTTGAGTCATTCTTTCCTGCTTCTGTGCCCCGTAGTTTATTAATGAGTAGCTCAGCTAAAACAGAGCTGCACACTTAGCAGTTTGAAGGCTGGTGGCCATTAACAACTGTTGTTTCTGATGTGATCTGGAGGTGTCTTGAGCAGTAGATTTGTATTTAATTTCACATATGCAAGGGGTTTTTTTTAAAGCTATAGAATATGCAAAAACAGAAGAATCTTCCCTGACATTAGGTTTAATAAAGTGGATTGACTTGTAAGTTGGGTCAGCTTTGAGTTAGCTTAATTTAGCATCTTATAGTGAAGCAAACTGAGCCACCCTAAATCATGAAAGCATACAAAGGTATGCCTTAGGAAATACAACTACTAGAATGATGTGCTGTACATCATGGGCTTTCCTTTGTGTTTTTCCCCCCAAATGTTAGATGATTATCTAGTTGGATTCCTGTCCTTTGTCCTCCTGTCAGTGTCCTCTGAGTGAGCACTCACTGAATGCCAGAATTGAAAATGAAAATCTCTGAGCCCAGGAGGAGGGAGATTCAGATAAAATAATAGTGTGTTTCTCTAAGGAATTTCTGTGATTCTGGATACAAAAAACCCCTCCAATGTGTATTGTCTATCTGTCCTGCAACCTCAGTTAACCAGCAGGTGGGATCCAAGCAGTATGAGTACCCCTCTGGACACAGAAAGCAGGGTTGATAAGTTAGGGAGTGGTAAGTGTTTCTTCTTTGCACGTTGTTGTGGAAGAAAGACACCTGGAGAGGTGTCTTCAGCACAGTTAAGTGGAGTGTTGAATTCTGGGCTTCCTGGAAAGGCTCCTGTTGTTGGCATCTTCCCGTTCTGCCTTGGCTAATCTGGCAGGCCTGAAACTGCCAGGTCAGCCACACAGTGACAAGGAGAGGGAGAAGCAGTACTGCCCGCTCTGCCAAGTGGTGTAGGTTTCAGTAACAATTTTTGGCTTTTGCATGAATGTAAGTTTTACTTTAATATTCAAGTAAGGGGATACCATAGAATCATAGAATATCCTGAGTTTGGAAATGACCAACATAAAATAAACAGAAGACTTAAAAAGATTTTTTGGTAAAAAAATCCAGGGTTACATACTTGGTACAGATTATTTTTCAGCATTACGTGATGAATCTTTGTAGTACAGCTCATGGTAATGTTTATGATTTTACTTTTTTTATTTATGGTTGATTAAAGTGCCTACTTCCCCCATACATTCCCCTTAAAAAACCCCACCTCTCTTGTGTGTGTTGGTTTTTCTGGTATCAAGTAACAATTGCAGCTTTATCTGAATTTATCCCTTGTCATTCTTCCTGATGCAGACCATGATGTACATTAATTCTTCATGCATGTTTTCTCTGCACTAATCTACATAAGAGACAGAGTGCTAATGCATTTTAAATGCTGATGAAACTTCATGGGTAATTAACTACAGTATTTCTGGGGTGATGGAATCCTAACTGCTGTATTTAAAGTTGTTCTTTGCTGCTGTTTACAAGACTGTGTTTTCAGTTGCTTATGATTGTACCAAACTTCTCCTATTCGGGTAAAATCTCCATCCCCAAGAGTGAAGCCGAGTAAGGATTGGTATATCTCAAATAATTCAGTAATTGCTAATTATTTCCACATTATATGAACAGTGTCAGTCTTTCATAAGATGTACTCTGGACTGGATGTTCTGGATGGTGCTTGGCAAATCAGTTTTTTTGCTGTGTATATTAATTCACTACCAGCCATTAGCTGCTACTGCTTTTGTTTTGTTCCAGATTCCAGTAGAAACGTCCTCTCCTATTAGAGATTAGGTTCTCCCAAAAATGAGAAGTGGCACTCTACAGTCTTCCTGTAGACTGAAGCCCAGTACACCTGCATCTTGTTATCAGCTGTTCTGCCAAGGGGGCTGCCCCTCCAGAGTGTTGAGTTACACTGCACTGCACAGCACCTGCTGAGCACCCTTGCCTTCTTTAAAATGTTCATCATTATCAGTGTAGGTGACTAAATCTGAGAAGATTTGGATCTGTGCTTTTGACCTTGCTTGTCTGGGCTTCTGCTAGCCTTGTTCAAAGAAGTTCTTCAATACAGACCCCTGTTTGGTCCAGGGTTACAGCCATGTCTTCTTCCTTCTGTCTCATCAGGGACTTGTGTAATCTGTGTAGCATCCAAATTTCTCTGAAAACGTGGTGAAACACAGCAGAAGCTGCCAAATGGTGGCTTCAGCACCAGAACAAGGGAGCAGATGAGATGATACCGGTTTTAACCATAATTTAAACTCAGCAAGGGTTTTTTCAAGTTATTTTTTGTAAAGAAGAGTATATTAAACCTATGATTACATCTGATTGGAAACTTTCTATGGAAAAAATTTGTACTTTTCACTAAGCAGTTTTACTGTACTCAGTGCATTTTTACAAGTGCAGACCTTCATACCCTCAGTTTTCAAGCAGCTTCTCCAGTTGAAATGACATCACTATTGTAAGTGGAAAAGAAATCAAGACCGCTCTGCTGAAAAACAAAAAGAGGCTAAGAGGCTAAGATAAATTGATTATCTTTTACAATTTTTTTTCTTTTCTCTTATAGAAAAAGTACAGAAAAGGATCTGTGGATATTTCAAGGATTAAATGTGTGGAAGTTGTAAATAGTGATGGTATTATTCCCTGTCAGAATAAATATCCATTTCAGGTATGGTTTTTTAATGCAAAATATATAAATTACATTGCTCTTTTCAACAACACCAAGTCATTTGGACATAACTGCCCTTAAAAATTACTGTCAGTTCCAAATACTGAGCCCTTTCTCTGTCTCTTTGGGGCTGGTGGGAGGTACTTCAGGACCAGTGGTTAAAACCCACCCCCAGCAAGCTCTGCTGCCTTTGCAGCCCCTTCCCTTGGGAGTTGGGCTGCATACATTTGGTCTTTTTCTTTTCCTCACCCTCTCAGGTTGAATTTTGACTGGAAACTGCTTTGCCCTGGTCTTCTGCCAGAACAAATAAGCTGGCAGCCCAGCTTCCCTGTCTTTATTCTGTCATATTAAATTAAATTTAATTACCATGAAATTATATAGGTATAAGAAAATAAAACTAAAACTTGTTGCTTTTTTTTTCTTTTTCATTGTGCATTGAATGGAAATGAACACAGAAAACAAAGTACTCAGAGGGGAAAAAGAAAAATGTGGGGGTTGGATGCTGTGCCTCCTTACTATAGAGAGAATGGTTGCAGTGATGAGGAATTCCACTACTGGAGAGGAGCAGCAGTGACTCTGATCCATTTTTCCCAGAGCAATACTTGTTTTCTGCCAACACAAGCAGAGGAGAAATAAAAAAGAGTCACTCCAGAGCAATACTGCATCAGACGGGAGAACGTCTGATTACAAAGTAGCTTTCATTCATTAAATTGAACTGTTTTTAGAAAAAACACAGTGAAGCATGAACAAAGCAAAGCGTGAAGCAAGCATTTTAAGGAATGCTGTCAAGATAATATACCATTACAAAATTATTCTTAACTGTCCTGAAAACATAATATCTGAATAATAAACCTTAATAACCTTACCCAGTTTCTGCATTTTGTGCCTGAATACACTAATTTTGCCAAATGTAACTTTTACAAGTCTTGTTCTGTTTCCTCTGTTTCTTGAGGAAGAAATGAATTAACACTGAGGTGAATGTTGATTACTTCTTTTCTCCCCTCCAGGTTGTATATGATGCTAATACACTTTATATTTTTGCACCGAGTGCACAAAGCCGGGACCAGTGGGTGAGGAACCTGAAAGAAGGTAATAGGAATTGCTTATAATTAACATCTAACAGAGGCAGGTACCTCTGCTTGAGCTGTCTGCATGGATTGGAGTCACCTTGGTGCTGTGTTTTGGATTTGTGGCCAAAACAGTGTTGAAAACATAGCAGTTTTGTAGTTGCTGCTGAGCAGTGCTTGCGCAGCATGGAGGACTTGCCTTTTTCCTCCTCTGCCCCTGCATTGAGGAGATTGGGGGTGGACAAGAGGCTGGCAGGCAACACAGCCAGGACAGCAGGCCTGGACTGACCAAAGGGATATTCCAGGCCATATAAAGTGCTCAGCAATAAAAACTGGGGTAGAGGAATACAGGGTTTAGGGTTTTTTGCTTCCATGTTGGCTGCTGCTCAGGGACTGGCTGGGCATTGGTCTGCTTGTGGGAGATGGTGAATTATTTATTTTACATTACTTCTGGGTTCATTCTTCTCTCTTTTGGTTATTAAACTGTCTTTATGTCAAGAGAAAAGGTTTTATCTCTTGTTCTTTCTATTCTTTCCCCCATCCCACTGGGTTGGGGGAGTGGGTGAGTGCCTGCATGGGTGCTTAGCTGCTGGCTAGCATCAACCCACAACAAATTACAAAAATAAAATGGTAGAGTTTCTGCTGCTCGTATCCACCAATCTTAATTTCTTGTTGGGCCAGCTCATCACTTACATACACAGGGTGTGAAAACTGAGAGACTCAAATACTCAGACTGATCTAGTTTGTTTTTGTGAAGTGCAGCTGCAATAAGAATTTGACTCTGCTTTTGCACGAGTTAAAAAGTTTATCCAAGGTAGTTGATGGCATCACTGAAAAGTTTTGTTTGGATGTAGCTAGACAATGTTGTGAGCCTTAAGCTCATGTAAAAAGATAGGAGGTATCTCTGCTGAGATGCGATCAGATAATTGCTTTCACAGTGAGTAAAGGGGGTTTTTTTATGAGCCTTGTAATGTCCTCTCTCACCATCAGATGCTCACACTGATTACAGATGGTCTGTAAAGTAATAAGAAATGATTTCTGGTCTGGGGATCAGAGGACAAGGAGTGACCTCTGAAACTCAGCAAGCCCACAGCACGGGATAAGGAGCCTTCCAGTCCAAACTGAGGAACTGTGCCACAGAATAGAGATAAATATCAGCTCTCCTTCCCTCCAGAACACTGTTTGTAGATGAATTTGAGTCACTTGCAACAGTAATAAAAGAGAAGGCAGAGCTCCCAGAGCCTACACAGCTGTCTGACTGATTCCCATGGTGCAGGGTCTCCTTTCTTGATGCACCAAACCCCTGCTAGGACAGTTGGTGTAGGTGGTTTACTCCCTTCTGGAATAAAGCTATTACCTTAAATATATCCTCTATGACTGTTATATCACCTCCACGTAAACTTGCAACAGAAGAAGCAATGCTAAAGTAAGGGCAAACAAAGATTATGCCTCATGTCAAAGATTTTGTAATATGTATTAAAAATTACCCTCTTGCAGATCTTTTTTTTGGTATCTTTCAATACATGCTCTTTTTTTTCTTGTAGAAATAAAGAACAACAGCAATATAATGGTAAAATATCACCCTAAATTCTGGACAGAGGGAATTTATCAATGCTGCAGACAGACAGAAAAATTAGCACCCGGCTGTGAAAAATACAGTCTTTTTGAAAACAGTGAGTACATTTGTTTTCATATGAAATTGTTCTGGCATATTTTTCTGCTTTTTTGTATGATTCTGTCATCCCACTGCAATGCCCAGCCTATTAGGCAAATTTATAGAGCAGTCTCAATCATTGATACTGTGCCTAAAGTAAGTCAAAATTAATTTCCAAGTATTCTGTAAAAAATAGAAAAGCCAGCAAAATATCCTTGCCAAAAAAAAATTGTTTAGAGAAATCTGAAAGGAATTATTGAAGTTGCTGAATTTCATTTGGTTTTTTTCTCCCATTTGAAACTTATTTGACTGTTTACCCCAGACTGAGGAGAAAACTTTATGGTGAAAAAGATTCAGCTAGAAATCTTGCCAGCTCTTCAGTTATTTATTAAAACCTCTGCGTATCCGTGTGAAAGAATAATAACTGCATTGCATTCAGTGTTACAACACCAAGCTAAAAATGATGCAAGAAGGTTTAATGTGTTTACAGACACTGGACTGAATTTTCTCAGAGGTTTGTAAAGTCCCTATACTGAACCTGGATGAGCTGTGACTTTTGTAGGCACCGTATCTTCCAGCATCCAGATTGCAGGTGCTGCTGCTTCACCGGTGGGTGCTGTAGCATGCACTGCTGTGGCACTGCAATATCGTCCAACAAAGGATCTGGGAATTCTTTAGTCCTCAATTTAAGGAAAATTCCATAGTAGGAAAAGAAATTGAGCCGTTGCTTGTCTCCCAGTTAAATCTGTGGCACCCAATGATTTCTTAATGTCAGCACAGGCAGTGGGGGGAGACCTGGGGATTTAGTTGCATTAAAGACTTGCAGAATAAACAGTGGCTCGTGGCTGATCTAATTCAGCAAAATGAAAAGCATGACATATAGCTCAACCTTTTAAATGGGCAACAAAAGCAGTGCAGGAGAAAAATAGTATTGGATCTGAGAGATGTAATAAATACATACAATTGTTATGCCTAATTTAGCAAAGCAAGGGTCAGGGGCTTATTTTTTTAAACAGTCTTTTTTTTTAACAGACTTTGAGATCATCATGGTGACAAGAACACGGCTTCATTTTTTTATGCCTTTTTAATCTCTATCCCTTTTTTCATTTCTCATAAATTTCTGCATCTGAGGCTCTCTGTGGCATGCTCTGGTGTGGCAAAGATGTTGCCAAATCTGTGGTCAATGTAACCTGCTGGCTGATTTAGGATGGTTTTGCAAGAATATTTAATCATTTTTCCTATAGCTTAATTGGAGTTGTCTTTGCTGTCTGAATTTCTAAGGCATACTGAAGACTTGTTAAGATATTAAAGCCTTATCTGAAATTTAAACCTGTTATTTAGTTTTTAAATTTATAGCTAAACGAATAGGCGTAAATTGTCTCCTGTGCTTTGTTTCTAGATGTAATGAGATTGTCCTCTTCAATGCCAGAAAAAAGTGCGGTAGGTAGAATCTTTGAAATACTGCATAGATAATTGCTGCTTTTTGAAAAAGAGCTTACATTTCTCAAAATACGTGCCATATCCTGGAGCAAAGGTCTATTTCTGTATGCATCAATGGGCATCATGCTCTATCTCAGGGTGAAAAAATCCCACTGAAATGTAGCTGCATCTCTTAGCTCCATTTGTACTGCTGGAGGAAGATGTGGGCAAAAAGCAAATGCCAGCCAGCTTTGCTCTTTACTGGCAGCTGCAGGGCTGCAGCACAAACCACCCCCATAGATAGCACCCGTGTGGTCTGCTGCCACGTACCCCAGCTGTCCCCAGGCCACCACAGGACTAGCCCAGCTTTTGCCTCCAGGATGCACTGGTGTGATGGGAAGGGTGATGGGGTGGAAAAATGGAGCAGGGTGGGATGATAAAATGCTGTGTTGTTTTCAGCGAAGGCCTCCACCACCCGTTCCCGTTGAAGAAAATGGGAATGAAGAGGAGGAGATAGTGGTAGCAATGTATGACTTTGAACCTACAGAACACCATGATTTAAGATTAGAGAAAGGTGAAGAATATACAGTGATTGAGAAGAACGACATTCATTGGTGGAAGGCGAGAGACAAATATGGGTAAAAATGCGTTCCTTATTCTTGGTTATAAAGTTCATAGGGCTATTTTCATGTTGTAGAAGTTTATATTGACTGTGTGTCAACAAATAACTGCATTAGACCCCACGTTAGGCCCAGGCTCTGAAACCTCATCCATACATTCTCATGCAGAAACCAGTTTTAAAAAGTGCAGTACTCGATAGATAGATTGTGGGACCCAAGGGCAAAGACAGTTGCAGAACTGGAAGCCTTTCCAATTATGTTTACTTTCCAATTTTATGGTTCCCCATTTAAAGCACCAGCCATCCTTTAAAGCCTCACTAGACTGATATAGTATTCCCACTTTCCTGGGGAACATGTCATTAGGGAGCAATATGGTTAACATTTAGCTCAGCAGGCTCTGACTTCCAGGCTTGAATAGTCATCATTTTATTTAATAGCTGGATCATTAGGGAAAATCTTTGAATAAGTTGAGAGAGAATTGCAGTGAGATGCCGTAACGACTACAACTTCACATCCCCTGTATTAGAATTTTCCCTGCGGTTTCAAAGATGAAAGTTTTCATATTTCAATATTTATCAGGTTCCTGTTGCCATATGTTATGGGTAATTGTGAGTTATCAGGCCGTGTCAGGCTCCAGACATATTTCCCGTGACTGACTGGGACTTCTGAGTGCAGAAGAGTGATGGAGCAGCAGAGGGTTACTCACTCTCCTTCACCCCTTCTGCTAGTTTCCTTGGACACTTCTGCTGCCCATGACACTTTTCTAGGGGCACTGAAAGTTAATGTGGAAATGCTGATGTAGAAAATTAGTTTCTGAATAATCAGTAGTAGAGTGGGTGGGTCAGTAATTAATAAATTCCATTGAGAGACCTCTGGTAATTAGCAGAACGAAACAACTGTCTTCTAGGCATGAAATTTTACATGTTTTCACTCAGATTTTGTATTCTATATTTTTTTAGAAAACAAGGATATATTCCAAGCAACTATGTAACAGGAAAGAAGTCCAACAACCTTGATCAATATGAGTAAGTGAATGCTTGAATTAAAATTTGAAATATCATAAAATGAAACCTATGCTTCAAGAATGACAATGTATTTTTAGCATTTTGAAAGCAACTGTTCACATATGATAGCACCTAGAGGTTAAACTTAATTGAAATAGGCATGTATTTTTTCAGATTCTTCTCATTGATTATGGTGTCAAGTCAGCGAGACAGCCATCAGGCATGTAGTATTTAGGCTATCACTGTTAAAGCAAAAAAAAAAAAAACCTCTTAATTTTCTGATAGACAAAGGGGAGCTTTGAAGAAAATTTACCCATTATAAGTGTGCTAAATGTTGTTTTAATAGTAAAGTGACACATCTATCCAAAGTTTGTAGCAGTAAACAGTAGGGGAGAAAACAGCCAAAATCACTCCAAGTAAACATAAAAGATTGGATATTTTGGAAGCTCTAGTTTTCAAGAAAATATGTGATTTGGTGCATTTTAGGTTTCGGTGTATGGATGTAGCTTAACAGCTATAAATGTCTAGCTTTTTTTTTTTATGCTTTTTTCAGCTGATGATTAATTAGGCAGTACTTACTGAAGAACATCAGGGTAAAAATTTAACATGATAGTCTCCAAACCTGTTCTTGATATTCAAACATCATTACAGCATAAACTGTTGTGCCTGAGAATTTAGGACACAATTCATGACTTTTAGATAAAATGGAGCTGTAAGAAAATAATAAATAAAACCAATTTTCAAAGCTACATTAGTAGCCCCAAAACTTTACTCTCAGCTACCTAAGGCTCCTACTGCCATGTTTTGACAGAAGGCAGAATTTCATCTGGGATTTTGCCCGTAGCTTGACTAGAGGGAATTCTTTGTTACTCTCTCATCTTAGAAACTCTTGCTAAGAGCTCTGCTCTGCTCTGGGCCAGGCTGCAGTGCTGACAGAAGGGGAAGGAAGGAACTGGACTGCCTTATCTGGTCCAGCCACTTTGTGCTTTTACCACCTTGGGGCCGTAATTCTGAGTCACTGCGCAGTCCAGGGAGCATTACTCCAGGTCATGTACCAACTGCAAGAAACCACTATCTCCAGAACAGGCAGAATCTGATTAAGGGCTGCTGTGCCACTTCCCTGCTTGGTTACTGCAGTGACAGCATAGCTCAAAATAACTGCACCACACCATTTGCGAAGGGCCTGGTTTTCCGTTTCTTATTATTCTCCGTGACTGGCTGGCATGCCAGTGCTTCTGAGGCTGCTTTAACCTGCCCATGCAGCTCAGGGCTCAGAGATGTGCAGCCACGACACCTTATTCATAATTTCAGCCTCCCCTTTGCTCGGTGGGTCCTCCCTGGAAGCCCAGAAGTATGGAGGTATTGAATGACAGAGCAGTCTGACAGGCAGCTCCATGGGTGGTTTGACCAGTGTGCAGGCAGCTGCTTCCCCAGGGCTGCCAGCCTTCCCTTGGGCTGCTCTTCACAGCAACTGGTGCCGTCAGCTTGTTTGTGTGTTTGACAAATGGTTTTTCCAAAACTTACATCAGTTCCCCGAGTTTTATGGGCTTTTCTGGGATCTCCCTGGATTTGTTTCAGGGCTTTTTTGTGGGATAACTGAACAGTGTAGTAGAGACTGATTTTTGGGCGTTATCAAAGGTTCAATTCTTGATCTTCATTTATCATAAAATTATTTAATCTCTAGCTTCATAGTACTTTGCTTAAAGCCTTTTAGGTAAATCATGCACCTTGGGGAAGTTTTATTTACTGATGTTGTGTTGCAGGTGGTACAGCCGAAACCTGAACAGAAGCAAGGCAGAGCAGCTCCTCAGAAATGAGGTGAGCACATCAGCCTTGCAGTAGTAGCAACTGTGAAATTCACTTTAAATAGCTTCTTCAGTTAAAGCAGAGGCTTATTTTGGCAAGTGCATATCCTGGAACCAAATGAAAGAGTCATGTAGCTTAAAACCAGTTGCACAAAACTATCAATGTGCTTGTGTTTTAGGATAAAGAAGGTGGTTTTGTGGTGAGAGACTCCAGTCAGCCTGGCCTGTATACTGTTTCCCTTTATACAAAATTTGGAGGGTGAGTTTCTATGGCTTCTTTGCATACCTTGTCTCATGTGAATCTGTTTGTATCCGTATCCAAATTCATTGGCTGGGGGAAAGCCCAGGAGAGAGCACAATAAAGGAACAAGGGCTGCTGTGATAGAAAAGACGGGTGACTAAAATGAACTTCTCAACTCCGTGGTTAGGTCCCATTTGGTTTAATCCAGTGTAGACCTTAACCCCCACCCAAAGACAGAGGATTTGCTCTCCCACCCCATTTGGTCTCTTGTCTTGTGCCAGCCTGCATTTGTGTCCGCATGTGTGAGCTGGGCTGAAAATTCACCTTTTCTGGCTTAATCTTCAACTTGGTTTGAGCACTGAGATGGAGGCAAGTTGCCAGTACTTAGGGTATTTGATATTCAAGCTGTTTCCAAAGCGTGTGGTACTGGGCACCTGTGCTGGCCCTTTCAGTTTACTTTTCCTTGTCAATGTGCTCCTCTTAAAAAATTCACAGTAGATGACATGCTATTATTACTAACTGTTATTGTTATTATTTTTCCAGGGAAGGTTCATCAGGAATAAGACACTACCATATAAAAGAAACAGTAACATCACCAAAACAGTACTACCTCGCAGAAAAACATGTCTTTAACTCCATTCCAGAAATAATTGAATATCACAGCCATAATGCAGCAGGTAGATGGATTGGATTCTTTCTGTCACTTAAGGTTGATTTGAAAAGGAGTTTGAGACATTTTAATGTTTTAATGAAATTTTGAGGGGGGGTTGTGGATCCTTCCTTTTCAGGGAAGTCATGAAAAACTGCAGTTTCACAGTATTTCAATATGGACAATAATTTGAAAGGTTTTGTGTGTGTATATATACATATATACACACACACATATACATATATGTAGTAAAAAATCTCACTGTCCCTGGAGTAACAGAAGAATAGCTGTATCAAGTCAGGAAAAATTGTTCAGTTAGCTCCACATAGTGCTTCTGTCAGCTGCCTGTAACCCACAGCAGAGGGATAGGAATGGTATTTCCCCAGAATACTCTCCAGGCCCCCCTAGCTTTTTACCTGCTGGTCACTGCCACTTGAAATGATCTAATCTTCCCATGTAGCAAACAGCTGGGGAGAACAGTAATGTGTTGTTTAGAAAACCCCTACTCCACTTCAGAGCCATAGCTGATGGCTGATGCTGGTCTCTGCCCACTGTATGATGGAATGGGGAGAGTATAGGAATTGGGTTCAAGGCACAGGAACTAATACTTCTTTCTTCCAAGGCTGGTCTGTGCGTAAATCTCGCTCATGAGCTATAGTTTCCAGATCTTTGCATCAAACTCAGGTGGCCCAGCATTTCCTGATGACATTCTGGAAAATACACCCCAAAAGCATACCCCCACTTTTCATTTATTATAACTGATTTTTCGACATATTTTTACTTGGAGCCTGCAGTGAACAAGAGGCTGAGTTGCTGCCTGGCGCTGTCTCAGAAGTAAACTGTGTCTCTTGAATTGTCATTGAACCTCAGGTCTCGTTACCAGGCTGCGTTACCCAGTGACCCCAAAGAAGACGACAGCACCAACGACAGCAGGATTCAGCTATGGTGATTGCCTGTTATGTTCATCTACACATATTTTCTAATCATTTTATGTATGCTAAGATGCTACAATACTTTCTAAAAGTTTTGAAAAGATCTAATTCTGTGCTGTTATTGGCTATATGAACTCACACTGGTCCAAGTAGTACTTTCAAGACCCTTGCACAGAGTATCAGCATGCAAAGGCACCACAGCTGGTGGTGTGCCAGGGACAGCAGTGAAGAGAGGCAGAATGTGTCAGAGGTGCTTCAGGGGAATTTGGTATTTTCCTCCATGCTTTCTGCCGTGGATACTTTGAGCTCTGCCTTACTAGAGAGCTGTGCCTTTGGCTCCTTCATTAGTCTCCAGACTTCTGACTCAAACTTGACCCTTTGATCTCTGTTGAGGGGTTACTTTTTTAAAATATAAATTTGTAATAGCCATTTTTCAAACATGGCATACCCGGTGATGTGAGCAACTTCTATGCATTGGCACAACTTTCTGTGGTGGCATTTTGTTGAAATCAAATCTGATAGTATCAGTATGTAATTACTGGCCTCAGGAAAGTTTGAATTTTGACTTCTGTGTTAATCAGGAGTTGCTTAAAGGTCACATCTACATAAAAGTTTGTTTTGTGAGGTATAGAAATGTTCAGATATCATGTTAATTCTCAGACATTTTCTACCTAAATTCCTTAATTTGCTATTAATCCAGTTTCCCTTTCCTCTTCCTTATCCTCTACCAGCTCAGTAGGTTCCTTAACTGTTGGTTGATTTGTTTTGTTTTATAGAGAAGTGGGAGATTAATCCCTCAGAACTGACATTCATGAGAGAGCTGGGCAGCGGTCTGTTCGGCGTGGTGCGCCTTGGCAAGTGGAGGGCACAGTACAAAGTGGCCATCAAGGCAATTCGGGAGGGTGCGATGTATGAAGAGGACTTCATTGAAGAAGCTAAAGTAATGATGTGAGTTGTGTGCTTGGCACCTTGATTTCCAGTCCTAGGCCTCTGATGCTGTATGCTGATTATAAATAAACACTGGGGGAGGTGGTATTTCTGCAGTTTTGTGTGGTGGAGAACTAGCACTGGGTGGAGGAAGTACTAATGGCTTGATCTCAATCTTTTCAGGAAGCTAACGCATCCTAAACTAGTTCAGCTCTACGGTGTGTGCACACAACAGAGGCCCATTTACATCGTGACAGAGTTCATGGAGCATGGCTGCCTTCTCAATTACCTGAGACAAAAACGGGGAGTTCTGAGTAAAGACACTCTTCTTACTATGTGCCAAGATGTCTGTGAGGGAATGGAGTATCTGGAGAGAAACAGCTTTATCCACAGAGACCTGGTAACGTCCCACTAGGCAATACACTCCTCCTCAAAATTTTTGGTTTTGAACGTACCAATTCCTTTTCGAAGCAGCCTGTTTACAGCTGCTTCGGTTCTTGCAGAAAATTGAGTGGATGAAGTTGTCTCTTCAGGGTCTAATGAAGTCTCTAAAACTGCTCTGTACAGAAGATGATGAGAGGTTTTTCTCTCCCAAGAAAATGGAATAAAATCTCTCTGAAATTTTTATAAATAGTAGGAGTTTGTGCTGATATAATAGCCTATCTCTGTTCTGTATTGGTGCCATTTTCTCCACACATTAATCCCTTGAGATGATAATTTTTTTCTGGTGATTTTTTATGCAGTAGTATAGTTGTCAAAATGGTAGTATCAAGAGGAGATGCACATGTATTTTTTCTAATGAGAATACACCACTAAACTTGGTAAATGGTTTAACTTGCTAAGCAATGAATACAAAAACCTGATTAGATTGCTGTAATTTGTCTGCAAGAGACTCCGGGTTTTTCATCCAGCTCTAACCATTCCCCTTGCAGGCTGCCAGAAACTGCTTGGTGAGTGACTCAGGAGTGGTCAAAGTCTCGGATTTTGGAATGACAAGGTATGTGTGAGTGTGCAAATGTATTTATGGAGGTTTGGAAAAATTCACCTAATCCTTGTACGTAGCCCAAAGGCAACACAGATCGAGCAAAATTGCGTACAAAAATGATCTTTTTTGACCTCTATAGGGAACAGCCTTTNTTTTTTGGGTTTTTTTTGGGTTTTTGTTTTTTGCCTTTTTCTTTTCTAGTGCCTTTAATGCTTGCTTGTTCTTTGGTCATGTGTCGATTTCCTTACTCATTTTAAAAAAGGCACATTAGAGCTTGTGTTTCAGAGAGCAGAGCTGCTGCAGAGATAATAGTTAATCCGTATTTTGGTAAATAGATGTTAGAAAGAGGCTGTTCAGCGAGTTTGGGATTCTCTTGGGATAGAGTTGTATCATGCTAGCTGAAGGGCTGGGAGATGCTGAGATCTGGGGGGGGGGTTAATTTCCTGCCCTTGTTAGCACCTGCGTGGGTGACGTGTTGGTAAGACAGTGATGGGAGCAGCTCTTCCAAGAAAGGTGTTAAAGCACCGTGGTTTGACTTTTGCCACATCTCTGTGTTGCTAAGCTTCTATGTCCCCTGACATCTGAACTCAGACTGGCTTGTGAAAAACAGAACATGAAATTTCTGCTTTTGCCTCATTTTCTCTCATAATAGAGATGTTTAACTTGCAGGTGGTCTAGACCTGTGTTGCATAGCTAATAAATTACAAGAAAGGACTCTGAGGTAATATGAAAAATGAACTGAGTCGTGGCTGAAGCTGTAGTACTGCCCCAGGGAAGCTATTTTTACCGTGTGATGCTAACACCCATGGCCATTAGGTGGCAATATGAGCTTCTAATATTCCAATCCAAATCTAAATTAAAATTTGCAGGTTTGGAGGCTGACAGAATGATATAATGTCTGTCTTTTTTGTTGGTGGTTTTTTTTTTTCCCTAGGTATGTCCTTGATGACCAGTACACAAGTTCTTCAGGGGCTAAATTTCCTGTGAAATGGTGCCCCCCAGAAGTCTTTAATTATAGCCGATTCAGCAGCAAGTCAGATGTCTGGTCGTTCGGTAAGACATTCAGCATGGAAAGAAAGTGTACTTTTTATGTTTCATCAATAGCAGTTAAGCTCCCGTTATTGGGAAGGATTCAGACACCTGAGAAGAAGCTCAGAGAAACCATTTGCCATGGTTTTATTATTTATAAAGTTGCACAGGCACATTTAGTCTTGTTATTCATTAAAACCCATGCTACTAGAATAAGAGGTCTTCAGTGATGACACATGGAAACAGTGTCTAGAATATGGATCTCAAACTATTTTATCTGTCAGAAGTCCTGAGTCCAGGGCTCAAAATAAACACGTATGTTTAAGAAAGTTAGTTACTTTCTTTTTTTTTTCCTCAGGTGTTTTCATGTGGGAAGTATATACAGAAGGAAAAATGCCCTTTGAAAAAAGCTCCAACTATGAAGTGGTAACAATGGTTAGCCAAGGACATCGCTTGTATCGGCCCAAACTGGCCTGTAAGCAGATGTATGAAATGATGATGATGTGCTGGCAGGAGGTATATGTTTATATATATATATTTAATTTTTTGCCTTTGAGTTGAAATAAAGGTTGATCTAGAAACAGCAGTTATCTTCTGTAGAGCAGCATTCTGAGTGCATCCAGCTCTCTCAGCAATTCATGTGCTTATTTTTAAGACAAAGATCTCCTTCTGGTTTGCAGCTGAACTAGAGCTGTGGTAAGATAAAACACTGAAGAAATTTCTATGAAATAAATGAACTGTCAGATTAAGTATGCGACGGCATTTCATAACAAAATTAAATCATTCCTAAATTTGTGCTGGTTGTGATTATATCTGCATACAAATACTGCTAACAAAAAAAAAATCAGTCAAGAAAGGCCTAGTGGTGGAGAATCTGATTTTGTATCGCCTCAGTTTATGACAGAACCATGCTAAAATGACTGAAAATGTTTTTAAAGGAATACTTCATTATCTGATTATCAATTATACAGGAAATAAATATTAACTTGCTGTTGAATGTAAGTACAAATCTGAACCTCAGTCCTTGTTTAATAAATTTATTAATGGTTTGTAGACTGAAATGAATACTACCGAGGCTTCAAGATTCATCAGGTTATACAAATCTAAATGCAAATAAATGGAGGAAAAGTGCAAGTTATCCAGACATTCAGGAGATGGGAAATTAACTGTGTCAGCAAGGTCAGCGAAGAGACTACCTCAGTGTATTGCCACGATCATAGAATCATAGACCCTTTTAGGTTGAAAAAGACATTTAAGCTCATCAAGTCCACCATTAAGACATGTCTACAAGAGCTATATCTACACATCTTTTAAATACCTCCAGGAATGATGACTCAACACTTAAATAAACAAAATGAACAGGGTCTTATAACACATAAGGAACTGCATGGAAAATAGAGTAGAGGAAAGATGCTTGTACACAAATCTGTGCCACAGTCTCATTTCAGAGGTCAGAAAATAAAGTTGATATAAAAGAGGCATCAGAGAATAACACCCAAAATTCTTAGGAACATGAACAACTTGAATAAAGAAAGATTGGAGCAGTTCATTGGGGAAGGGTGGGAATGAGGAAGAAAAAAAAAAGGTGCAAAGCTATGCAAAATAATGAATTATATTAAGAGCGTAGTCCAGCAACTCCTGTTTATGCTTTTTCAAAGCATAAAGAAAAGGTGTTGCTTACTGAGACTAAGTGACACATCCCAAAATCCAGAAAAGGAAATATCTTTTCATTTCATACCTAATGAAATGATAAATTCCTTGCCAAAGAATGACGATATGACCAGTAATTTATCAAAATCAACATAACTTTATGGATTTCTGATCACAGCTATGCATGCTTTTTATTTTTAGAAACCAGAGGAACGCCCGACTTTTGAAGAGTTGCTTCATGCGATCATTGACATTGCAGAGAGTGAAGATGCTTTCTGAGAAAGGACAACAGAAGCACAAGCAGAGGAAAGAAGGCACTTTCCAGAGACGTGGCTTCATAGTTTCTTTTTAAGAGCTTAATCCTGTAAGCTGTTGAGTGCTGCTAAACAGTGTGGGGAACCTGTAATACCTGATCCACTCAGCGCAAGGAGAGGTTTACATGATGCTGGGAAATGAGCACAGTTATCTTCAGCAATATTAGCAATCTCTGTATTTTCTCTGAAAAGTCAGCATTGCATAGCTGTAAAATTGAGCTCTTTATGGAGGGAGAAAATGTGGCCAGAAGCCAGGAACCTCATTTGCATTTAGTGGGTTGGGTTTGTGTACATACAGTCCACATTTTTGGGTTTCTCTTTATATGGGTGGAAGCATTAGTAGTGATTTGCATGCTTAAAAATAGAAGTTATCGATAAATGGCTTTTTACTGACACCGAAATGTTTCTGGAGATTGTCCAGAAACGTTATTTTTCTTGGTTGATGGGCGTTTATCAAGAAGACGAAGTGCACCTCTTTGATTTGCACATAGCAAGTTGTTACCAGCACAGCCCTCAGTTTAGCGTAACACTCTGAAAGCTCTGCTTCATGAGCTGTCATATGCCTGGAGTCTTTGTAAGTTTGGCTTACCAGAGACCTCCCATGCTTAGTCTCCATGTTACCAATGAAAAATAAGTCCAAGATTCAGCACAACTAGCTGTCAGTGAACCATAGTACCATGTTTTTGATTAATTATGAAATAATTTATATGCTGTATGTACTGTAAATATATAAATTCAATGCATTTATTTATATAAAGTGAGGGGTTTTTGTCTTGAAATGTTCAAGCACAAATTTGTCCGACCTTCACTTAAACACACAATTCTATACAGGGGGTTGTAAATGAAAGAAATTCTGAAGTGTGTTTAAGAAGGGCTCGTGTTTCTGTCTGTTGTCTGTACATATAGTGATCTAACCTTTCTGTTCATAACAGAAGATATACTGCACGTGTGTGTAAATAAACAGAATTTTAATTATTGTTTGGAACCAACTGATTTGTAGCCTATAATTTATTGTCAGTGCATCATAAGTCAAACTAATTGTTCACATGAATATGGCATTATGGTACTGCATGTGTATATAAATATGTATATATATACACTTCCATGTGTATGCATACACTCTCCCTCTCTCTTTATATATATATTTGTGGTAGATTGAATACGTATTTAAATGAATTTGATGAAATGAAATGAATGATGAAATGCTCAGAATTACCTGAACTCTCCTTAGAAGTTACATGCACTGTCCCCTCTGCTAGAGGCGAATGTCTCTGCAGCCTTGCTGAAGACTACTTCAGTTAACCAAACTTTGTAGCAGTGCCTATGAGGAGTATTTACACTCCAGTTTTGGTGTAGTCACCTTCTGAGCAGATGTTATTAAATGTTTTCATTTCCTTTTGTTACTTGTGCTGTTGTGCCACATGTAATAGCAAATAGATTGCACAAAAAGGGGTTTTTTTGCAAGTAGTCAGAGAGAAGTATGGTGAAGTTTATTTCCAATGAAATTATTAAGAGCAACCATAGTTAGCTTAACATATTCCATCATTCTTGCATTTGAGTGTTTCTGTAATCAGGTTCAGAGATGTTTAGATCCCCACAATGCTTTGCTTAAATGTTTGGCTTTATGTTCAAAAGGAGGGAGCCTCCTCTTTCTTGGAAGAAGTGCTTTCCTTTTCCCATGCTATTCTGTTGAAAAGTTAGAGGCTGCCAGAAAAGGTTCAAATGCTTATTTCCTTTTTTTAATGACAAAGTCTCAGAAGATTATTCCAACCATGCAAACCATCGTGTCAGATAGTTGAGTCCAAAACCACTCTCTAATCAATACCAGCAGCAGGTATTGTTAAAAGGGAAAATCTAGGGGGTTCTACTCTGCCTAGTAGAAAAAGTAGTGGAAAAAGCAATGTGGAACATATAAGGTAAGCCAAGCATGTATTTCCTTCCCTAACTACTCCTTTAAACCCCACTTTTAAAAGATCCTCCAAAGTATGGTGTTGCTAATGCTTTCAACAATACATCATGTCGTAAGTAATGTTTTCCTTAAAACCCAAATGAAGCTTAGGAAAATCAGAAGATTAATTGCTTGCAATGAACCTTCAGCCTATTTCTTTATAATAAATAAATATTCATCATTAATTTGTATAATAGAACACACCCTAACTGTGTGGACTTTTGGCAGCGGTTTTCTCAGTGGGGTGGGTGCTTTGAATCTGACCCTTTCACCTGCCTCTTCCCAGTACCTGAAGATAATTCATGCCTACTTGGTATTGGGATTGATACTTACTTATGATGTCAGGAACGCTGAGGCACCCAGTTTCTAGATGAATGCATTTTTTAGTTGAATGTAGCCTTAGATGGCTAATTTCAGAAGGGATCAGAACACCTCTGGAGGCAGCTGTCTCATCAAAGGCAGGTTGAAATGCTGTACTGTCCTTTCTTCTGGATGAGCTTACTCACCCTTCAGCAACTTCAGCCCTTCCTCCTCTTTTTATTATAACTGAATTTCTTCCGATGATGGGGTAAAAAAAATTCCATCTGAACAAAATCAAATTTTGTGATTTACATCTGCTGTGGCTTTTTTACTTTTTTTAAAAAAATAAATACTGCGACCTACTGATAACTGTTTAATAACCTTTTTTTCTATTAAATGTTTGATACTAGAAAGCAGATCACTTTGTCTCCTTCTACTCTGGGGCTTTTTTTTCTAAATAAAAGGTAAGTAGGCGTGGTCAAGATATATTTGTGGTTTTCCATGCTTCATGTCAGAGTGAAGAGCTCAGTTTGGGCTGTTTTACTGGCACAGCTGATGAAGAGAGGTTTGCATTTTCATTTTGCTATAAACGGATAACCAGACATGATTCTTTCTACCTGTAAGTAAACTTGGCTGCATATTTTGGTCTTGTAGTTTTGTTTTGTGCAACAGCAGTGTACTTAGCAACTGAAGCATTTAAATATTGCTGTAAAAATGCGAACTTACTTTCTCTTGCACTGCTGAAGGGAACTGTTAAAACTGCTTGTCTTGACTTTCAAAATTAATGCATAAATGTAAATCCATTGTATGATGGATTTAGCAAAGCAACTACTTTTACATATAGATAGGGAGATATTTCCACACACTGTTCTTAAACTCATGAACTGCATAGACATAGAAAATTTGGTAGAACTAAACCTGTCTTTCCTCCAGAGTAGAGTTAACTCACAGGAAAGACAGGAAGCCTCAGCTTGCACACACAAAAAGCTGAAAGCTTGTGTTTTAAAGTGCTTGTAGAAGCAAACTATACTGTAGCTTTCTACCAGGTTATTGGTTTCTGTAGTACTGTTGAAAACTGACAGACCAGAAGAGGAGGCACTGAGTGTTACAGCAGTGGTCTGGGTTTGATGGGTGAAGCTGAGTTTGTAGCATTGAACACAGTTAACCTTCTGCTCCACTGCAAGAGCAAGAGCTTCTTGCAAAAAATGCTAGAAGAGTGCAAACCCTAGACATAGACTATGGTGCTTTCAGTGTTACGAGTGCTTTGAGAAACAGTGACTCAGAAAAAGAAACTCAAGCACAGAAAATGGTGAAATAATAAAATTATAAAATGCAAATGATAAAAATTTATTTCTAACTTGTTGCTTTTCTCTTTGATGTTACTCTCCTAAAGCTGCTATTTGCAGTGAGTAACAGCTGAAGATAGGAGGAAGATGACACATATATATGTGTGTGAATTGGCCACATACACAGACCTCATTATCAACCCGAAGTGTACTCTGGGTATTGCGGGACTGTGTCAGGCCAGGATGTGTTTTCACTCTGCCTTCTCTGTTCTGATGGGACTATCTTTAAGCTACTTAAGCAAATGGCTGTTCCTGACAGCTTACCCATCTTTTTCTTCTTCCTCTTGCATCCCATCTGCTCTGTTGTGCACAGATAAATTTATTTTCAGGACTCAAAAGTTGGTTATCAAAATGCCAGCTGCACATTTTTAGGCTGAATATTTGTCAGATTAGCTTCAACACCAGTCTCCTAGTGTTTTTACTTTAGCCACATGCTTGTTGTGCCATGGTTATTTCTTGTTTTGAAACTGAGCATCCTAATAGGTCTGATGTACAGCACTGTACTTCGATAGGCTGTCATGGCTCTGTGCTAATGTTGGGATTCATATTTGCTTGCCTGTCACCAGGGAGATAATATGACACTGCTTTATAAACAAGTGCCTTCCTCCTAAATTAGTCATTTCCAGAAAGAAAAAGACATTAACAGTGAAATGCACTGTTTTTTTGTTCCTGTGTTAAATAACTTTGTCTAAGGCTGCAAGCTTTCATCAAAAATTGCAGAAATAAAAAATTCTCTGTGCAATTGAAGAAGGAGGATTTGGCAAGTTCTAGATTCAACAGCTCAAATACCCATTTGTTAAATTTAAACCTACGTTTTAAACTCCTGAATTTAGTTGTTCCATGATGACATACCCAAGGATCAAAGCAACATGTTTGGGTAGCTTGTGTTTTGATAGAACTCAAGGAGATGTGAGCTGAAAGATTTAATGGGGCTGTGGGTGCTGGAGAAATCTTCTTTGATATGGATTTGAAAGAAGCAAAATTTGATCACTTCTAAAAAAAATTTTGAAAAGCTTTTTGGTTAGGTAGGAAACAGAGAAGTAGAACCTAAAATTAATGAGAGCTCCATAAGTATTTAATTTTAACAGACTTTAAAATTAATTTACCAGTAAAAATTATTGAATACTTCTTCCTGTTAGCCTGTATTTCTTTCCTGTGTCCTGTTGAAGCAGTCTGTCATTCATAACATGGCAAATCTTATTGGGATCTCTGTTCTCTTCAAAACATGGAATCCAAACTGTGATTTCCTTGCTGAAGAACAACTCATCAGTGACTAATTTTAATCTGTGAACTCTTCAGTGTGGCTATTTGAGTTAGAGACCTTGATCAAGGCCTGCTAATATGTGTGTGACTAACACTCCTTGACAAATCCAGTGTTTTGCTTTGGAAAAGGTCCTTGGTGAAAAGTCAAAGGAAATCAGATAGAATAGTTCCACTGATTTCAGTGATCTAGCAGAAGGGATAATCAAGAAGAAATATTTTAAATTCTAAGACTTTAGAATATAGAATAAATTCTAATAATCTATTTTCAATTTATATGTATTTTAAATGATAGCTTTTTAAAAAAAAATTAAAATACAGGACTTTAAGGATTATAATTCTTTCTTAGTTTTTCTGATGGCTGTTGAGAAAAGAGAAAGGAAGGAAGAGCACAAGACATGGGAGGGTGCATGTGGGGGTGAGAAGTGTCAGGCAGGAAATGCCACCTTCCTGCTGCGTGACAGCATGCACTGGTGTGCAGCCCTCAGTGTCAGCATCTTCCTTGGCCACGAGCAGGAGGCCAAGGGGAGAGCAAGTTCAATCAAATTATTCACTCAGTGTATCAAAGCTTTCCCCATCTGCAGTCTTGGCCAAATCTTTCTGAAAGAGCATCACAGTTTGGGCCTACTTTCTAAAGTAAGTTAGGAACTTAATAATTATTGACTTAATCAGGAGAGAAAAGTGTTGTTCAAGAAGCTTACCAATGACCAGGGAAGATGTAAAATGCATAGATCAGTACTTGAGCCTTTGCTTGAGATACTGAAATTCCAAGCCATCAGGTCAAAGCTTCCACTCTTAAGTCAGTTTAACTAAAGCAGGACTTAGCTCTGCAGAGCTGAAGGCCTTTCTCTGTGTGCTTTGATAATGTTTCGTAGCAGACTTGACAAATTTCCAAACAGAAATGAGCAGTTTGCACTGCATTAATTTATACTTGTACTAATTTTTACTGAATCCATTCCACAAATACTCTAGGAATAATGCAGGGACAAAAGAATTTCAGAAGTGACTGAGGTTGGTGAGAAAAGACGTTTAAAGAAACATTCATTTTCAAAGAGCTGGAAATTATCTGCTTTAGGATGATAAATATCTGCTGGATCGATAGACTGTGATTTCACACTTAAAATACTCCAACAGAGTGAATGAGGACAACTAAACTTCAGCAGAACTGTGCAAAGTTTGTGCTGCTCCTCCAGATCCCGCCAATTCAGTTCAGCGTGGTCTTGTCTGATCCATGGCTTTGGTCTAATCTGAGCCTTAATTTATAGTCTGCAGAATTTATCATATTTTGTCATCTTTACTGGATTACACACTCTACCCTTGGAAAAATTGCTCAACAAATGAAGCATGTGTCCCAGGAAGGAAACATCGTGATTACAGCTTCAACCTATACCTTTTCTGTGGCTTTATGGACCAGACAAGAGGCTAAATATTCAATATCATACATGCTTAGAGTATTTTTTAAAATGTCACATACAGTCATTTATTGCTAATAGCTTTTAGCACAGTAAAAGGAGGGGGTCAGAAACAAAAATCATCCATTAACAAAGCAAGTCTGAGATTCACTGAAGGCAAAAAGGATTCCTGAGCTTACACTACAAATATATTCAAATTACTGGGCTCATAAAGGAAACAAGATAGAATTACATGTCCATAGCATCTGTCTGAACCCCTTCCTTTCATGGAAACAGCCAAATCTTTAAAATCTTATTAGAAGATTGTTCAAGTGTTACATAGAAAGTCTGCAGTGCTGCTTCTATTTTTTGTAAGTGTTTTATATGGAGAGCAAATAATCTGATGAGAAATAATATATTTAATTAGATTAGATGGTTCAATTAGAAGAAACAGACAAGATTTCAAATGTCATGTTTCTTTTTGTAAATAACTACATACTTCATAGACATTGATTAAACTTCATGTTGCTGGCTGAAATAAAAGGAACTCAAGTATTTTTTCACCCATGGTGTTCACTTTTTATCAGACAGTTTTAAATGGCCAAGGGACAATTCAATGTACACTGGACAATTATGCAGCAAATAAACTTCATTGCCCATATCTTTTTAGCCTGGCTTCTTTGAAGAGAATTGTCGCTGTCAGCTGGCTTGGATATTTTTAATTGCTCCATTTTTCACAGCTGTCCCTGGAAATTTTTATCAAACAATTGATGGTGTCTTCTGATTACAGTTGGCTCACCAGTTTTGCACGCAATGGATTCTTCACAGGATTCAACAGTCTAAGGGAAACTGTACCATGACTTTCAAGACAGTCCGAACAAACCACTCATGAGACAGGGCTCTTCCAACTAGATTTGGTCTTAGACATCCAACATTCTTGCTTCTTTTATTAGTGCAAGATTTTCTCTGTTATGTACCTTCATAGGGAAAATAATTATGTTTTCAGCATGCAGTAAGGTTGCTTAATGTTTTGACTGTTAGGATTCATACTCTTAGCACATTTGGCTTTCAGTTGATAACAGGCACTGGCAAAAAGTATCACAGGACCCCAGAGGAGACATCCTATTTATCCCAGGCTGCATTAGGTCATTAGGATCAACAATGCAAAAATGCCATGAGAGAAAAACAAGTAAAGTGGAAGGAGCTGGTGGGACTGCACAAAGAAATATAATGTGAAATACAAAGCAGCAAAATTCTGAGACCTTGGGAAGTCCATTTCAAATAAAAATCTGAAGCCTGTCTGCAAACTATGACCTCTGGCAGAGAAAAACAGGACACACTATAGTGGGATATAAAGTTTATTTTCTGTTAGTGCAGCTAAATATGAGGGGAACCTTGTCTCTCCATCCCTGGTTCTCATGCTTCTTAAAGGACTGTACATTGCACCTGAGAACCTGAGCCTGTCCTGCAGCTGCTACTGCCCTCCCACCTGCCCAGTTGTGATGCATGAGGGTGAGACAGCTCAGGGAGCTGACCAAGCAGAAGGGGATTACCTGCTCTTTTAGCATCCTGTCTTACTCAGTTTGAGATGAGATGAGGTGCAGAGGGAAAGAGTATGGGACCTTAACTGCTGCAGCTTGGCTCAAACTGCTATGGGAACACAAACTGGGCAAAGTAGGTCTCAGTCCACGTAGAAGTGGACCAGAGCAAGTGTCAACCATGTATTTACCTCATTCAGATCTTCTTAATGCCTTCCAACCTCTTTAATACCATATCCTCTTTGCTGCATGTACAAGATATATTGGATTGGTTTCTCTCTAAATTTTTGATACCTGTGATGATGTATAATGTATAATACATGTATCCCATGTATTTTTCTCAGGATTATCAGCCCCTTGACATGCACGTTTAAAGCACATAGTCTCTCCATACTTTAAAACTGGGCTAGTGCATTTATTATATTAATGGTTACAACAGAAACAGGAAAATTGGTATTATTTCAAAGAAATTAATATAGTGTGGGTCCTTTAATAAACCTCAAAATACAGAAAGCCTTGTCATACAAGTGTGGTTTTGTATTTGGCTTGAATAATCTGAAAATTATATCAGTGCTGAAGGGGACAGTTCTCCACCACCTGTCCCTGATGAGATTCTCATTCTCCTCATTGCACCAGGTAGAGCTTGTGCAGGGTGAGTAATCAGTCAAATCAGTATGAATTTGGATGACAATTTCTCTTTTTAAATTTTTTATTTTTGCTGATTTAGTGAGCTGATTTAGCTCATACATATGGCCTCATAATTGCCAAAACACTGTAAGGGAGTCTGTGGTAGGAAATTCAGCAAATTCAGCTGTATTGATTTGCTAGATATCTCACAGCAAGACAGAGCTCATAGTGAGTCTAAGCACAGAGGGTAGACCTTAATTCTGTAAGTTTTGTGAACAAACAAACAGGAACACTGCAAATATGGAAAATGTTCTTGTTCACAGATCACACCATCCAGTCTGTTTTCTGCTGCTGCTGCTGCACAGTGCAAGAAAGGTATGTGGAATGCTTAAGCTTTTCAGTAATTAAATATCTACACATAAAGGACTTCTTCAAACCCTTCTATTTGCAGTAGAAGAGCAAATATGCTGAAGTTTAAAGACACTGTACTCTGCATATCCCTAATGAAGGAAGGCATGTATATCCATGGATATTTTTTATGTGAATGTTTATAGATAGGCATTCACACAAATGCTTCATGTTTTTCAAAATCAGAGAAATGAGAACAAAAGTGAACCTGGACCCGGACGCTGTCCTGGTGCATCAGTACTCTGCCTCACAACCAGACGTTTCCTATGAATCTATTTGGAAGTGCAGGGTAAGTAACATTTTGGCAGGTGAAAGAGAGAATTGAAGTGATTTGACATACAGTGGCTCAGTAGCAGAATAAGCAGGGGAGTAACTAGCTCTTGAGCATGTAAAGTTCTTTGTTGCATAAAAATTACTGAGTAAAGGTAACTGCAGAGTCTTACTGATGTAAATACAGGGTCACAGTGAGGTTTCCCAAGCTTGCTGTCATGAAGGTGGTTCCTTCTTCCACTTTTGGTTTTGGGTCAATGGAGCTGGAAAGGGTGGGAATGGCCTGCTGGGCAAATGCAAGCACACCCTGCTCAGCTGGTATGTAACGTTCACCTTAGTTTTATTAGATCTCAGTTGATTTAATCTGAGCTTTCAAAGTATAACTAAGTGCGAAGGTAGAACCTCCAGTGATGCAAAAGAAAATCATTATGTTCCTGGCAGTTTGCTAAGAAAGTCTGCAGTGCTCTGTATGTTAATTCTCCAGATAAATAACTGAATTTCCAGACATCATAACTCCACTGATTTCAATGCTGCTCTGCTTTTACACCGGTTGAGTTGTCCCAGCATCCATAAAGTTTAGAAATCAACCCCCCTTAGGCAGATAGCTTATTTATTATTCACTCCACTTTCCATTGTCATTTTTGCTTCTGACCAAACTACTTAGTCTTGCTGTTTTACAAGTGATGAAGTGATAGTACTTTACAAGGGGCAGTAACAACCATGAGTTCCTCTCAGTTACTGAGACAGTAGAACAGCAGGGGAATCACACAAGCAATAGTAGAGAGAAAAGTTTGGTTATGAAAAATGCTTTTGTTTTTTATTAGCGCAAGAGGCAATTGCAATTTAAGAACAAGCCATTACCTCCTCTGCCTGCCGAGGCCTTCGAAGACTACAGCAAGAAACCCAGAGTTACTGCGCTCTATGACTTCTTTGCTAGAGGGCCTTTAGATTTACCTCTCAAGAAGGGGGAAGAATACATTATCCTCCAACAGTGTGATCCCCTCTGGTGGAAGGCAAGAGACCAACATGGGTAAGAGAGAGGCCATCTATTTCAATCTCCCTACACAGAGAGAAAAAAACCTAAACCAACCTGTGCAAAAGTGAGACTTGTGAGGCAATTTAGGGACAAGCTTGAAAGTGTTCAACTATGTACGAGGCACACAGATTGACTGGGCAGACTTTCAGCAGGGTTTGGCACCCCGGAAATGGACAGGGAATCTAGAATCTCTTGGGAATTCAGAGTTAAGCCCTACACTCAGTAATTTCCTGAGCAACATAAGGGTGTTTGAGGACCATGTGAATCACTGGGCTCTGAGCCATGTGCAAATCCAGCTTTCCATATTTCAAGTGCTTTACAGTGGAGTTTGTATGTGTAAACACTTCATAAAATCATAGAGATTATGAAGACATACCTCTTACCCAAACAAAACCTCTTACCCAAAATACCTGGGTCGTTTAGAGAACTAGGTAACTTCAGTTAGGATCCTTTTGACACTTAGGTTTGTTTTGTGTTGTTCCCCTTTCTCCTTTGCATTTTCTTCATCGTATTTTGTACTCTCATGTTGGGAATGATTGTGTGTTATGTTATAACCATCTCCTTTCCATTCAGATTTCTCCTTTAAGTATTTTAAATGCTTTTTCTCAACTCATGTTTTCAGCAAAAGTATACTGACAACTATTTTGTATATACAAGTAAGCATACACTTTATTTTTCTTCATATAGAAGCTTTGTATAGGCCAGAAATTAAGACGGTGGCTTCTGATTCAGAAGAAAAAAATTTTTATTCTAATTCTCACCCTATACCATCTGGCTTTTTCATTTGAGTAGCCATCCACAATTGTGGGACAAAAAGGTTGTGCCTGGGATGAGAGGACTCAAATTTTTATTCAGTTCTAATGCTGGAATTCAGTATCCAGCAACACAGCCCCTAGTATAAGGAACCTTTGTAATTTAACAAAAGGACGATGTATATCTTAATCCTACTAATATTTTACATACTATAATATTATCCCCAATATATGTTGTTTCAGGAATGAAGGTCTAATTCCCATCAACTACGTTACCGACAACAAGAAAAGTAATTTAGAAACGTACGAGTAAGTACCTTTGAAAATTATAATCATGCTTTCATTTCTAAAAATGGATTGCAGAGATACATTTTAATGCTTGATCCTTAGAATTTTTATTAGACATGAACATGTTTATCAAAGGCTTTCTTTTTTTGTTACAAAACATTACTCTTAAAATGAATTAATATTCATTTGCATGAATCATAGTGTCAGAATCCAGATGGTTCCTGTTTCTCTAGACTCAATGAATAATGTTTCTGTATTCTGGTCTTTGCCTGTTGTGATCATGTAGCTAATTCCAATTACTCCAATTTAAATTACTGGAGAGAATATTAAAATTCTGAAAAATTGTTGAGAAGAAAGGCTTGGCACATCATCCAGGATTGAAAATTTCATCAGAGTTTGGTATAACCCTTTCCTGGGGATTTCTTTTATTTGAGCTAATATTTAGTGACAGTAAATTGGGGCCAAAAAGTTCTAAAGAAAAAAGTTCTAATAAAATAATTCCAAATTAAGACATGTTCATATAAAATGATAGTTCTTAACATGTTTTTGACTTGGAATAATGCAACTATTAAACTATGAAACAAAGAAACATTCATTTTTACTGGCTGAAATTAAGGATAGGTTATCTCCTTGTTGCAGGTGGTACTGCAGAAACATAAACAGAAGCCAGGCAGAACTTCTCTTGCGCCAGAAGGTAACCCAGCTTACACACAGAGCTAACAGTACTGAAAAATATCTATTAGTAGAGGCATCACGAGCATTATCACAGTCAAATCCAAAGCTGTTTGGTATGCTGTAAGAGAAAAAGTACCTTAAAATAAAAAGGCTTTCTGGTGTAAGCATAGAGTGCAGACTAACCAGACTTCCCAAAGCCTTAAACTGTAGCCACAGCAAATTCTATGTAGATTTTCCATGCTAGATAAATCAAATTACATGGCTTACTGTACTTGTCTGTTGCATTAGATATTGAAGACTGAAACCCATGTAGTAAGCTAATTAGTGAGCTTAGCAGAACTTAACAAAGCTGCTGCATCCTCCTTGAATACAGAGCAAACAGTCCATATTGCATTCTACCCTTGTCAGTTACCCAAGTGCCTAACTCAGTCAAACTCACTGGGTTTTTGCTCAAGGACTAACTCAGGCCTGGGACAAGAAAGACCAGGAAAGAATATCTCAGACAAAACTGTTTTAACTGTATTTTTTCCTAGTGATTTCTACAATTTGATTTTTTATAAGTCAAAGCATTTTGACTACTTCACACTGAAGAGTATAATTCAGCTAAATTACTTATCTCTAGGAAGTTACTGGGCACTTAGTATTTTCTGTGGGTTTATTTTGCTCTGCTGTGTACCTGGCTATCCATTCCTGTTCTCCACTTCTTTATCTTCCCCCCAAATAGTCATAGCTATTCTACAGAATTTGGTAATCAGCTGCAATTCCTGTCTCAAGGGACTATTATTGAAGCTCAAAAGCATAAAATAACTCGGATTTCTTTTCAGCCCAAAGAAGGTGCATTTGTTGTCAGAGATTCAAGCCGACAGGGTCTTCTTACGCTGTCCGTATATTCGCGGGCTAAAGGGTGAGTTCCTCTGAATGGTTACGGTTTGAATCAAGAGGTGATGGAAAAGCTTCCTCCAAACTCCTCAGAATAACTGGGTAGGTTGGACATGCAGTGCACAAGAGCAGGGAACCACTGGGATGCTGTTGATGCTGAGTCAATCACCATGTGTGCAGAAAAGATGATGGTGGGCAGTGAATCAGTGGGTGTGCAAACATCCTGTCAAGACAAGATTACCTGCACTCACTGAAATTCTCAGGTAATCTGCTGTGGAAACCATGCCACAGCCACTGGCCACTGCACCAAACTGTTTCCTTTCTCCACAGGCTCTGTGCACTGTAAATTCATCCCAGACTCTGCTGTCCTCGAACGTCTCCTGTTTGTCTCCTAAAATCACCTCACCCCTACTGTGCAGTCTTACTTTTTCCAGACAACAGCCACAGGATTCGCTCTTGCCCACATCAGGAGCAATCACCCACAGCACTGACTTAACCCATTTCAAGCTGTCTTATACCCTCTTCATCAGTCCTCCTACATCCTCCTGTATCAACTGTGTGTGCTTTCCTTCTCCCTCTCTTACAGAAAGCTAGAGGTGAGAGGAGCAGAGGCATTGCTGTTACCACCACCCTTTTCCTCCCTCCATTTGCTCCTTGGACACATGGGGCCAGCCCTCCCCACCATCCCTGTGCTGGGGACAGGCTCACAGTTTCTGTAGGCTCAATAACGTTTCTGACAATGACTCAATAATGCAGACTGTGTAATGTTTCTGTACTCTGATCTCTGCTTGTTGTGACCATGTGTCCACAAGTTAGAGTACTAACCTTCAGCAGCCACCAGCCTGAAACACAAACTTAACTTCTTAATTTTGAGTGTCACAGAAAGCAGGGATAGATGGGAAGCAAAATATACGGAAAGCAAAAAAGACAGATAATGTGAAGAAATACAGAAAAACAAAGGTATCAAATAAAAGCTCCAATGAAGACCCTTTGAAAAAGTAGAACAGAAAATTTAATCTCACGCTATACATTAATATGTGTTTAAGTTCTTGGGAGAAAATGCAGGTAATTAGGGGTATTTTAATTTTAAGAGGTTATATTCAAATAAAGGCTTAATTAGGAGGAACACTTCTTAAACACTATGGCTATTTCTTATGAATGGAATGATACAGGGGTGAAAAATACTTGGGCAACAAAAAACATTGTGCAATTATCTCCCGAAGTTGGGAGAAAGAGCCATTTAAGGAGTCTTGATTTTTTTTTTCAAACAGTTTCCCAGCTACACACAGCCATTTTAAGTTGCAAACTGTATCCCAAGTTTTCAGATTTTTTTATGTTTTCAATGTGAAATTTGAGCAGATTTATAGTATAAATTATTTTTACTAAAAATTATAATGCTTTGTTGATTTCAGAAGTCATAATGGAGATATTCTACATTATCAAATTAAACAAAATCACTTGGGACAATATTATGTAGCAGAAAACTATCTCTTTTCATCCGTTCCTGAACTTATCAAGTATCATCAACACAATGCTGCAGGTAATGCATGTGAGCTGATATGGTTTTACATCTTTTCCTAATACTTTTCTTATAAAAAGAGATACAAGTATTTCTATTGCTAATGAATTTAAATATGCCTTGATTCTTTCTGCCAAAGTCATAGCTGTTGTGTGCGTATACCACGGGAGAACTGAAACTACTAAACTCATCTACATGTGTTAAATGAGTTTAGCAAAGATAGAAGCCTGCTCTTTGTCCATATTTGAATAGGACTTGGGTGAAATTTGAGCATAATTCTTTCTTTGTCTATGACAAGGACCTGTATACATGCAATTTCATAAAAGCAGGAGCTATGCTGTGCATCATGTGTTCAGCATTCTACTGATTTGGAAAGAAAAAACAACCCATACCACAATCAGTGGCAGAATTAGGAGCACAAGGACTCTAACACTGGCTTTCAGCTTACCAGGTGTTAGACACCTCTAACCGTTGGCTGATGGCAGATTTTTAAAATTTTTAGCATGAAAATTATCCTTCACCTTGGTTCTGCCCATAATTTTAATACAATATAAAAGGGTTTTGCTCTGAATGAATGAAGATGGGAAAACACAGAGAAATCACTTGCACTAGTGAGAGAGGAAGATACGGAAATGGACAGAGCCTTTTGCTGGGGGGTGGAGGATTGTGGGAAACACTTGTAGCAGAAACAGCCCTAAGAGTAACAGTGGGAAGAATCAATGAATGCAGGGAGTCCTTGGTGAGGGATGTATTCACTGGTACTACTGGCTTATGAATGCAAAGAAAATGAATGACAGGCACAAAAATATTTCAAACCTGGGAAGTCATGCTGGCAGACACTGCTTAGGTCAGTGATACAGTATTTTAGAACTCATTTAAGATCACAATCATTGTACCAACAAGCAAGAGTATCACTGTTGGCTTTATGAAAGTACAAATACTTTTATAGTCTGGGCCATGATAAATAGTCTTTCTCCATTTCTTCTTACTGTAGTGTTTTATCTGAGCAAACTGTGAGCAGAAATAATTTCAAGGAATAAGAAATGTACATCCGATTCCAAATATTTTTGTTTGAGAAGAGGTGGGATATATCATATTTTTAAATTAAGTAATTGGTTAGCAGAATACTGTTGTTTTGTCCTGTGCAGGTCTTATCACACGTCTCCGACATCCAGTCGGATTAGATGGATGTACTTCAGGAGAAACAGCAGGATTGAGTTATGGTAAATTTTTTATCTTCTTTTGAAGGAGATTTAGCTATCTGCCTAGGCAAAAATTTATCTCATATTCCCCCAGCTAATAATTAAGTTGTATCTGTGAAATTCCTTGGTAATAAAAAACACATAAACAGTGTAAGGTGTCAGTACCAAATGCGACACCTGACTCAGCTGCTTCTGTGCAGTGACTGTTGTGCTTCTGTTACAGCCACCAGTGGATTTCAGAGCTATTTGGACTTTTCTAAGTGAACCTAAGATTCAAATAGACATTTAACAACTTTTGAAAGGCTATTTAATTTTTTAAAATACTTAGGAAATCAAAACTGAAACCTGAAATTAATACTATTTATGGAGAAGATTTTCTTTTGTCAGTTCTGCAGGTTTTAGAAATAAGAATGGGATCGTACATGGTATTAAAACAAACAAGCAATAAATGCCAGTTTTGTGTATACAGATCAGGAATTTCAGACCATCTGTTGGACAATAGGAACCTCCAAAACTGAATATCTTTCATGTTCCCATGAATCTCAAGGCTTAATATTTCTGAAGGGTAGAATTAATGTAGTTATTACAGTAAAGGTAGCTAGTAACTTTTTCTGTAGTTATACTATCCATCTGGAACTGGTTTGGAGCTAAAAACATGACATATCATAATGCCAAAAAAGTGCTCGTGTGTAATCAAAGCTAAACACTTGCCTTATCTTCAAGCCTCAGACATTCCTACATTAAGCAAAATCACTAATCACAATCTCAGAATGTGAAAGAGCATTTATATTTAAACATATATGAGCCAGTGAAAATTTTCAGATAATTAAAACTCATGTTGTAGCTGATGAACAAGTGTGATGCTTTGCTGTGCTCATTAACTGCCATTAGCAAGGCGTGTCTCCTGGAGCATGGCTCAGGAAAGCTGGCCTGACTCTTCTGACATACTGGGTTGCTTTTACAGAGGAATGGGGATTAAACCCATCTGAACTTTTGTTCCTGAAAGAACTTGGGCGTGGACAGTTTGGAGTTGTTTATCTGGGTAAATGGAAACAAACTATCAAGGTTGCCATCAAAACAATCAATGAAGGTGCAATGTCTGAAGACGATTTCGTGGAGGAGGCCAAACTGATGATGTAAGTACAAAAACTATTCTCTCCGTTAACCAACAAATAAATATAACCTAATTCCATTTCAAACAAACAGATAAAGCAGTTTGATGCGAATGGTGGAGGTGTGGGACAGAAGGGCTGATACAAAGGCCTGAACCAAACTGATGAAGGTGCTTCCTATGCCCAGACTCTTCCTTTAGAGTGTGCCCTGCTTTGTACTATGGCGCTCAGTGGCGAGTAAATGTTCTGGAAAAATGCAAATGTGCACCTACAACTATTCTTTAATCCATAACTCAGTGTCTCTAGAACACTGGGAGAGCTTATATATAACTAAAGCTTTTGAGAAACCATATTAGCATATCTGCAAATTTTGCAAATTAGAGAAGTATCCACATGAGGGCTTGACAAATCCCAGAGGAGAAGAACCCTTGCAGGGTCAAGGCTCCCGCCTGCAGGCCAAGCATAACTAGACCTTTCCATTTTGCACCAACCAAATCAAGCTTTGCATTCACTGCATTTATATAACTGGCGAACAATTATGAGTTCATAGAGTGAACTTTTTGGAGGAAGCTGTAGACAGGAATGTTCTAGGTAGTGGGAGAACTCCGAAGACAGCTGAATAGGATACTGTTTATCAAGTACTGAAAGATTGTTTTCAAAATCATCGTGAGAATCAAAGGTCTAGTTACCTGCCAAGAACAAATATTAGTCTGTCTAAAATGTGACTTTAAACAGGAAACTCTCCCACCCAAAGCTGGTCCAGCTTTATGGAGTGTGTACACATCACAAACCTCTCTACGTTGTGACTGAATTCATGGAAAATGGTTGCCTGCTCAATTACCTTCGGCAAAGGCGGGGGAAACTCGGCAGAGACGTTCTCCTGAGCATGTGTCAGGATGTTTGTGAAGGGATGGAATATCTGGAAAGAAATAGCTTTATTCACCGTGATTTAGTAAGTACAACAGGTTTTCTGAGGTTCTTGACAAATATTTGTGGTAAAGAATGTGCTGTTGCATTTTATGGGACACTATGTGTCCTGTGAGACCTCAGACTTGCAGGATATGATAAGGCAAACCCAAAATTTTCAGCTGTTACTTTGCCCATGGAAAGCTCAAAAACTACTTGAGAGACGTTTTTCCATTGGGAAAATCCCTTGAGAGGTCAAAGAAAATTAGGATATTGACATGGAACTATCTGGTATTAGGACATCTCAACAGAAAACTGATCACAACCAAAATCACAGCTTTACAAAAGGTCAGCAACAATGAGAATTTTAAAAAATGAAATCTTTTTCTATCTATATTTTTTTGGCTCCCTATTGCCATACTTTGATGCTGGGATATATGAGTGGCTTTTCTGCCCATAGACAGGGAATTAGAGGAGAAGAGCTTGTTTCTTTACTCCCTGATACTTTTTCAATGCTCGCATTTGGATGTAGAGAGGAAATCTTCCTTCTCTCCTACCTAGCTGCATGAAGAAATGTAAAATCTAGAAAATTACCAGGAGGTTCCTGATTTCTGTAATGAAAACATCACAAAACATATTTAAAATTTACACTAATTGTCCTAGTGTTGATGTTCAGGAAAATATCTGGTTGGATCATTAGACTCTGCAGCCTAAAATTCTTTCACCATTCAAGAATATGTAAACATATTGCAACACATACTACAAGCATTTAAGTTGATACGTGCTATGTATGTGTAACTACGCAGTAGTGAAATATGTTCACTGACTCAGAGACAAAAATTCACTAATATTTTTGACCAATACACTAATGTCATTTCAGATATAAACAGTATGAGCTGAAGCAAATATAATCAGCTGCTGTATTTTTCTTAAAATTCTCTAGCACAGATTTCAGATATGTTTCTCTCGTTTTCCCCAGGCTGCAAGAAACTGCTTGGTCAATGTGGAGCACGTCGTTAAAGTATCCGACTTCGGCATGGCGAGGTACGAGGCCATCGACAAAGGTTTTGTGAGCACTCATTCTCAGAGAGCTGCAGCATCACCTTTAGTTAACCTCACTGCTTCCTTCACTGGTTTGGGGAATCCCACTGTGGATAATTTTTGAATTCTGATGAAAATTGTAATGTTGTTTAACTGCTGTACCATGAATGGGATGTCATGTCCTCCTCTTGCTCTTGGTGAGTGCAAGATAGGTAAACAAAGCGCCAGGTAAACTTCAGCGGTGTTTATGGACAGAGAAATGGCCAGAGTGCACAGGGCAGCCAGAAACTTGAAGAAAGAAGTTCCCCAACTTTCCTGAGCAGGATGGAGGACAGAAAGTCACCAAGGTCAGAACTGGGAGCTGGTGCTGACCTCTCGAGGCAGTGGTAGCTGAGTAGGTGAGGCAGGATGTAGGGAGGATGCAAGGAGGACGAGGAAGGTGGGCAGAAAGTGTGATACATCCTGCTCTAGCAGGGAAGTGGTTTTTCTGTTTAGCCACAGAACCAGCCAAAGTGAGGAAAGAGAGCACACTCAACTCTGACAAGCACCAGCCTGAGAAACATAGCTCTAGCCTCACAGACTTTCCTCACAGGACACAGCTGAGCTGAGCAAATGACTGAATGCTACCCAAAGGGGATGTAAATGTCTCCTTCCTTCTTTCCTCTTGCAAGCCCAGCACAAAGCTCTCCTGAGTTTTACTGGCTGCTGCTTCTGTGAGATTAGCAGACTGAATCAACTCACTTAGGAGGCAGATGAGCTTGAAAGACAGTCAGTAGCTCTGAGCAGAAGGTTGCAGTGACATTTACTTTGTGGCTGCAAATTGTTAGATCAGCACAGCCATGCTCCTTCGGTTTTGCCTCCTATTTCTAACCTCATGCTTACAACACCCTAGCAGTTCATAGCTAAGGACTTGTTTTTCAAAGGGCTATCTTGTACCATGGTTCTACTGCTCCCCAAAACGGTAAGGTCAGTATCAGGGCTCTGGACTTACCCAAATGAATCAGAAAACACATTAAGACCAAGGTGGCCGTCAGGGTCCAGCTTAAGAATAGAGGACCTGAATGGCTCACTGTGGCCACAAAGTGGAGATCAGTGGTGTGGCTCTAGGGGCCACACTCTCCTGGGGAGGCTGTGGAAAAATGATGGGAACACAACCTAATTATTCTGAGCTCACACAACTGCTACTACAGGTTATTTTGTATTGCTATTTCATATATTCCTTATTCAATAGCCTCCCATGCTTCTGTGCCTGCAGCAAAATGAGAAAGTGAGGCAAAGAGATTATTTATTTCAATGTGACCTCCTTTAAAAGGTGCTTTAAAAAATTACCTTTATGCTTTCCCTGAGAATAAATGTGTACTGCACATCTGTGATCTGCTCAGGAACATTAGGACTTGGAAATAGTGCCCAGAGTCTGTAAGTATGTAGGGGTCAGCCTACTAACCATTTAAAGTGTTGCCCAATAAATGCCTGCATTGGGCACATAATTTCATCTTCTCTGGGAGGTCAGCTCCTATAAGCTTGGGCAAAAACAATTACTTTAGTGCACCTACAAGAACTGTTGCCTCGAATGTGATGAGCATTTCTTTGTGTGTTGCTTTGGTAACAATGTCCCTAAAACTGCACCTGTGAAGATGGGCAGCAAGAGTCATATATTAGTAGAACAAGTGGTTGAAAAGGTGGATCCTTTTAAAAAGAGACTTTTTTAAAAAAAGCAATTATTTATTGCTGCTGGTTTTCCTGCCCATGGTGAAGTGATGTGTCTTATCAATATACACCCAAAAGATGACAATAATAACCATCCTGTCAGTCTTACGATAGCATCAAAATGTTTTATTCTGACATACTTCTGATGAATAGCCCAAATCATTTAATTAAACAGAAATATCTTTAAGTGCATAGCTTCCAGTAGGGGTTTTTGTGTGCATTTTATACTAAAATAGTGATACAATTTCGTTGTTTCCAAATTGACACTATTTTTATGGAATTCTAAACCATTTGTGAGAATGTCACTCATTCAAATACATGTCGTTTCCTCTTATTCTTCAGGTATGTCATTGATGATGAATATATCAGCTCTTCGGGTGCCAAGTTTCCAGTCAAATGGTCATCTCCTGAAGTCTTTCATTTCAAAAAATATAGCAGCAAATCAGATGTCTGGTCATTTGGTGAGTTGATTAGGTGAATGTGCAACCACACTTCCCTGAAACTACTGATGTGATTTAGGAAAGTGTAACTTTTTACTCATACTACCTATCTTAAGCTGCAGTCCTTCCCATTTTTCAAATCTTGCTTATGTTGGACAAATGGGTTTTTCATTTCCTTTCATAGGAAGGTTCTTTACCTAAAAAGTAGATTTTGACTGAAATGTGCATTTTTGATAAGTCCTCATTAGCTAAACATATGTTCATCTGAGTTAAAAGACTGACTTAAAAGAGAGCAGAATTATATTAGTTGAAAACGGTTTGGGTTTTATCCTTCATTCAGATCAGGCTGCCCACATTTTAATGCATTTTTCAATGCACAAAAGAATCGGGAGTGTTTTTTATTCTCCTAATATTGTTAAAAGCTTGTGGGTTTGGCATCTTTTGCATTGTCCTAAACCTATTTTGGTTCACTTCTAGGTGTACTGATGTGGGAAGTTTTCACAGAAGGCAAAATGCCTTTTGAAACCAAGTCAAATTCTGAAGTTGTCCATGCGATTTCTCAGGGTAACCGACTTTATCGACCGCATTTGGCATCCTTTCCTGTGTACAAAGTCATGTACAGCTGCTGGCACGAGGTTTGTTGCCCTTTTTGTTTCCCTGGGGTATTACTTTATTATTAATTTTTAATGTGGGTATAAAAGCAATCTTAAAAGCTCAAAGCATTAAATCCTTATTTCACATCCGTGGCATTCTCAGCATCTCCAACTATGTTTTTCACAAATCACACCTAAGTTTACAAGTCTCTGCTTCTTTTGACTGTTGCAGGTAATAAATATAAAGCACACTATCAGTACAATAGGTCTAGACCATCCCTGGGTTGGAATATGCCACTATTGTAATGTTTCTCTACTGGTGTACCAGTAAATCTGATACCTTTTTCACACCTTTGTATCATGCATAGCTTTCTCTAGAACTGCTCTGAATGATAACTCTAACACGTTCATATACCAAGTGGATATGCCCACTGAATGTAGATTTTGAACCCCCTTTTTCAAGTGTGTATCAGTATCTCTGTACATCAGTACAGCTCCTAGGCTGCACCCCTTTCACCCTCCCCAAGCTGATTTAATACATCGTGTTCTTTCGCCATTTGTCCAGGACCTATTACTTTGTATATTGGTATCAAAACACTGATTTCATCAACTTCTCCATCTGATTAATCCCTTAAGGACCCTCCTTCTCTAGTCTCTAGAGGAAATGAATCTTTTATTTTCAGTTAAAAGTACTTTCAGAAGAGCTTTGTGTGCAATTTTTTCATGTAAGTGTGGAGCCATACACAGTGAGTAGCCGGGGAATCTTGTTGCTACCATTGTCTCCTTTTATCTCCCACCTTTTAACTCTGTATGAAACTTTTAAATCCTGAGTAAAAAAAAAATTAAGAGATGGAAATCTAAATTGCATCCAGCTTGCTTGCTTACTGCAAACATCCATTGGGGTGCCAGCCATCAGAGAGATCATGGGGAAGAAGTTGTCTTTTCTGTCTGCCATCAGACAGGAATTTGTTCCATACTGAGCTGCAGCACTTCAAATTATACAGCAGTGAAGACCCTTTTTCAACAACCTGGGAAGCATTCCTGACTATCATGGTTTCCTGACAGTTAGGGCTTTCCATAGACCTCCTGCAGGGAGAATTTCCATAGGAATTCTGATCCAGAATTGAAATAAGTATAAAGAAATCTCAGGAATTTTTTGAAAAGTGCCTGTTCTCATGCTGCTGGTGTCATTAATAGCAGATTTTTTTTTCTCTCAAATGACAACCTTGATCTTTTCTTTTGTATTAATAAAATAAAATGCAATTTAAAAGTGGTATCTCATATGTACTTCTACCCAGTTTCTGAAGTCTGGTAGTATAATTGACCAATCTGCTAACAGAAATTTATCCTCTGCTTTTCTTTTCAGAAACCTGAAGGACGTCCTACCTTTGCAGAGTTAATAGTGACCCTAACAGATCTAACGGAGATGACATAATCACAGATTTTATACCAATATATTTACAGAAAGCTTAGCATTAGGCATGCCACTAATGTAGCTGTTACAGAAAACCTCAACCTTTTACAGAGGTTTCTACTTAAATCACAGTACCAGCATCCCACATACTGAAGCAGCTGTTTGGTCTTGGCCCAGTTTTCATTTCTTTGAGAAAGATATTCCAGGAGACTGGTTTGGGACTCTCAAGGCTTTGTTTTCATGATTAGGGAGAAAAATCTCCTGTCTGAAAAGCAATAACCAAGCCTACTCACCTTACAGACCTTTTTATTCATTCTTTTGTTCAGAGCTACACTAATTCCTGCGTCAATATTATTAAATTATTTGGTACTTACTATGACTCACGCACTGGGGAACACTGATTGGCAGCAGCAAAAATGATGGAAGAACCTCTGATAAAGCTCAACCTAGGTCACTTTTAGAGGCAAGTCCTCGTGCACTGCAAAGCATCCAGCCCTGGAGAACCAGAGCAGAGTTTCCAAGGGACAACAAGCCAAGTGAGTGACTGCTGGAGCAGTGCCCACACATGTGCCTGTACCCACTGCTTGGACAAAGGCAGGCAAAGGGAGCAAAGGCAGCAGTCCTCAGTTAGCAGCTCCCATGTCACATGTGAGTGACTGGAAAGACTGAGTACCTCTGAAACCATTTTAAACCTGCATTGCAGGTCAAGGTGTCTTCTATTCCAATTCTGAATAACAGAAGGGGAGCAAGGATTATTTTATTCCAACCTCTCCACAATTTTACAGTATTTTCTCCCATTCCTCTGCTCTTGCCTACTCAAACACCCACACATGCTGTAGTCCTACCCTTGCAAATGCCCAGAATGGTTAATGGGCAAGTTAACACTGGAACCTGACAGTAAAGCTCAGATGGGTCCTATGATACCTTACACGGACATGTCTGTAACCCTACTTCTTATGTCATTATTCACTTTTAATTTTAAGTCTTAACTATGGTCAATATAAATACGTTGTAGAGAAGGAAAGGCAGATGGAATTCATAATTATTTAAAACAAAATAGACTATTACAAGTAAATATGTTCTTGAAAATATGTGATTTCATTGTGAATTATTCACAGATAAATACATCACAATATTTAGTTTTATAGGGCTTTGTAGAAAAAATATGTAAAACATACTAGCTAAAGAATTAGCTCAGTTTCATTTTTTGTCAAAAATTGAGTCAATTTAATTTTTCATTTTCAAATTTAAAAAAAACCTGTAACAATAAAATTAAATATAGCAAAACCCACAAAGATTAGATTTTCCAAAAGATGACGGCATATCTTAGTCAAATATAGTCCTGGCAGTAATCAGTCACCTTTACTGCAATAGTATTTTGATAGTTATCATCCCTTGGGAAAGGAAATTGTTAGTCCCATTGTTTGAACATTTGGGAGTACCTTCAAACACACTTCTAGGGCATTTCTGCAACAAGTAAAGCATGATATTCTTATTATTTCATGTAATTTGCTAGAAGAATTACCACCAACTGATGTCACTGTTTACTTTCATAATCAATTTATTTATGAGCATTCAATCCTTTATCAGACCTATGAATGAATGATCTATACAGCTGTTGTGGTTTAACCCTAGCTGGCAACGGAGTACCACGCAGCTGCTCACTCACCACCCTCTGTCCTGGTGGGGTAGAGAATTGGAAAGAAAGTAAAACTTGTGGGTTGAGATAAGAACAGGTTAATAACTGAAACAAAGTAAAATGTAACAATAGCAATAGAAATTAAAAGGAGAAAGAGAGAGGAATGAAACCCAAGAGGAACAAGTGATGTACAGTACCGGTGCTCACCACCTGCTGATGGATGCCCAGCCCATCTGCAGGCAGTAATCAGCAGCCCCCAGCCAACTGCCCCCTCTCCCTGCAGTTTATACACTGATCGTGATGTTCTGTGGTACGAAACATCCCCTTGGCCAGTTCAGGTCAACTGTCCTGGCTCGACTCTCTCTCAGCCCAAATCGAGACAATGACACAGTACATGCATGGAGCTCACCACAATTGCTGTCCAGGCCACTGAAGTATGAAGCTTTTCAGCAGATGATGCACTACAAATGTGAAATTCAAACTGTCTCCACAGTATAAAGTACATGGGGACTTTGAATAATATATGAGGCATCTTTTTTAACAGCTCTTGTAAAACTGGTTTTGCTGTATTACTGCAAGTTAATATGTAATATGCTACAGCACCATGCAGTAAAAATCAGCTCCATTAGGTTTATGTACTCAAAGGACCTTGCTCCTGCCTGTCTCGCTGAGCTGTCCCATGGTGAATATGCACCCAATCCTGGAAACATGCTGGTCTAATACCTGGAGCCAATAATGCTTGCCTACCAGGCCTCCACTTCCCAATATAATCTTTCCATAGGCTGCTTGGGGAAAATTTTGAAGAATCTATTATTAACATTCTGACATAGATAAATTTAACAGCTGCTATCGTCAAGCTGACAGTAAATAAATGAAAAAGCACTAGAACATGCTTCAGAGTCAGTGAAACTGGTGCTTAATTGGCAGCAAGAAATGGTCTACAGTACAAAGGTCAGGTATCTACAGTGTATTTATTTACCAGAACAGCTACACCCTTAAATAAAGACTGAGTAGGCCACCTTAGACCTCATGATGACTGTGAGCTTAGTTCAAATTCTAACCATATTCCAACAGGCAAAAATGGGTGAACAGTGAGTGATGTCCTTGTCACTGACCATAAAGAGATGTCTATTTGCTGTTTTTTTTTAAACTTCCATGTAATAAAAATGAGATCTGGAAAAAAATGAGATCTCCAATAAAGGAGACACCTCCATACAGGGAACCTCCTGTCAAAGGCTGTGGGAGTGTTCAGCATTTGTAAAAGTTCAGCTACTGTTTCCTGATCAAATATCAGAAAACTTTGAGCAAGTCTGTATTATGGATGGGAGGAAAAAATGCAGAACTCCAAGCTTTTGTGAGCCAGCCACTTAGGATACATCTCTTTTCTATAAAAGAGACGCATTGCTGACAAAATGGAATGTAATTTCAGGAAGTGAAATGAATTCACTTGTCAAAAGTACTCCTGAGAAGCAATGCAGACCAATTACTAGTGTGTACAGGGCTGGTGACACTTTTTTCCAGTGCCATTTGGTTTTCAGACCAATTCCCACCCCTCCCCACCCCTCTCCCCCCACCAGATTTCACAGACAGGAGGCCCTACAGACCCACTAAAGCACATCACTGTCACGCCTCCCTCATGCACCACCAGTCTGACTCCTGCTCAGCCTGCCAGTCATGTTCTGAACTGTGGCACCATTTTAAAACCTGCCTGAAAGGAGTCAGCTACGCCAAACCTGCCCTGCTGGAAGGGTATTTTCTAACACACTTGCCAGTTTTATTTTTCTGGAATTTAAAGAGTGAGAGAATGGTGTTTGCTAGAAGTATGCAATTCCCCATATAGCTCCAGGATGCAACCTTGATGAGTAGAGTTTGAAGGTTTGAATATGCGCCCTTTGGGATAAAGGTTTTTTATAGCGTGGTTCTTTCAAGTGTGGCTGGCAAACAAAGACGGTAGAACAAATTTCCACAGAAACTAAAAACTGATGCATTTCCTTACAAAATCATACAGATTTTTCAACCTACCCAAGTCTTCTTGACCTACCTACATTTAGTCGGTGCAGCTATGTAATGAACTTAATTGCCCATTAATTTGTCCTGAGGTATGGTAATAACAAGTAGCTGCCAAGATTTGTTCAGTATCAGCATTTAAAAGCTGTAATTTGCTTACTAATGTATTGCTTCTGAGGTTTGCTTTGTTCTAGTTTTTAACCACTCGCCCTACATACCAAAACACATCTAATTTATATAATGTCCTTCATTTCACTGCCTGGAAAACCTGACAGCTCACTGAAATACTCTCCATTGAAACCAGCTGTGAGACAGACATGCCTAACACATCAGCTTTGGGTTTTCTGCTCTAGTTTAGAAATATGCATGATGCTCTTTAACCCTTGTTTAAAAAACACAAATAATTTTGTACATAACCATGAATAATTTATTACAAGAGAAATATTAGCATCATTTCATTTAAAAAATACAAGTTATTCCAAACTAGTAACTAAATATAAACACTTAAAAAAATAACATCTCTTACAACAAATTTTTTAATACAAAAAGTTAATCACTAATTTATTTCTTAACATGATGGATTTTTTGTGCACCATGAAAATAAGCATTAACTTCATTTTTTGACATTAACATTCTTTTATTATTAGTTGCTATTTATGTATAATAGCAGATAAACAGGTCCAGTAGAAAATATAGGAATTCTGCTTGGTGCAAGTTAATTATTGCCAGCAGTTAGTATAAAAAGAGTCCACACCCTTCTCAAAGAAAGTATTATGACATATCTAAAAAAAAAAGCCAACACACATTCATTCAAGAACTGGATTGGTTGCTTTTTCTTACAAATAACCCATTTGGTCACACCACAGTGATGAGCGTATAATCAAATAAAGGGGCCACAAACTATGCAAAAGCATTTATTTTTCCCTTTTTTACAAGTCAATATTTTCTTCAGTTATTCTCTGAATTGTGCAATTCAGAGTGAAAAGCAATTCAAGTTTTTGTTAAAAAAAGAACTATAAAACCCCCTCCATCTTTAGTCTTTTTATTATTTCTATTACTTGTTTTTAACTGTAAGGACTTTGAAGCTTGAATCTGGTTAAAAAAACCAAAGTATTCTCTACAATAACTAAGAAGTAATGAAACCCCGTTAGTAGATTTTCTTCTCTGAAGCTTTTTTAACACACGCATTTTAACAGCAAAGAATTGCTGCAAGTCTCATCACTCAATTGGCTGAAAAATATTCCAAATTGACAATATACACAATGTCATTGTATTTTGAAGGCAAGTACATTTTTTGTGAAAATGTTCCTTTTCCTGGGTAACAGTGCTGCCACACAAACATGTGAAATATAAGCAGCAACCCTTTTGTTCTTCCAGCTAAATCAGGAGCTTTCTTTGGTGGAAAAATTTTCTATCCAACCTGTCCTCTTCTACTAAACCTTTTGAACATGAGAAAACATCTAGCCTGCTTCATGAGGAAGTTCTGCTTGGCATATAAATCCCAGCTGATTGAAACCAGTTTTTAACTGCTGAAGTGCTGGCATCCTCTGGCAAACTTTCTGGACTCACACTTAAAAATCCAAAGACTGGAAATACTACTTTTTGATGAGCTTGTCACCACCCACACATCTGACTGCGGAAGTTACTTACTTACTTACAAAGTGGAAAACAAAGGGGACTGTAATGAGTAAACCATGGACTGTGCAAGCTTTTTTGTGACATGAAGACCAGTGACCACAACTGAGGAACATACTGTAATACAGAAACCAATCCTCAAGGCCTCTGGTAGATTAACATACTGTTAAACATCTAATAGGGGTGAATACTCATTTTTAGAAAAGATGAAAAGGCCAAACTAAAAAAAAAAGATGTTTTGATGTTTCTCACCCCTTGCCTACAGCCCATTCTTTACCTCATATTTTTAGAAGTAGCGCATGGATTGTAAAATGGATTTTGCACTTACAAAAGAATAAAAATTGCAGGGCTGCTTTATTATTAATAAAGAACAATACCTTTCCAGAAAATGAGGGAAAAAAACTGAAAAGCTGAAATGCTTTTTAATTAATAGATGGCAGTATTAGGAAGAAGTACGGAAATAAGTAAAGCCCCTTCTTAATCCTCAAAATAATATAAAACAAAGTGAAAAATTTTAATTGTATGTTCTGGTTTTCTTCTGCCTTTGAATACTTAATTCTATAACCTCATGTAACTTTTCAAGCCAGTAGCAACTGTTTTCAGGCCTCTAATGAATTTTCTTTTTCTTAAACTTGGTCTTAGTTTTGAAATAAAAAGGTACAGGCATATTTAGATATTCACAATCCATTTAGGATTCCTTGGGTAGAAAAGCTGAGAGCTATTAACAATTGAATTTGCTAAAATTTTTTTGTGACATCTAATCAATGTTCATTGGCAGGTCATCAAATTGAAAAAGTCTTGCATTCTTCATGTTATGTCTCCAGTGGATATGCTTCATGTATAGTACTATAAGCTTGTTTGGCAATAACTTATAAAAATACAAAGAAAGCTAGAAATATTAAGGCCATCACCAAGATAATAGCAGAGTACCTGTTACTTCAGCAAGGATTGTCTTTTATCATTAAAAGAAAACTGCATTTTTTAAACGTGGCTTACAAAGACCATTCTTTTTTACTAAAATTTCCCAAGAAGAGATGCTGCATAAAAAAAGGACCATGTTTTTCATTGCCTAACATACAATCACCACCAGGTTTCTGTCTGTCATGTTAATTACTGAACATTTTCACTCCTCTTGCCAACAACTGGCAAGAGGAGTGGCCCACACTTAACAGGCCTCACAGACAAATTTCCAGAGGACTGCAGAAAAGTAGAGCATTCTAGTAGACATGGGTGGGCTGAGTTTGCGATTCATGATACATTGATGAGGAACATTGCTTGAGTGTTTCATTGACTGAATAAAATGTTGTCCTCCTCATATGCCAAAGCTGGGTCTTCCATGCTCTCCAGCAAAGTGTGACTGGTTTCAAATTCAAGGTGTGGTAGTGATGGTTCTTTGGCAACAGTGGACATCAACTGACTCCAGGTGATGTTAGTGTTTTTGAAAGCGTGCAATAGGAAAATGCCAATGATGATACTGCAGAATCCACTCAGGGTCCCAATGATATCACCCAGTTCCATACTACTCCACTCCTTGAACAGGATGATGGAGCACGTCACCACTGTCGTAGTGAAGCATACGTAATAAATAGGTGTCACCAGGGATGTGTTGAACATGTCCAGTGCTTTGTTGAGATAGTTGATCTGAGTGCTGACTGAGAGCACCAAGATGCCCACCAAAATGTAAACCAATGGGTGGCCATAGACTGGCTTCTGCTCCAGCATTTGTTTAATGGCAATGCCCAGGCCTTTCACAGACGAGACAGAGAAGGCACCGATGAGTGAACAAATTAAAACGTAGATCAGTACATTTGTCTGACCTCTCTTTGGAGCAACCACAACAATCAGGACAAGGGCAACGACTGTTAGGAGAACAGCAAACGTAACAAAGGCTGTAAGAAAGAGGAAAGGGAAGAGTAATGCACATGAGATGAAATACCAGACTATGTCCAAGTACATGCTCAGAGTTGTTCAGTGTCCTGGACACTTCCCTATGAACTGTAGCATGTGCTCGGTGCAGTTGCATACAGACCTGGATCTTGCAGCTTTCTTTCCATCTCATCTAGTGAGGTGACCTCCTCCTCCTCTGGGGCATGAATAACCATGACCGTTGACCCCAAAATGCTCAGCACGCAGCCCAGCTTTCCATGAATATTCAGCTTCTCATTTAAAAAATAGGATGACAATATAGCACTGTTCAGCAAAACAGAAATAAAATGTTCAGTTCCACCAGCCACCAAAGACATCAAAATCTCTCTGTGTAGCATGACAATAATTGAAAACCTCTTTTGATTTTGGATATACGGTAAACTAGTCTGAAATAATCAAATTGTAAGGAGTTTTTCCAAGAAAGTTGTTCATGACCAAGAAGGTAAGGTCGGGTTTTAGGGAGTTTAGCAACCCTGATCACTTCCCTCCAGGTTGTAAAAAGGTCCACACTGCTAAGGAACTTCTCATTCCTGATTGCCTGGGTCAGGGTATACATCCTCACTGTAAATTAACCACAAGAGCTGTTTTTTTCTTCCAGAAATTGTTCAAAGGACTTCATTTGCCCTTATAACCAATGCACATGAGTTTTGGAAACTGTTCCTCATCCCTCCCCAGGCTCTCTCACCCAGGTACACTGTCTGCCTGGCTTGCCAGGACTCCCCAAAAAACACAGAGAAGGCATGTCTCCCCCTCCAAAGAGACCAACCCCAGGATCTCCACGGGGTTGATTATTTAACCTAAGGACAATAATATGGCCTGAATGACACCACTCACAGGGCATGATTAGCCTGTTAGAGCACAACCTTGGGCACAGACACAGGCTTAATGGTGTGTGAACACACTCACAAATAGTTATTCAACCCAGTGATCAAAATACAGACTTTTTTTCACACAAGGGTAATTACTTCACTGACATGAAGTTGTAACAACCTCTCTGTCTCATGCAAATTTGAACGATTGCTATCCCTGTCAAAGAAGTGGGCAATAAAACTCAAGCTGTTTTGCAAAGCAGCAGCCAGTCAGCCAGTTAATCTGCATCTACCCACATGCTGCTCCCAGCACAACTGCAGGTGACTGAGTTATGTTAATTTTGCTATGACAGAATGGCTGGAGTTTTAGCAGTTAGATTATTGCAAGCATCCCAAGTTTGTTTGGGGTTTTTTGTTTGCTTGTTTTCATTCTGTGGTGCACGTTGTTTTAAACACAGCATTTCATCCAGTACACTCAGTTCTTAAAAATCAGAGTTTTACATTTAAAATACAGTAATTTTGTTTTGCTAAAAAAATTATTTCCCATAAAATTTTTGTATGCATTGTCCATGTCTTTTCTGCTGCTACGACAGCCACATTACTGTATGGATTTAAGTGCTTGGGAATTATTTGTTTCTTCCTACATAGGAAATAATAAATCTTTGAAGGACATTTATGTTTCAAAAGAACCATAATTTTTAATTGTGGATACTGAAAAAAGCTAAAATTTTCTTTGCCTTCTTTCCAGAAGGATTTCAAAAAGACAAAACAAAAGGTTTACTAAATGTGCCTTAATATGAAATTATGCTCCTAGAAATATAAATGGTTTTGAAAAAATTTTAGTGAGGGAATACTGCATTTTTATTTAAAGTTTGCCACAACTGAAGAATAGGATAGCAGTTTTAAAAAAAGCTCCAGTTCTCTAGGAAGAGATAAATAACCTTCTATCAGCAGTATACCTGGTATATGCTGATAAGAAATACTTCATAATATAGGTGGAAAGCTACTGCAAAGGCCTTCAGTGGCCTTTGGAACAAGACTTTTGATTCTATCTACCCAGAGAACTCAGTTCTAAATAAGCAAAATAGCTTTTCACCAAGCAACAAAGAGGATTTTTTGTCCATAAATTGCTTTTCAGTTTTCTTATTAAAAATCTATACTTTCAGCCAAAGACAGCATTTTCCCCTCATGCAGTGAGTGGTTTATTTGCAAGGCTTGCTCCCAATTGGTACTGACCTTATGAGAACACTCAGTGCACCCAAGGGGGTAACTAAGGTTGCAGGTGCAAAGGCATAGGCAGCAAAGTTTGCAGCTTCTCCTAATCCCACTGCAGAAAAAAGAACATTTGGATCAGCTTGGAGAGGGATTTAAATAGGCACACTATTGTAAATATTTTGTATGACAGCTATGATTGTAAATACAAACCAAAATATTTTTTCTGCACTATTTACGCACATTTTCATTTCAAAATTAGCTACACAGCCACTTCTGGAAAAAATAAATGCTGAAGAAAGTTAAATACTTTTCTCCTAAGTACTCCTAGAAGCTGGACAGATGCAATTCCACTGCATTTGACCAGATTATAAAGAAAAGGTGGTTATTCTGCAAAGGGCTCTGACAAGGAAATGCAGTATTTGAAAGACGGCGTATCAGAACAGCTTGTCATGAATGTGACTGCAAGAACATTTCTTTTAAGTGGAGTGAAAAATCAGGGAATAAATCTCTTTAAAACCATCTGCTTTTTGTAGATTTACATATAGGCTGAGAAGAAAGAGGTTACTTACTTGATAGCAGTCCAGCCCACCAAAGCCATTCCTTCAAATAAGAATATCCACCTTGTCCTGAAAGAGAAAAAATAACCTTATCTTAGAAGAAACAGATCACCTAATTGTAGGAAACAAAAAGTACAGCTTCACATCTGCACTTCCAAAGTACCAGAAGAGCATATCATCTCGATGCAACAAGAAGAATATTTAATTTTGACTGACATTTTACTAACCGCTCTACTGCTTTGTGACTTGGACTTCTGAAAAATGCTATTTGACTAAATATACACAGAAGGGAAATCTCAAGCAAAAGTAAAATATCTATAAAGATTGTTGGTGAGCTTAAGAAATGTCTCAAAATGCTTTTCTAGGTCAGATCCAATATATGCATGCAGTCAACCGCAGTTTGACTCTCCTTTACTTTAGGTTGGAAGAAACTAGAAAGAAAAATGCCCTGCCGTACAATAATTTTTTTTAACATAAAACGTAAGTATATGGAAGATTCAGTATCGCAGTGTTTTCAAATAACCAAATTCTCTAGAACAGTATATTGCAATACACATAACAAACAAAAGAAAAACTGGTAATGCTACGCATTTAAATCCAAGCAAAGGAAATTACGAGATTAGCTCAATTGTTCTTTTTCTAGCTCTTCATCTGTTGACTTTGATGAGGGGATAGTTGTACTACCTGTAGAAACTTGTGTAATAAATGTGATTCCTACAACTCATTGCACTTTGAAAAGCAGAGCAAAAACACATAGCAAAAAGATAAACCTAGTTACCAGCTCAAGACTTTCTATCCCAAATGAGGGGAAAAAGATAGAAAAAAGAGAGAGAAAGGCATTTTGAAGGGTAAGATGAATGGAGAATTTTATTTGGTAACTAACTGCTCTCAGTGAGGAAATATCACCAGCTCACTAGATTTAATACCCCCTCCAGCTCCCACAGTCCTACGAGTTCTGAAATCCCAGTCCCTGTAATCACACACAGAGAAATAATACTGTGTCTCCACCCCTCACCAAGACAGGACTTCCGATCAGCATTAAAGTACAGTTCTAAACACGTGATCCATGAAATGAACTTTGATTTTGTCAAGTTGTAAGAGGTTTTTGTGTCCCCAGCAGGAGCAACACTGTCACTACCACTTACCAGCTCGGGTGACTCCTCTGTCTGCCAGTTTCAAAAGTCCTTTCTTTTTCAGTATGAAACTAGAACCAATAAAGATACTGGAACCTATTGCCAAAGCCAAGCCAATGTAGAGGTGGTATTTGCTTCCAGAAGGCATGGAAATGCTCCAGTTTGTTTCATTGCCAGTCCCCTCCATAGAGGTGAGGAAAGGCGAGCGTGATTCAGACACGTTGATGATCTGGCACCATGCTTGGCAGGAGTCACGGCAAGAAAAAGAGAGCACAGCACCTGGGAGCAGAAAAAGAAGGACAAATGATTCATGACCCAGGCCCAGCTCTGGAAGAGCCCTGTCCTCACTCTGCTCACTCCTTTTCATGTCTTTCCAGAGGACTTGTAATTTCTGACTGTGCAAATAACCCACAAAATCCACGCAATGTACACAATGCTGCCCTGGGTCATTACCCACCCCTGTAGTTCATAGGTGCATATTGTACATATGTACATATTTGTAAAGCAGTAAGAGCAATACCAAGGAACACAACAAAAAAATAATAGCTTCAATGCAAAATTCAACTCAAAATCTTAAAAGGTAACCTGAAACCTCAAAATGAAAGGGCTCTTTTTTGTTGTGCAGTGTAAAAATGAGGCAACTCTCACTTTAATTAAAGAAAGAGGGCCATTTATTAACAGGGAAAAATTAAGGAACAATCAAATTAAATTTCTTAAAGTAAAATAATAACCCGGGAACACAGCAATTAGAGACTCTTCTAGCCTGCTCAGCTTGAGCCCAAGGCAGGGACCGGCAGCACGGTGGCTTGCTTTAGCTAGTCCAAAGCAAAAATATTTAAGATAATACTCTAGATCGAGTACTGGCCCACTGACCACCACGCCAGGCTTTTACACTTGCTAACCAAAGGCAAAAAGGCTTCTCCTCCGTCTGTGCACCCATTTTTTATACCCCCTTCTCCCTGCCCCTGAGTGCCCACTGTCCCGCCTCCGTGGCATAGGGTGATTGGTGAATTTTAAGATGAGGTAAGTCCTTTCCCCCAATGGCTCGTGGTCTGCAAGGGGAGTGATGTCATCCTTCTCAAAGGCGGGAAAGTTCATCATTAAAATTCCACGTTTCCATGGAGCCTGGTTGCAGACTAACTGTGGACTTCTAAAAATAGTCCCTTAACTACGGGGGTGAGGGGTCTTGTCTTTGAATGCAGCTAAACTGAGGAACTGGTTCAAAAGGGATCAAATGATTTTTCAATAAAAATGCACATTCTTTAACTCTGTTTTGAGTTTACAACCAAGATATAACAGTTAAAACAGTAGAAAAACATAAACCAGAACTTCTTTTAACTTAATCACTATTGGAACAGTCCTAATTTGAATTAACCACTTTTAAAATACAATAATCATTTAACTGGGGAATTTAAGAAACAGGATATTTCTACATCTTATACAGTAAATTAGAACTGGTAAACTTTATTGAAATAGAGACAAGATGGAACTTTCTTAATTAAAGGTCATTTGAATTATTAACTGCATTAACACTTTAACTACTTTTAACTTAATCACTTAAAATTAACATATGCAAAAGCCAATCCCTCAATTTTATGCATAACATGCAGAGACCACAAACATATAGCTGAATCCATGATTTTTGGATGTTAAAGTAAGCCTGCCGCTATTCAAGGCTTCTGTTTTTACCCTGGCAGCTGAGATTGGAAAAACAAATGGAAAAAAAGGAAGGAAAATCAAACAGGGAGCAAACTCTCACTGCATATGGTCACAAAGAGATTTTATTAAAACTGTTCCATGAATACTGTGTGAGCCAAGCCTTTATTTAAGCAACCATAAAATTTTCAGGTGAAGGACTCATTACACCTCACAGTAAATTTCATCTAACCTCAACAAGCCCTGGGTGGAGGTAGATCACAGGCCACAGGGGACAGTTCCCCCAGCTATCCCTGCAACACTGCTGGAGAGCTGGGTGATCCTGAGCAGAGACCAAAGCTTCACACTCTCAGCCAGCCAAGCATTGTCAGTATCACTATGATGGTAGTCTGTGGCAATGACATCATTGTTACCAGCCTAGATGTGTTTTTAAAGTAAGAAGAGGTATTGCATTTCCAGGAACAAGAGTTGTTATTTTGCATGGGGAAGCAGGGGACAGGCAGCAAAGCTGCAACACGGCTTAGGCAGTCTAGGCTGACGTCTCAGTTTCTCACAGAAGAGTGCATCAGACAACCAGTGTGGATCAGAGAATCTAGACTGAAATACTTTTTAAGAACAACTTTTTTTTTAAAAAAAGCTTTATTGTGAAGACATATTAAAATATGAAACAGTGCAGAAGTACAAAAGCTCCGTCCACTGTGATTCATATANTCTCACTGCATATGGTCACAAAGAGATTTTATTAAAACTGTTCCATGAATACTGTGTGAGCCAAGCCTTTATTTAAGCAACCATAAAATTTTCAGGTGAAGGACTCATTACACCTCACAGTAAATTTCATCTAACCTCAACAAGCCCTGGGTGGAGGTAGATCACAGGCCACAGGGGACAGTTCCCCCAGCTATCCCTGCAACACTGCTGGAGAGCTGGGTGATCCTGAGCAGAGACCAAAGCTTCACACTCTCAGCCAGCCAAGCATTGTCAGTATCACTATGATGGTAGTCTGTGGCAATGACATCATTGTTACCAGCCTAGATGTGTTTTTAAAGTAAGAAGAGGTAGTGCATTTCCAGGAACAAGAGGAGTTGTTATTTTGCATGGGTAAGCAGGGGACAGGCAGCAAAGCTGCAACACGGCTTAGGCAGTCTAGGCTGACGTCTCAGTTTCTCACAGAAGAGTGCATCAGACAACCAGTGTGGATCAGAGAATCTAGACTGAAATACTTTTTAAGAACAACTTTTTTTTTAAAAAAAGCTTTATTGTGAAGACATATTAAAATATGAAACAGTGCAGAAGTACAAAAGCTCCGTCCACTGTGATTCATATAAAGCACGGGATGCAAGAAATAGTTTTGCTATCCGTGTTTTACCTGCAATTAAAATAACACATGAACAATTCATCCTGATGACTGGCAGCATCAGTAATACACTCCCTTTCTTACTTCACCCCCCAGCTGAAAAAAACCCCACTTGGGGACTTAGTAGAAAAGGATGTGCCTCTGTGTTCAGATGTAAGCTCTGGAAATAATAATATTATGTCAAAAGTATACTTCACTGAACAATTAGCAATAAGCAGACTTGGATAATTCATTGAATACAGTTTAACAAGGGATAGTTAAAATATGTAAGGTCTTAAAAATCTCGTATTTGCAGTTGGCAATGCTGGTATAAACTCTGGGAGACAGCACCCTTTACAAGTAAGGAACTAGAGTGAGTGCCTGCTCCCTGTTTTCCCGTTCCATACTGTACAACAAACATACTACAGGAAGTTATAATTTGATTTTCAGGCTAAGCAAACACATTTCCTTATTTGCCAAGAGTGTTTCCATATAACAAGAGTTGTTTTGTGTTGCTAAGTCAGACTTAATAAAAATTCCCACAAGATGGGTGTGTTCATATTCCACAGCTGAAGATTAAAATCTTAGAGAACTTAGATCAACATGCAATTACTATTGCATGTATATAGGAGAGATACTATTCTACCCTCTTACCATTACTAAAAAATACAATTGGATAATGTACAAAAATAGAATTAGAATTTGCACCTGAAAGTATTTTAAAATCCTAAACTACTAGCATAGTCTTAGAAGAAGAAAAATTTTCATGTACTTGTTTTGACATAATTAGCGAAGAATAAATCATGAAAAAAAATTACAGAAAAATCCTTTAAGCATAAATATATTTTCTTAGTAAACACATATGGGCAAGACAAAAATACCCCTGCTCATGGCATGGGGGTTGGTCTAGATAACCTTTAAAGGTCCCTTCCAATCCAAACTATTCTGTGATTCTGTGAAAAAAAAACCAACACAGAGATGAATGAAATCACTTAGCTCCCAATACCTATACTGATGGTAAACCAGGCTGGTGTGAGAAGCAGCCACACTCCTTGCCTTTAATTGAAAGAAAATATGAAGATAAATGCTCTTGATAAGTGTAGTCTTTCAGCTACCTGCAACAGTAAGGGCAGCTTCTAACAGTGCGCGGGGTTTTTAAAGTGAAGAAAATAACACTCTTCTTCCCCCTTTTTTGTGACTGATGTACTTGCGTTTAGCTGGAGATGAATGGCAGGTTTATCCCCTTTTACATGACATTACTGCTACTTTTTCTAGGTGTTCTACAGTTTTTCATTCCTCAGCACACATTATGACATTGAGAAAGGAAAATTTAATCATGCCATTTGTACTAAGTCACCCAGTGACTGCCACAGGTTGTTTCTCTCCTTTCTGAATTAGTCTTTGCTCACATTCACAAAGAAACATTGGATTTGTCACTGAGAAGAGTAATTTTGAACGGTTATGATCTCTGCTTATTGTGCTGAGCAGCTTTTCACAGTTTAAAAAACATGTCATTTGTTCCACTTGCATGAAAAGTGGCATGTCACTGCACTGATCAAAGAACCATGTGAGAGATGGGAAGAAGAGGTTGATCTGGGAATTACTGTTATTTTATTACCCCTGTGAACAGTCTGAGGATCACTTCAAAAGGCTGAGGAAGGTGACAAACCACTCAGGCTGCCTGGCTTGCTCAGCACAGAGTTTCTGTAGCTAAGCTAACTTCACCTCCCACTTCCAAATGTCAACAAACATGAACCTGTCAGCAGAACCCCTCCTTGCAGAAATAATCTCTCCCAGGTCTGACTCAAGGCTGGCAGCAACAGGAAACCAGTCTGAGCTAAGGCAGCTGCTGTTGTAACTTCTGAACTTTTAAAATGATTTAGCTACATCCTGGTTGTTTTTTTTTTCCTCAAACACCTAAATATTCTCTGTCTGAATTGGGTAGATCAGCCAGCCCGTTGCTACACACTTCTTGTGGCATGTCTAACTTGCAGTCATCTTGCAATCCAGGGCTGACTTGCCCTGGTTAGTGACAGCCAACTTGGCTCTTAACCTGCCACTGAAGATACTGGTCCTAAGTCATCTCGAAAACTAATTGCTTTGATTAAACACATAATTTGACCATTTCTATTTGAGCTCACGACTCAGCTCACCCCTGGCAGAAACATGAAACGCCTTTCTCGGTCACCCAGGAAATACCGAGCCCACCTTTGCCAAGGCGTGGCTCCTGGGGCCAAAAGTGGGTGTACCGAGAAGCAGCAAAGAATTCTTCCCTGGCACACCTGGAGTGGAGACTCACAAAAAAAGCACAAAACAAAGGTGAAAAGATCTTTAACCCGAGGCAGCCAGGGGAGAAGGGCAGGAGCCTCCCCGGCGCCGGCCGCGCGCCACTCGTGGAAAACAACTGCGTGGCGTCAGGGCGGAGGAAAATCTCACGCGTGCCGGGCTCGCAGTGAGGGGCTGCGGCAGCACGCACCGCGCCCTCGCCTCAGCGCACGGCCGCGTCCCGAGCCCCGCGAACCCTCCGCGTCCCGAGCCCCGCGAACCCTCCGCGCAGACCCCGCGCAATNCGGCGGCTCCGCCCGCCCCAGCGTCGCCCGGCGCACCTGGGCGCGCCCGCTCTCCGGTGGAGACGGAGGCGGCATCCCCGCCACCCCTCTGGACCCGTCCTCGGCGTGGGGGAACGGGCACGCAGGGCTCCAGGAGTGACCCCGAATGGGCTTTCTAGATCGTTATCAAGTCTCAGACCTGGGGAGTTCTGTGGCCCCACCTGAACACTGAATCCAAAGAAGAGACCTCTCTCCTGAAGTACCTTGGCACCATTTGCCTCTCCTGGGAATTTCTATAGATATAATTTTCTTCCCCTTATATAGATTTAGTTTTCTTCCCCTTCTCACCTGGGAGAAGAGGTGAGCAGTCTTGATGTGCAACCACTTATGTCTGTGACAAGCTGCCAGCGCTCGCTTTGGCCAGTGGATCTGCAGGTAGGTAAGAGGGATGCCCTGGCCAAATTATGCCAGCGTCGTAGAACAAGGGCAGTGCCTGGTGATGCATACCCTGAGATGACTCCCTGTGGCTTAACAGGCTCCAAGTTGTTATAAGAAATAATTATCTTTATTACCCAATCAATAGTTTCAACGTGGAAGTCTAAGGTCTTGGTTTTGGTATGATTAAGCAAAATACATTTACAAAATGTAAGGCTTAATAAAACATTACGTTTTATTCCCCAGCAAACTTCCTGGGACAGTCTGCAGACCTTAAGCATGCACAAGGATTTCTCAAAGTAGAGGCAAAATTGCAAACTTAACACACCTCCACAGAGGACACAGGGACATGCAGGATTGAGGTTAGAGCTGTAACCATGCTTTGCAGCACAGCACCAAAACTGATCATTGGTTTTGAAAAGTTTTACCACTGGGGCATAATGCTGAAATACAATGACATTATCAGCAAAATAACTTGGTTTTTCCTGCTTTAGGCATTCTTGACTTTGCAGTCATGTGGTTAAACCAAGAGATTAGTTTCAATGTCTCATTTTTTACTTCTGTATTTATTTTTTAGAATAACCAGCATTGTGTATGTTAGGAGAAAAGTAACGTTGCATTTTTTTTGTGATTCTAATTACCATTCCACGTTATCTTTACTATGTCTACATTATAGCAACTTCTATGGAAGGTGGCTTGGATCCAGTGCAGGCTGCATGATAAAAAGTTTGACTTTTCTGCTTTAACACTTCTAAAACAAGTCACTGCTAAAAAAACCGGAGCAAAAATTTTAAATGGTATTTGAAACAGTTAAATTAAAAATTTAAAGCACAATCTGAAAGTTTGGGAGCAAACTGTGATCTTCTTGTACAACATAGGCATGCCCATAGGATAAAACCACATATATGGACAGATGCCTGTCTGCAGCCTGCTCCAAATTCCTCTTCTTGTTCTGTGTCCTCTCAGATCTGTCAACTCTGCGTGTTTTAACCCCTGTTTCTGCAAAAATGTGTCAATTTCTTGAGCTTGCTGCAGTCCTGCAAGTGACTCAGTTGGCAGATCTGCTGAGAAGGGAAGTGGTAATATCCACAAAGTCCTGCTGAAGCCGCAGAGAGGGTGGGAGAGGATGAGCTGCCAAAGACCACCTCTTCCCCTGGCACAGCTCTTGCTGACCTGCTGCTCAGGGCTTCACTGTGGTGCAGTACCCAGAGCAAGAATACTGAGAAACAATGCAGCTAACACTTCTGTAGATGTGCGTCAGTACCAGACAAGTCCTTTACCAGACTATGGACATCAAAGTCTAATTAATTAAATATTATATATATATAACAAATATTTTATCTGATTTACACCTTTGTTGACAGCTGGCTGTGCCCAGGTGGCTAAGAAAACCAGTGGTATCCTGCCCTGTATCAGGAATAGTGTGGCCAGCAGGATTTTGTCCCCCTAAAGTTGGCACTGATGAGGCCGCACTGTAAATCCTGTGTCCAGTTCAGGCCCCTCACTGAAATAAAGACATTGAGGTACTGGATCAAGTCCAGAGAAGGGCAACGGAGCTGGTGAAAGGTTTGGACCACAAGTCCTATGAGGAGTGGCTGAGGGAGCTGGGGATGTTTAGCCTGGAGAAAAGGAGGTTCAGGGGGAACCTTACACCTCTCTACAACTGCCTGAAAGGAGGTTGTAGTTAGGAGAGGGTTGGTCTCTTCTCCTAAGTAAAAAGCAACTGGACAAGAAGAGACATCTTCAAGTTCTGCCAGGAGAGGTTTTTCTTCACCCAAACAACAGGCCACCTAGGGAAATTGTGGACTCACCATCCCTGGAGGTATTTAAAAGGTGTATAGATGTGGTGTTGATGAGTGTGGTTTAGTGGTCAGGTTAACTTGTACTCAACGATCTTAAGATTATTTTCCAACCTAAATGATGCTATATACTTATTGTTTCTTGGCTGAAAATCTTTACATGCTTCGTATTTTTATATTTTAATAAACTGCAAAACCCACTATGAAACCCTTTTTCTTAGAAAAAATATGAAGTCACAAAGAACTTGTGATTAACAATCCAAGTCAATGGACAGATGCAAAAAACTTGCAATCTATAATATTATTACAGAAGAGAATAGGCATAATTCATGGGTGAATACTTCACTGATGATTAGCAGTTTTGAAGAACTTCGAGAAAATGTCAGGAAGAAACAAACTACATAGAAGTAATTTATCAACATCGATATATTTTTCTTTACTTTGGATGACATGTAAAGGTCAAACGGGAAAGAAAATAAAGTATTGTTATACAATCTTATAAACTGACATAAAGAGGAAAAAGATGCCAGTTTACCATTCAAAATGACACTTATGACTGATTTAGAGCAATGCCTGGATCATGAGCTAATGCAAATCAGCATAGACCTATTTAATTCCCTGGAGCTATGCCTGATACAGCTAAGCACAGATCAACCTTTTGTGTATGAGGTAAAAATATGCATGTACTAACAGTCAAAGCATTTTCCAAAAGAGGAATAAGTGTCTTATGAAACCCTGCTATGCCTTTCTATGTTATTGCACTATTTTTCTCCCCATTAAGTGTGGAAAATGCAAGAGAAAATTTATGTTAAAATTCTGCTACTTATGTAGTTACATAACTTCATTAATTATGTAATTATGAAAGTTTTCATGAAACATTCCTTAAAATCAGCAAGCACTGACTTTAATTGTTGGTCTTCAATAAAAATGGAAGCACTGACTAGCTAGCCAATTTTAATCTTTTACATTTATAAATAAAAGTCACTGGAAACCTCATTTGTGCCTTAATAAACCCCATCTTTAGCTCTGTGTCAGCCATGAGTGACTTAATTACCATAATTTGTGTGACTCCTTGGCTTTGTTATAAATTCTTTTATCTTGTTGAGGGTTTTTTTTTCTCATATGCATATACATTGAGTTCCTTATGCAGTATTTAATTACATTATTGTAAATACTGAAGATGATGACAAGTTTCACCACAATTAAAAAGCCTGTTCACTGTGCAGCTAGTCCGAGTGCAGACATGAAGCAAGATCTATCTCTTTTTTATTATTATTTAGGAAAATTGCCTGTGGCATTTTTAAATCCTGTCATTGTTGCTAAGCTGCCCCGTTCTGCATTACTCTGCTGGCAGTCGCTGCTACGTGACAGTGTCAAAACATGAGCTCTGTTCAATACAGAAGCTACAGACAGGTTTCTTGCCTGTCCTGGTGTGTAGCCACACAAAAATTACTGACGTAGATTTGTGAGTGAAGCTTTGACCATGGGAACTCCATCTACCCCAAATGCTAGTGATTTAGTGCAGACCTGCAGGAGCAATGGGTGAAGAAATTAATTTCAACTGAGGAAAAAAGTCTCTAGCCTGAAGTTCAAAATGATAAGATTTCCGTATTTGCTGTATAGAGATTAACTGTATATATGTTCCCTTACAAATGCACAGATAGTGCCATCTTAACTCCTTCTATACTACAAAGAATGAAGAACATGCAAGGCTAGATTTATTAAACCATTTTTATCCACAGTGCATTTTCTACCACTCTTATCAATGGCAATATCATATATTGATGATTTTTGTTTCCGCAGGATTAATATCAGTTGAATCACCTTTGTATGTGTAAACATTTTAACATCATTATTCTGTGCAACCAACCAAAATTTCCTGTTGTTTTAACTTGAAATAAAATTCTGCTAAACAGAAATACTGACGGTACAGAACTTCTGGTCACTACAAGTATTCATTATCCCAATTATACCATTGAAAGAAGATGTAGTGTTTTCCAGAGAGTTTTCTGATAAGCCAGTCTCTCTATTCCTTGCAGCTTTCAGTCTGGGAGTTGAAGAGACATCTCAGGGGAGAGACACCCACTGAACCTGGGAGGCACAAGGATAGTCCTACTGCAGGTTCATCTCAGGGCACAGAAAAAATTGCTGGGCGTGGCCAGACGCAGCATGGAAATTTCAGAAGTGTTAATCCCTGTGCAGAGTAGTCATGCAAAAACTAGAGTCTGGACCTGGAAGATGATGGTGAAAGGCTTTGACGCAGTTTTTGAGCACACTGTGTGGTGCTGTGCTCTGTGCCTGAGAGCACTTGCAGTCTGTCCGGTGCTTTGTGATTCCAGCCTCCTCTGCACATGGGAATCCAACACACCAACACACATTTTAAATTGCTTCTATTCCACTCTCCATCATGCACCGTAAAGTGAAAATACAGTACCACCTACTGGTGGAGACACTGTTGGCACTGATGGTTTTCCAGTCATCAAGCCTCACTGGGGCCAATTGAGCTTCACGACACTGAACTCTATGCAAGAACAAATTAAATAAGCCAGAAGCCCTGGAGTCTTCTCAGCTACAGCACTTCAAACATGACATTAGTTGCTGAAATTGCATCAGCACTAGAATAGACAGAACAGTATTTGCAGCAAATAAGCCTGAAAACACTCATCTGTTTACACAGCTTCAACACAGTAAGCTGAAAGGCAATGTTGTGCCATTAAAACTTGCTTATTTATAAGTCATACATATGTATAATGTATCTAGTGTTTTGGCTGTGGGTATCTGAAACTACAGGTAACCTTAATAGGATTGAGGAGAATTACAGATGATGACAATGCAAGATGCAAAAATAGATTATAGTTGGCCAACTAAAACAATAATCCATTAGTGCAGTCATTCTCCCATCAGTCAAGGTTACTTCACTGGACTAGGGAATGACAGGAAAAATAGGCATGAAAAAATATTGATGCAAAACTAATACAATCGTCAGTGAAGTCAATGACAGCTGTGTAACTGGCTTTCAAAGGAGGGCAGAATTTACAGCACTGTGTTGAGCTCATCCAGAATTTGTCCTGCAAACTTCTTCACAGGTTAGTGAGGTCCTGGCCACTGTCAGACAAGGAACTGGCCAGACCATTTTCCTCTGTTTGAGGGCTTTGAAAAATTCCACCAATTAAGAAAAAAATAAGTTAGCATTGCTTTGAAGGACTGATTATTTTAAAAGAAAACTGGCAGTTCTATACCAGAGTAAAAAGCAGAACTCTTTTTGTGACAAACAACAAGGCATATGTCCCAGACATTTAGTGGCACCACATATTCACAAAATCACTGCTCAGCACTGAACATTGACACCTTTCAGACTGCAAGCCAGGCAAAAACCCTTGAGAATGACAGGTAAAACTGACCAGGATTCAATACTAGTTGGACGCAGTGACCATCTGAGATTCCTTTCATATCTATGATTTTAGGATGAGAGTTGCATTTCAGCTCTTCAAAGACATATGAAGCATATGCCAGAATTTAGAAGATTATTCACTTCTTTATCTATTTATGTTGCATATCTTACTCAAAACTGGTGTATGTGGCTTCCATTGTGCATTATTCATTTTCATAAGATTATGCATTTCCTTGTTGCCCATTACTGTCTTATTTAAAGTAAGTTTTATTCTTTAAATTTCAAATACGTATTCTCTTTTTCTGGAAAATGGACTGACTCTTCAGGGTTAGAAAGTCATAGCAGCAGATGTGTGTAATTTGTTTCTGTTGTCAGGAGGCTGACCTGTGATACTCAGCTTTGAGTTTGTGATTAAATCTATAAACTCAGCCACCTGGGCAGCAAGATTTAAGTTGGTTCCTATGATTGCTAATGGCATTTTTTCCTGCTTGGTTACAGAAACAAATGTGTCATAATCCTGGAGTTCCAGGGGCTGGACTGCTCTCCTGAATTCTGCTTATTGTGAAGCAAAGTTAAAATGGAATTCAGTAACTTTAGCTATGTCTCAATTGTGACAAAGATATAAATTCAGTTTGAACATTTACCTTCTTTTGCTGCTTAAAAGCCTTTTTTTTAAACCAAAATGGGCCATGTAAAACATTCCAGATTGAAAACTAATAATTCAAAGTTCAGAGAATATTATTTTCCTCAGTCCTATGGTATCCAGCTGTGGAATATGAAAGGTGAGTACGCAAATACCATCTTCTCTTTTGAAGTATATGCTAGGATCCTCATGGGGCCTTTCTTGACTCTCTGGCCACTACAGATGCATTCTTGCACATTTCTAATGGAGGATGAATGCAGCTTCTCAAAACCTTTTGCAAAGTCACAATCCATACTGAAGCGGAAGATCAGTTCAGTGTCTTAAAACTTCATCATCATGGTACTGTCCACTAAAAATGTATCCACAATTCACTCGATTTTTTAAGCATCAAAATATGTTATAATGTTATGTTATGTTATGTTATGTTATTTAAGAACTTTAAGTAGTTTAAAATGTAATTTCCTTTTCTTCAGCCATATGATATACACATTAAAATAAACAAGAAATTTCCATTTATGGTGTTTAATCTAGGACAGTGAAAAATCGTTACTACAGTCAAAAAGCATGTGCAATATTAAGAAAACAAGTGAGCAGACAATACTGAATATATAGTTATTTACAATAATTTTTATCTCAGTTTCAAAACAGAGCACACTCCAATATTTGTTACTTCTTGTGCTTGTAGATCGGGCTAGTAAGCTTCTGCTCGGATGAAGGATAATACTGACTGTCACTGTCACTTTCATCTCCCTCTAAATCTCGAAATCCATCACTAGGTCAAGGAAATCCTCCTCTAATAGCTATGCCCTTCCTTGGGAATAATTCAGAGAACTGCACAGGGGCTGGCTCTTTGTGAAATTAATCAATAAGGGATTTATTTATGAATGTTGATTATATTTAGCTTTTCATGGTGGTTCTGCTTATGTAGTAAGGAAATGTGGCTGATTTAAAGGACTGAGATCCCTATTAGAAGCAGCAGATTACATTCCCAAGGTAAGTATGCACACTGCTTGTTGAAACTGCCTATTGCAGAACTGCTAAGGACTCTTAGCATGTTAGAAAAGACAGATCATGCTGTAGCATGCTGCGGATTTCAATGTTAATGAGGATTTTTTTGCTGCTTTTTGTGAAGAAAAATTTTAGATCTTTATATGATGCCAAAATCTATTCCAGGATATCCTTATTTAAAGCATTTTCTCTATGAAAATAATGACTAGAGATGTCAGTGTGGTGGGCCAGTAAGAAAGGGAGAAATACGTAAAATAAAAGAGCAGAAGAGATAGAAGGTGATCTTCCACTCATCACAGACCTGTAAAAGGATAATACTGCCTTCATTTTCTTGCAGTCCTGAAGATTTTGATGTGTAGTAATTAACATAATTAGTTTTCAGGTCATAATGCTTGAAAAGTCATTTTTTGTCATAGCAGTTGCATTTTAAAAAATGCAAAGTAGTAAAAGAAAACTATTTGGGATGATGCAGTAAAAGCCATATGGTAGAAATCTAAAATATCTCTAAAGAAAGCATCTATTACCTTTTGAACTTGCTACCTAAATATGATAATGTGAAAATGTGCATCCCAGTATTAAAAAGCAGTGTAACAATTTGTTACAATCCATCAGTTTAAGAAAAAATATGTGTGACTACAGATTAGGAAACATGATGGTGATACAATTTAGTAAAAAAAATTTGAAATGCTTGAAAATGCATTAAGATGAGTTCGGACCCACTGAGTTTAATGGGATATTTTCTACTGTGCCCAGTATGGGCAAATGCTGTAACAAGGTAAGAACAGTCCCCAAACTAGATTTAATTACTGTGTCTGTCCAACTTGCACGGGGCACATGCTGCATTAGCACTTCTGTGTCTTAGACTTGGGAACTTAAACTCCTCACAATTTGCCTTTAGACTAGTTGAATTTGAGGATATTCTTTTGCTACACATCCTGACTGATTGACAAGGAAAATAACCTGGTGCAGCACTCACCTAAGCTTGACATTCAAACTTGGTATTTTGAGACTACAGGGTAGCCCATACTTCAATTTCTATGCCACTTAATGTTTCCAGTGCCTCAGTAATATGAAATGTCCAGTCCTGCCTCAAAAAGCAGCTCCTCTTTCCCAGCAAATCCTATGCATGGCTGTCATGGCTGCTTCCCCAGAATACACAGTATCCCACAGCGTCTCCACTTACAATAGTCACCAAGAGAGCCAGAGAAATTTGTTTATTTGAAAAAATGCACAGAAAATCCTATTAAGCTGAAAAACGTGGGAATGTAGTGGATACAGGTTTTTTTCCCAACCCTCAGGCTACATACTGTGGATTGGTGTGATTTTTGGACACATTCTGTTTTATCATACTTATAACCATCTTTAACCTCTCGTACAAGTGCAAATCAGTATGTCTGGAGTGCACAAAGATTTTTTTTGTTTTGGTTTTTTTTCTGTTCTTCAAACTAAAGAAGACTTAAAGAGCAAATGTAAACATGAAAAATGTGTGCCTATGTAGAAATGCTGGAACTGTGAGTCCTAATATGAATTGACTGGATTAGAGCCCACTCTGTTGGAGAAATTATTTCCCTTGAGATTAGTGCATTTGCATTTGTTTGGTGCTAAGTTGGACACAGCTTTATTTTGCACCATTATTTCTGAGGCCCTGTGGAGGATGTAGGTTTAATCAGGATGGAATTTTGTGTGCCAGCATTAGTAGAGCTTTCAGAGCACCTGTAAGTAGATATAAAGCTACTTAATTCAACCTGGTGTAATTTCAATCTTCACACTTTCAAGCAGTAAGTCAGTGGAAGCCCTGGTACAGCTTTTAGTCTCCTGATGAATCTAACCTAAAGTTTACCATGTCTTAGAAATTTAGAATATTTTTATATCTATTTATCTTAGATCTGATGCTTCCTCGTAAGCATTTAAAGACTGACCAGCAATATTGGACTACATTTAGAACTATTCATGGAATAGCATATCTCAATCTTAAATTTTTATCTTTCTAATTTGTAGAATGTTATATCTCAGTTGGTCAGAGCATGGTGCTAATAACACCAAGGTTGTGGGTTTGATCCCGTATGGGCCATTCACTTAAGAGTTGGACTCAATAATCCTTGTGGGATTATATTATTATAATCCTTCCAATTTAGAATATTCTGTGATTCTGTGATATTGCTGTATTATTTTCTGCACCATGTGTCATTCATGTCTGATGAGTGCTGGAAACATGCATTTCCTCTCCTATTTCCTGTGTAGGCATATTTTTAGTTTCATTGACAAATAAGGAAGTCAAATAAGTCTGGCAGTAATACGTCAGCTGTATCATTCTGCTTCTCCTTCATGGTGGGCCAGAACACACTGCTTTAAGACTGATCCATATGGCTTTGACCCCACTTACCAGCGGTACAGACACTCATTCGTCAGTCTGTGGCTTACAGACATCTCTATACTATCATCTATATTCCCACATGCAGGGAAATTGTTACTGCAGTGGAAAGCATCTGTTTTATAATGCTCTCTAACTCGTCCTGGCAAGAGCAGATCACACTGGTAGAGAGAATTCATGCCTAAAGAGTTGGCAGTCTCACTGATGCCAAGATATAACTGACAGCACTGTAGGAGTAAGTGGTGAAAAAGGAGAGCAGAAGTTCATTACACCAGTGCTAGAAAATTGTGCAGTGGAATGCACTGTATTAGCTATAAAACATTTTCAGTTTTTTTTTTCCTTGAGATGAACAGACCAGACAAAAAGAGACACTAACATTTCTATTTAGATGTTTATATACTACCTGCTGTATGAATAAGGAAACTACTACAGTAGTCTTACCCTCTTTTTCACAGAACTCACTCTTTGGTCTCAGCAGAGTATAAGTCTCAGGTATCAGATATACTGAGATTTCTTTGGGCCTACAGTCAGGGGATACTTTTTAGTCTGTTTTTTCAGGTTGTCATCTGTGCATGAATCTGTTTATCCATCTTCATACAGTGTTTCAAGCCTTCGGTTCAAAATCATAAGAAACAGTGGTATATGTTTCAAACACAACTGTTTAAATATTTTTAAAGTATGTGTCAAAATTCAGGAGAAAGACCTAAAGTAATGCTTCCCTAAAGATGTGTACGATGTTCCCTTTAGCAGCAGTTGCCTGGTCATTTTCTTGTCTGGTGGGAATGTCATAGGAGACAGGAAACTGCAAACATTCTTGTTGGTCTTCAGGAAAGCAAGGATGTAAACAATTCATTTTTAGGAAAAAAAAATCCCCTACTTCTACTTGCAAAATGACTTGATTTTTTTTTTAATTCAGCTTTGTTCAATTACCCAAGTTAAGACAAACTTGACCATGAAGGTAGGAGTGATTGAGACCCATCACTCCCATACAATTGTTCCCAGTGTGGTAGTGCATGACACCAGTAAGGACCCTGGACCGATGCACAAAGGGGAAAACAGGTATGTCAAATATGTTTTGTGTCAGTTTGGGTTTTTTTTAGTTTGATAATTTGCATAAGATTATCTAAGCAGAGATACTTGTTATCATATAATTTTCTTCACTCTTAGTAATAAACTAAGTTTTTAAAGTTATAGTATATTGCTTATTGTAAATATTTAGGAGATTTTTTTTTTATTTCAGCAGATATATAACTATGTTGTTTCGTTGTTCCCCAGGCAACAATATCTACCTGGAATATTTGCATGCTACAATATTAACAACAATAGTAATAAAGATGAGTAAGTATCTTTGCCATTTGATAAAATAACAGTACTGCAATTTTGATTGTTAAAACAGAAATTAATAATTATAATATGTATCTAATAGTTTCTTTAGAAACAGTTATGTCATTCAGGTAAGCCCAAAAGAGACTGCCCATACATATCAACTTCATGCATATCAGTTATGATGATCATCCTCATTACCAAAGTTACTGATATTGTATCTATTAATTTAAAATAAAAGTAGTTCTAGGTGTATACAATAAGCAATAAGAAAAATAGTTTTTTGGAAGGTCAAACAGCGAAGTATAATGTTATCCTTGCTGAATTAAGATACTTCTAATACATAGATGTTGAAGAAAGGGGATGTGCATCCCATGAGCCTATCATATTTTTCTTTTTCTTAGAGAGGAGAAGAAAAGGAAAAAGGAAAAGAAGAGGTAAGACAAAGATTAAAAATACTACTATGTCTAAGATATTTAGGTTTTTTCTAAATATGTTTTAACTCGGTCTTTAACAATGGAAAATGTTAATCTATTTCTTAGCAAGCCAGAAAAAAAAAAGGATGGAGAAACACAAAAGAACAAAGAAAAAAAGGAGAAAAATAAAAATAAAGATAAGTTGAAGAAGAAAGAAAATATAGAAGTGTAAGTATTTTTTACTTAGGTCCTGTTGTGCTGTATAATAAAACTGCTTTTGATGTAAGAACAAATTCATTCACAGATGTACTGTAAAGATGTTTATACTTGGGTGAACAAGTGTACAGAATGCTGTTGTTCTCCCTAGAGTAGAGTTGCTTTGACTTAACTTCATATGTGAACAGCAGAAATACGCATGCATGGCGGTGATCTGAAAACATTAATCAAGATACATCTGCTTGGGATTCTGATTATCTAATATTTCTTGGATAACACTGCAGCAAACAATGTGTCAGTATAAAGCAATCTCTTCCACACACAAAGGCACCTACAAGCAAGTAAATTTTTCTATGCTGTAAAAGTTGTCGCTTTATACTCTGCTTGGTAGATTCATAATTTTCTGGCTAAGGAAGAGAAACTTAAAACCGTGCAGTAGAAACCTGTGTTGTATGATTTCCTATTCTTTGGTTTCTTTATGTAAACTATGGCAATGTTTTGTCTTCTTCAGGACTAGACTTTTACCAGTGAGAAAGGCATGATTCACCTCATAATTCGTATTTATTTAAAAATTAGTAGTCACATAATCTCCTTTTTTTTAATGATAAAATCAATTATCAGGCAGGAGAGTTATTTGGGTAGGAAAAAAATAATTTAAAAATTACATATATCTATATAAAGTGAAGTGAGACTGCCAAGCTAATTTTGCTCAGCAAAATTTAGATTCTAAAGTTTGTGTCCCAAGTCACCAGCTTCTTATTTTCCATGCATTTGAGCAAGGAAGTTTAACTTCGATAAAGAGCATTTATTTGACAATAATAATTTCTGGAATGCTTCATTCCTCAAAAATTGATATGTGTATTTCAAGTCTCTTATTAAATCTCCTTTTTTTCCCCCTGCTTACCACTTAGGAAGAAGAAAGATATTTTCACCATTGATCCAGCAGGAAATATCTATTACAACTGGTTGTTTTGCATCACAATGCCTGTCATGTACAACTGGACCATGATTATTGCTAGGTGATGTACTCCTTTAATGACTACATAGAACTTCTGGAAAATCATAATATCCCTAAATAGATAAAAAAAATCTATTCATCACTGATTCATGCAAGTATTTAATTTTTGTTTCATGGTAATTTACTTTTGTCTTTTCATATTCAGGGCCTGTTTTGATGAGCTTCAGCACGATTACTTAGTGGCATGGTTTATTATTGATTATGTTTCTGATGCCATTTATGTTGCTGATATGTTTGTACGCACAAGGACAGGTAAATATACCCAATTAATTATTCCTTTTTACATATTTATGCCAGGTTTTTTTAAAATCAAAATACTACTGCTTCTCTTACCTGAACAGCCTTGATGAGCTGCAATAGTGAAAAAAGACACTGAGATAGATTTCTGAAAGACTTTAGCCTTACTGTAAAAGTAGGACAATTCTGATGTAATTCTGATATATTACTCAAAGGACACATAAAGTTTGAGATATGCAGAACAGGACAAGTTGTTCTGCCTGCAGCTGACTCACCAAGACAAAATAAACATGTGGTGCAGCCAGGTGAGGATTGGGGGTTCTGAAAAACCAGCACCTAAATCTGGTTTTTGTATTAAGGGGAGATTCAAGTATTTGCTTGATTTTCAAGACCATTGAGCAAGCAAGACATCCTATTAACTTTAGCTGAAACTATTTGTTTTAAAATATTATCCTATGGAGCTATTAAGTAGATACACCCCTAGAGGAACTGAAATTCCTGAAATTCCTGTGTTAAAATTCTTTCCCTCATCAACCGCCCTTTCTATAGCTTGCGGAGGTTTTTTTGGAGGGGAAGGTGGTTTTTTCAGATGTTCACAATAGTGGAAAAATGGAGGAAAAGAATCAGAGCTAGAACTGTTTATCTTTCAAAGCTGTATAGTTTAGCTCAAGCTGAACCATACAGCACTAAGCTGACTATTTCGAAATAAGAGATTGAATATTAAAAAGTAAGAGAAGTTATGTTCCATATGGAATTTGCACCCGAAGTATTTTTCAAAATAGATTTGAACTGACAGTAAACACAACACATTTGAACTTGTAGCATTTTTTATTATTTAAAATTTTATTTTAGGTTACCTGGAGCAAGGTCTTCTGGTGAAAGAAGAACAAAAGCTACGAGAGAAATACAAGAAATCTTTTCAATTCAAACTAGATTTTCTGTCAATCATACCAACTGATCTCTTATACTTTAAGTTAGGATTGAATTACCCAGAATTAAGAATAAACAGACTACTCAGAGTAGCTCGGATGTTTGAATTCTTCCAGAGAACAGAAACCAGGACAAACTACCCAAATATCTTCAGGATCTCTAACCTTGTAATGTACATTGTGATTATTATTCACTGGAATGCCTGTGTGTATTACTCAATCTCAAAAGCCATTGGATTTGGGGCTGACACGTGGGTCTACCCCAACACCTCAGATCCTGAATTTGCTCGCCTGACTAGAAAATATGTCTACAGTCTCTACTGGTCAACGCTCACCTTGACTACTATTGGTGAAACGCCCCCTCCTGTAAGAGATTCTGAGTATTTCTTTGTGGTCGTTGACTTCTTGGTTGGAGTGCTGATTTTTGCTACCATTGTTGGTAATGTGGGCTCGATGATTTCCAACATGAATGCTGCGAGGGCAGAGTTTCAAGCAAGGATTGATGCTATCAAGCAGTATATGCACTTTCGGAATGTGAGTAAAGACATGGAAAAAAGAGTTATAAAGTGGTTTGACTACCTGTGGACAAACAAAAAGGCTGTGGATGAAAGGGAAGTCTTGAAGTATCTGCCAGATAAACTAAGAGCAGAGATTGCAATCAATGTTCACCTGGAAACACTAAAAAAAGTTCGGATTTTTGCGGACTGTGAAGCTGGTCTGCTGGTTGAACTGGTTTTGAAACTCCAGCCCCAAGTATACAGTCCTGGAGATTACATTTGCAGAAAAGGAGATATTGGAAGAGAGATGTACATTATCAAAGAAGGCAAGCTGGCAGTAGTTGCTGATGATGGAATTACCCAATTTGTGGTCCTAAGTGATGGCAGCTACTTCGGAGAAATCAGCATTCTTAATATCAAGGGTAGCAAAGCTGGCAATCGAAGAACAGCCAATATTAAAAGTATTGGATACTCGGACTTGTTTTGTCTGTCTAAAGATGATCTCATGGAGGCTTTAACAGAGTATCCAGATGCAAAAGCTATGCTGGAAGAAAAAGGCAAGCAAATCCTAATGAAAGATGGGTTGCTGGACATTGAAATTGCAAATTTAGGAAGCGATCCTAAAGATCTGGAAGAGAAGGTCGCCTACATGGAACGTGCTATGGACAGGTTACAAACAAAGGTTGCCAGGTTGTTGGCTGAGTATGAAGGTGCACAACAGAAAGTGAAAAAAAGACTTACACAAATAGAGAAAATACTGAAGCCAGTTATAGAGGAAGAGTCTGCAGACTTAGAAGAAGCAGATCCATCCACAGATAAACCTGGATTGTCAAAAGCAGAATAAAAACAAAGGAAGTTGCCAATAAAACTGAGGGTCAAATCCTGACTGGGGCTGAATACATTAATTTCTAATCTTTGTAGTACCTGACTATTAATTACAAAGAATTTTTTGTTGAGACGATGTCACTGGTCTCCTACAAGCAGCGTGTATTTGGCAGGTTTGGGGCAGAGGAAGAATCAGGAATGAGAATGGAAGATAACACTTTGCTCTTGCACAAACAGGTGGTATTATCTGCTAATGTGTTATGTATACTGTCATATACTGGCAAATATTGGAAGTTTTGCTGGCTGTTTTAAAATAATTTCTTTGTGTCTGCTTATGGACAGAAGGAAAGATTTGGTAACAATTATATTATTTAAAGTCATTAACCTTTATATTAAATTTGTGTATAAATGGGCACATTTTAATATCTATTGATGAATGTGAAATTATTAAGTATGGGATATTATATAAAGAACTAGGTATATCTAAAATGCAGATGAGAGTACTGAAGGCTGTAAGATGTGGAAAACACTGTTACTTCACTGGGTCCACCTTGGCGGATTTCTTGAAATGTAAGTGGGCAGTTTGAAATGGTCCTTTTTTCAGGATAATACATGCAAAGGCTGGAATACAGAGAGGAGAAAATACAACTTTTTGCAAGCATCAGTATGAAAGATATGGATGGCTCACAATCTAATGTTCTTTCCACAATAATAACAAATAATATACAAATATACAAATAATGCACAAATAAAACCATACATTAAAGATTGTTCCATGTAATCATGTGGCTGCTGAACATGAATTATCAAGCTTTGAAGATTTATAATTAAAAATGTTTATGTCCCTAATGTAACATTGGTTTATGCTGGCAGAGTGCAAGGGGAAGACATGACAGCAACTGGACAAATTCTTCCTACTGGGTCTTCTGTAGATGCTGTTGGGGGAAGAATATGTCTAAAGAGGCTGTTTTTTTCTCACTGATAAGAGTATTTCTTTCTTCATAACTACTTTTGAGATAGTAAAATGTATGGATTCATATACATTTTTCAGCTGCTTTAAGATGCATTATCTCCTTGGATTTTCCCTGAATTTGTATCTTTTTTCCTTGTGAAAAAAATGGTTTGCTTAGTCATGGTCTCAGCTGGGTATTTGCAGATGGGTGTTTTCAGTAGAACTTTATCATAGGCACATAACATTGGATAAGTTTGATGAAAGGGAGTGAAGAAAGGGACGTTAATGAGAGAATGGATAATTCTCTATTTAGGTAAATTTGATTATCCTGAGCAATTGAATTGCCACTCTTAAAAAATACATATATATTTTACGTTACTGTCAATAATATCTCTACACTTGCATTCTCTCCTTAATGAGATGGAGATAATATAAATTGGGTATTTTATAAAGTGCATTCCTTTCTGTCTGTTTTATTTTTTGTAATGTTGATGCTTTCCAGGATGCCAGAGATCTATAAATAACTCCTGATTTACTGCAAGGATTAAATTTTATGAAGTACTTAATGCATAGGCTATATATGGAACAACAAGGGTAAATATAAATACAAAATGGCTGTTCATGCCCTGTTGATCCTGTGCTTTGAATAACAGATGGCTTAGTTAGTTGGTAAGGGGAAAGGGTATGCTATCCTGTCAGTAAAGATTCTATCCCTGTACACAGGAGCAAGGATTATTATGGCATTTAGCTATATGGCGAGTGTTGGACTTCGCAATCAGCATTCTTCCAGCTCAGGTCTTGAATATAATTTGCAATCTGTACACCAGCAGCAACCTATCCTATATGGCTACTAGGCACTTAGGAAGCACTTTTTTCCCTTGCTGGAGTGCTTAAGACTTTTTATTAGAGAAATGCGTGAAACGATATTTTAATTTAAGAAGGCGGATATCTACTGTTAACATTTTTTTTTATTGATCCTTCAGTCTAAGACATGAATTGTATTCACTACCTGCCTCTTTCTTGAGACTAAAAATTCTTTGATTTAAACCACTTCAAAATAAAACAGAAAAACTGAATTGGCCTCCAGTGGTTTGCTTACTATTTTCAGACTATTCATGGTTGGAAATCTTGTATAACCTAACTTTTATGAGAAAGTATTTGCTGAAAAAAGGTTAAATGCAGTTTCCTCTTGGCACTGAATATAATGTAAGTGCTATAAGGAAATTGCAATAAAATTAAAACTATTTCAACTTGCCTTTATTTGTTAGAACTTAGGAAGCACACAGGATCCTCAATATATGTTTCTGTGCACTAAAACTTTCTGGATGTACTTCAGTGAAGTTTCTAAACAGGCTTTATGGATTTTTTTTTTTTAACTCTCAATACTCCAAGATGTATGAAGTTATAGGAGTCACAGGAGCTATGACGAAAATGCCTGCAAGAGCCGCACGCTGCTGGAGCGGCTGCCAGAAATGTACTCGGGAGACAAGGAGGCTCGGGGGGAACCTATCGCGCCCTACAAATACCTGAAGGGAGGCGGTAGTGAGCGGGGGCCAGTGTCTTCTCCTAAGTAACAAGAGACAGGACGAGAGGAAATGGCCTCAAGTTGCGCCAGGAGAGGTTAGATTTATATTAGGAAAAATTTCAACCGAAACGGTTGTCAAGCACTGGAACAGGCTGCCCTGGGAAGTGGTGGAGTCACCATCCCTTGAGGCATTTAAATAGATGTGGCACTTGGGAACATAGTTCGATGGTGGACGTGGCAGCGCTGGGTCAATGGTTGGACTGGATGAGCTCACATCTTTTCCAAGCTGGAGCACGCCGTGACCCAGGGACAGAGCCACAGCTCCGGCTCCGAGCCCGGCCGGCTGAGGCGGTGCCCAGCACCAGCCCGCCTGCCGCGCGGAGAGCGCCGGGAGCTGTAGTCGCGCTGCCGCGGGAGCCACCGCCTCCACCGCCGGGCGGAGCGGCCAGGCCGGGCTGGCCCGGGCGGAGCNCAAGGGGCCACGGCGGTGCTCGCGCTGCAGCAGCGGGGACCATCGGCGAGGGGGCCAGCGGTGAGTATCGCGTCCTGCCCTCCACCTGGGCTGCCGGGCCCCGGGCTGGGGAGCCGGCGGTGGCCCGGAGCCCCTGCAGGTGGCCAGGTTGGGGCTGTCCACGGCGTCGCGGGGAAGGGAGGCTGGCGGGCCCCGGCCCCGTTCCCGCGCTGCTCGGCGGTGGCGAGCCGGTGTTCGCCATGTGCCGTGTCCTGCCTGCAGGTCCCTGCCGGGGAGAGACGCGGAGGCCTCAGGCAGTGGCGAGGAGCGAGGGCTAAGCCCTCGCCAGGGTGCACAGGGTGCACGGTCTTCTTGGAGCAGAAGAGTAAAGTGTGAAGTAATGGATGAAACATCTGTTTCTTAGCACGGTTGGAAACAGCCAGGGGAATTGCTCGGTAGAGCCATCGGTAGGTGCGCTGGTCAGGGAAACTCTTTGCTCTCGTCTGGGAAGGGTGTGGGCTTTCGGTGCGCGCGGCAGCTGTGAGTGCAAGTTCATCCTCGGGAAATACAGCAGAGAAGTGCCAAAGACACAAAGTGCCAAAGAGCTCTTTCTGGTGGCAGCACAGTTTTTTAAGAAGAGCCTTAAAACTAAACTTGACGAAGCCCCGGTAAATTTATTTGGTCTAGTAGTTTAATATGGAAAGCTTGTGATCTCCTGAAGACCTTTATGTCTCCATCATATTTTGTCTTAAAGGCACTTTGGTTTATTGTGAACTCTGTTTTTTGTTCCTCCGTGTGAGAACCTTTCTCTGTTTCGCATACAGTAACTCGAAAAAAGGTTACATTAAAATGCCTGCTCAGTTTTAATGTTGCTAGCTATGAAATAGCATGAACACACTATTGCAATAAAGACTTGTTGAATTTGAGGGAGATCGGTGAAAGTCATAATTTAGGAAATACAAAGTGCTGGAGAAGTACCTGTGTGGTATCTGCAAATTATAACTGTCAATTTCTTATAAACAAACTGGTGTGTTTTGTTTTTTTCTTCCTTGTGGTATGACAGTTGTGTTTGTGTGAGATGTGTGGGGTTTTTTTTTAAGTATCCTTTTCATAAAGCAGCATTATAATTGCATATATTCTGGTATGCTTGGTTGGATTTGTCAGCAGTAATGCTATGAATTTTATGATGATGCACAGTAAAGAAGTTAATACAAATTATTTCTTCTTGGGTGGTATTGAAAATGTAGTGATGTAATAGTCTTAAAAAAATAAAATCAGCAAACTTTAAATGAAAGGACAATTGAGAGTATGTAGAACTGAATGTGGTGTTTACAATCAACTCTCATCATTAATATTTTCTCTTAATAGAATTATCTTCACTGAAGAAATTTGATGAAATTAAGAAGGCTAATCAGGCTGCAGCAAAAAAACTAGTTGAAGACCAGTTAAGCTCCTCATCTGAAGATGATGATGAAGATGCTGAAGTAAAACAGGGGAAGATTTTGGACAAAACATTTACCATTTACACTAGTCAAACTGGTAATGTTTTTTTCATTTATTGACTTTTACTTTGGTATGAAAGCATAAACAATGAGTATCATTGTGTATTAGAATTTTTCTGTAATTGGAAGGAAGGCGCTCTATCGTGATGTTTTAGATTAAAAGTATTTTTTTCCAGCAGTGCATGCTGGCTGTACTTCTTGTCTTTTTGTGCAGAAGCAGTGGTATAGTTTTAAACTGTCTTAAGTGTGGCTTTTTAAATAATACATGAATGGCTTTATTCAGAGAAAAAATACTTTTGCAGCAGTCTCAACATGTACAGAGTAACAGATCAAACATTACTGATTTCTTTAAAAATCTTTAAAGATGGAGATGCAACTGAACTGGAACGTACGAGACAGTACATGAATGAGGCTTTTCAGTCAGGGGCTATGACATGTCTCATCTGCATTGCTTCAGTTAAAAGGAACCAAGCTGTAAGTACTTTATAGTAATCTTTTAGAACAAAACAAATGTAACTGTCTGAATTATATTGTTGAGGTTGTTCTTGGGACTGATAGCTTTAAAATGGTAAAGAGTACTAAATGCAATATTTATCATCTTTGGATTTTGAAACACTGGAAGACGTAAGTGGTTATATGTGTAGCTTGTAATCAGAGTATGTCATTTGTTGTCATATGTTTGTTATCGTAGTGTAAAATAGCTGTTTTTAAGTTTTAGGTAGTAGCAGGTGACAAAGATAGGTGCTTGAATGCCAGTGCTTGCAATTGTGTATTCAATAAGCTATGAAGTAGCAAATCAAAACATGAAATACTAGGAAGTTAAGAGATAATATTGTTAGATTTGCAGCAGGGAAGCTAAGATAAACTTTGCAGCCCTCAATGCTGATCAGGTGAAAGAGAAGTGTATGTGTCACAGAAGTTTGTCCTATTTCATATAGGTACATTTTAATGGGATAGATTTCAGGACAAATATTTTTTCCTCTTTCTCTTAGAGTTACTTGAATCAAAAACATGTTTGCAACTGTATGTTAAACATTAAAAAGAAAAGAAGTGCAAAAAATATTTAAATTTCTTGTGATAGATATACACAGACTACAAGCACCCAATGAAACTGTAGTCAGTAACTTCTTTCTAAAAAGAAATGCAATATATTTTGTATGAATTCTTAACATATTTAATCCATATTCTTTCTGACCTTAATGAATGTTTAGCTTGATTTTTGACATTCTATGGCTTTTGACAGAGTAAATCTTACCTCAGCAGAAGTGAGATGATTTGGTAACTTGGAAGTCTTCTTTTATAAATCAGTGGTTTGCTATTATCTTTAATCTGTATAATTTCAGCCAAGTCTGTTTGTTTATGTAATGTCTCCTGCTTAGCTTTAGTTTTGGGAAGTTAGTTACCATAGTTCTAGAAACTTACGTCATTGACACTGTCCTCTGTAAGTTAATGGGGAAAGTCTCTGTATTTTCACAGTATTATTTCATAACATTATCTTATTAAAAAAACCCAAAAGTTAAAATTTTCTTCTGCACTTTTCCTACCAAATTGTTATAGTTTTGGGTAAAGCCAAAGTCATCTTTGTGGTGCCAGGTGGTGTAATAAGGAACAGTGGCACAAACTGGGCCTTGGGACGTGCAGATTGGGTACTAGGAAGGTAGTATGACACTTGGAGTAGCTTGCTCAGGATGGTTGTGGAGTCCCCATCCCTCAGGACTTTACAGCTGTGCTAGGCAAAGCTGTGTCTGAACAGAGCTAAGCTGGCAATAGTCCTTCTTTGGGCATCAGTTTGTGCTACATGACCTCCAACAGTGTGTTTAAATCAACATTTCTCTGATTATCTGAGTGTTTTGGGCTCCATCAGCCTTGGCAAAAACTTTCCACGGGAGTCGGAAGAAAGATTACAGGTCTGAATCTATAACAATGAAACTGTCTGTATTGATCTAACAATGGGTATAATCTATATTTGAAGAACCATTTTAAAAGGGAAAAATAGCAAGCTTATATTTCTTTAGATATTATGGATGTTCATCAATGGAAACAGAAACCTCATTTAAAGTAATTGACTCTTGATGTCTGCTCTTCAGGTCTGGAGCTGTTGTGGATGTTTTTGTATATTTCATCTGGTGTGTATCCAAAAATGGGCCAAGGACAGCCTTTTCCTCGTGTCTTCTCCTTTGACAGATGATGATTTTGGGAAGAAAGATTATCCTTGGCCATGGTGAGCTCCTCATGGTACATTTACAAAGTTACTTCTGTTGGGAAAATCATTCGAACTGGTGTTACTTTAGAAGGAGTGGTGCTTGTAAATGATGTGCACAACAAAAACAAAGAGTTTAGAAGACTGAATTTTCTATTGATTTTTAAAATTACTTTTAAGTTTTCATTAACATGAATCAGAAAAACGTTAGTGATATTAAAACCTTGCTGCATCAAATTTGTTTTAACCTCTGAGAAGGTAACTTATTCATCACGTGTCTCAGCTTCTGGCATTTATTTCTGAATGGCTTTACATATTTTTCACTTTTAAAGTTGGCACCATGAAATAAGTTTAAAAAATACTGTCAAATAGCAAGATGTAGGGATTTATTATCTGTTTTTTTAGTCTCAGTATAATCCAAACATTAAATCAGGTCTTGAGGTTTAACCTGAGATGGTATAAAGAAGGTAATAATGTGGCTGCAAGAATAAAATTTCCCAAGCAGGTTTGCTTAGGAAATAAAGTGTCAGTTGTTGGCTGGCAGCGTCTCAAGTTGATAATGCCTCTTCTACTATGAACTCGTTCTGTGTTTAAACATAATGTGTACAATGAAAAAAAATTCCAGGCAAATGGTATTTTATATTACATTTGAAGACATGCTAAAGCTATGCTATCACTATTGAGAAATGGTTCATGGTCTGTAATGTATTATATTGGGGCAAATTGATGTTCTGTTTGATAAAAATGAGTGCATAAGTCGTTCAAAGTCCCTATTCTTCTGTGAGGGAGACCTTCTTGTCCATGGTCTTTTCCCAGTGTAGCCAGAAATGCAAACTACTTTGTTTCTCCTTCTTTTTGTTGCCTCCCTTGTCCATGGCTTGCATGGGGCCTGTTGGGCCTGTGGCACTTTATCAGACCTCTAGTGTCTATGTACCTTTAGCAATACGGTATTTTTTTAATTTCTGTCAATATCTAGGGTAAAAAATTGGTGTACATCTTGAATCTAAAATCTTGCAAATAAAATTCTAACTATTATGTATAGTTTTAATAGCATTGCTAAACTTTGTTTTACATGGCTAATAGACTGCTTCTAGTAAACCCCTGGTTTTTAATCCCTTTTTTTTAATTGGTTCTATTTAAGTAGGTTAACTGTTGCATAGATTCTTTTGATATTGCTTGACATAAAAATTGTTCTGATTTTTGCTGTGCTGAATTTTTGTCTAGGTATTCTTAGAGAAAAGAAACTGTATTGTCAGGACAATTCCTTAGATATTCTAATGAATGTATTGTAAAATATGACATTTAGAAAGGCCTTTATTCTGTGTTGCTGTATATTGTTTTTATTTTTTTCAGTAGTTGTAAAAATGTTAATTGGTAGCATTGAAACAGTCTTGGGAAGCCAAAATGGTAAAAACTGCTGCTGTTTTTTTTGGGTTTTTTTATTGTTTAAAAAAATTGCTTTTCTCTTCACTCATTTTTCCCTTGTTGTAGTCCAAAATGTAGGTTTGAATACAAACGCTCTGAAACTCCCAGTAGGTATTACTGTTACTGTGGAAAAGTGGAGAATCCAACAGTGGACCCATGGCTGGTACCTCACTCCTGTGGTCAGATATGTGAGAGGGAATTCAAACCTTCCTGTGGTCATAAATGCTTGCTGCTTTGTCATCCAGGTAAATCCTTTGTGTTTCTTGGTTGTGTGACCTGTATTTAAGTACCTGTTACACAGTTAAACTTAAAATCTGTTAAGTATATTTAAAATTCTCAGAGTAAAAGAGATGTAGTCAAGGCTGCATTTGCTGAATGGTCATTAGCAAGATATTCTTTTTGCTGTAATTAGGACCCTGTCCACCTTGCCCAAAGATGGTCACAACAACCTGTCACTGTAAGAAAGCCAAACCAGTGCCCCGAAGGTGCAGTGCCAAGGAGTGGTCTTGCCGCCTGCCGTGTGGACGAACATTGCTGTGTGGACAGCATGCTTGTGAGAATCCCTGTCATGCAGGTAGACCAGCCTTGAGAGCAGTAGTTGTTGGTGTTGTTAAGATACATCACCCTTTTGCAATTCCTACTCTCAATGTCACTTTGCAATTACATACAGGAGATTGTCAGCCTTGTCCACGTGTCAGTAAACAACGGTGTATCTGTGGAAGACAGACAGCAGAGAGACTTTGTGCTAGTCCTCAGTGGCAGTGTGATCGGGTATGTTGAAGCTATCCTTTTTAACTGATTTCTCACCTTTATATAATTTGATTACTTGGTGTGTTAAGATTGGAAGAACATGTTCAGTAAGAAATAATTGTTTTTTAACTTTTGAAAGTACAATCAAAAATATAAACAGCATTGTTTGAGAAGAGATTTAATTGGTGGCTCATTTAATTTTTTATAGTAGTTAAAATGTTACTGTTCTGGAATTTTTCTAGGGTTAAGCTAGCAGTGCATTTAACTTCACATAGTCTTTTCCTTGTACTTGAGGCTGAAATTTCAGCTGTTGCCTTCAAAAATAAGAATGAAACCGCAGCTTAGTAGACAAGAGTTTCATGCTTATTTTTAGGACTGTAGCAGAATGAAAGCTTTGTGATTAATTCTTTGAAGTATATTTGCAGCCTGTGCTTAAGACCAAGGCTATGGATTGACAGACTGGAAAAAATAAAAATAATTTTAAAAATTAGGTGGCAGCGGGAAGACTGCACCAAGAGGTACTTGGTCATTCTGATGCCAGTAAGAAAGGTACTTGGCCTCTGTGAAGTATCAACAAAAATGCAGTTTATTTCAGCTAACACTATTGAGAAAAGGAGTATAATCTAAAGAATAGTATGTCCCTTTAGATCTCTGGAACCCCAAGCTGTGCAGCATTGAATGGGCCATGATACATGTGCAGCATGCAGTGCAGACCCCATTTTGGTTGTTGAAGGTATTGTAGGATCTTCTGACAAGAAAGCATGCTTGATCGTAATTTCTACAGTCAAACAGAAAGGGTATTCAGATGAGAACTTCTTGCTGCACTTTTAGATAAAGGCAAGGACATGCAGACAGCGTAGTCACTGGTACCAAGTGGGAGCTGCCTCCAATCTTCTGCTACAGTAAATTTATCCTGTGGCCAAAGCGTATGTGCAGCACAAAGCAGGCCTGAGGGCTGAGCTGTGCAGCACAGCACAGACCTGGGACCACTCAGGTTTTCTGAAACACTAACTCCTCACTGTACAGTACACTGTACTGTAGTGGTCTTCCAGACAGGATCAGTGCAGGGATTATCAGTTTATCAGATTATCAGTTGGTGAACTCAGCAAGTACAAGATTTATTAACAAAATTCAGAAAAAATGAAATTCCATCTAGAAGCATCTCACTCCTGCTCTTTGACCTTGACTTGCTTTGGCTTGGTATGTAGTTCCATTACATTGCATTCACTTGGTTTCTCTGAATTTCTCAGGTGTGTGGGAAATGTTTGCCGTGTGGCAATCACACATGTGAACAAGTTTGTCATGCTGGTCCCTGTGGAGACTGTCCTCGTTCTGGGAAAAGGTCCTGCCCATGTGGAAAAACAAGTAAGCTACATTTTTTTTTTTTAATGATAAATTGAATAAAAAGTCCTCCAGTCTTTCACAGTCAGTAGTTTAGGCTAATTCTGCCAGGCAGGGTCCATAAAAAGTTCTCATAGTCAACCATGACAGTATATTAACTTTTTTTGCATAGCTTTCAAAGTGTTATTTAGCATCAGGTGTTTAATTTGTGGTGTGACTAACTGAGTAATTCTAAAGAAGCTTTTAAAAAAACAAAAGGCAACTTCAAAAAGTTAATTTGAACTTACTATACATTGCATTTTTTTCCTGAGTATTTTGGCTTTTTTTTCCCCTAAATGTTTACTTGTACTTCTCTCTTCATGTAGAGTTTACATTGCCTTGTACAGAAGATGTGCCCACCTGTGGTGATAGTTGTGACAAAGTTCTGGAATGTGGCATCCATAAATGTTCACAGCGCTGTCATCGGGGTCCCTGTGAAATATGCAGACAGGTTTGTCTTACTGTAGCACGTTCACATTTTGTTTGGGCTCTTAAATTATGTGCTTGGAACAGTGCAAGTCACCTAAGGAAAATGAAATCATATCTATCACAGAATCTGTGACTTTGTTTATTAAAAGCAACATGTTCTTTCATTATTCCCCTCCCACCCCAACACAGTTCTGAATAAATAGTTGAGCATTGTGTTGAGTTGAGGCTGTACCTGGATGAGTGTATTACTTTGGCTTGGTTTTGTTTTGTTTTTTAAAATCATTATGCCCTAAAAGACACTTTAATTTTTTCTCCATCTTTTCTAGCTTCCTTCTGGCTTTGTCTTTCTATGATATTCCTTCATTAGTGAGATGGAAGGTGGTGTAACGTAACATTATTTTTATCTTTCTAAGAAAATTACGTTTTACTGTGCTCTAGATATCTCTGGAGCTTCTGTGGTCTGGCCTACATAGCCATTGCTCTGTCAGGTCTCAGTTGTCTCTTCCTGAACCAGCTTTGGCTGTAAAGCTTAGATGATAGTAGTTAGCACATGAGAGCCATTATGAAGGGCAGATAAACCTGCTCATCTACTCTTGAATTATCTGTATACGCTATGGGTGAATCTAGTTTAATGTCCAGGAGTGGTACTTTTTTGTATGAATCTGTTTTGCAATTACACTTGTCATCTTGCATGACATAGTTGCATTGTTTACGCAGTGCAGTGTTACTTTCCCTTGAACTTTCCTTTCCAGATAGAAGTAGAATGTTTTATTTTCTTTTTTTTTTTTCTCTTGTATTAAAAATACCCTGCCTTTTTTCCCCTGTCTTGCTGCCCAGGAGGTTGAAAAACAGTGTCGCTGTGGAAAGCACACCAAGCGCATGCCGTGTCATAAGCCATATCTGTGTGAAACAAAGTGTACTAAAATCCGTGATTGTCAAAAGCACCAGTGCCGGAGGAAGGTACGTGCCCAGAGATAATCTTTCTCAAATGCATTGCTTAGCTCACATTTTAAAAAATCTAGATGAAATCACATCAATTTGTTGCTCCGTCTCATGTTACTATATAGAAAGAGGAATTTTCTTCCATGTCACTGAAACTAGTTTTCAGTGTACCAGAATTCTCTGAAAAGGATGGCATCAAATAGAACTCACTGGCCTTATAAACAGGGAGGGGATTTTGACAACTCTCCAGTTCCAGAAGGGAGTTTTACTTTCATATTCTTGAGTAGTCACTGATGCTTTATGCATTCTGCAGTAGTTAAATCAGTTTATTTCCCTACTTTATAGGAACAGCTGGGAATCACTTTTGTTAGGGACACGCTCTTTATTTTTGACAGCCCAGCGTTTCATCCCACCTTCTAATACACACCAGTGCAAGCAGCCATGGTATGACAATTGGAAATTGGAGTTTTGTTTCCCTTCTTATTTGAGGTCAAAGGAAATGATTGATACTCAGAAGTATCTTTTCAGTTTATTCATTCAAGAGAGCCTGAAAGTTGCCTGCTATTTATGAATGAATACATTGTGAAAGTTGGACTACTTACCACAAATAGGCATGAAAAAATACAGTTTTATTCTTAGGTATTTTTTAATATTATTGAGTATTATTAGTGAATTTAGTTTATATGAAAAGATTACAAAACAAGTAAACGCAATCTTGACACCTCTATGATGAAAAATTCAGATTTCTTGTTGGAAGGAGGGTGCCTTTCAAGTTCATAGAAAATATGATGTTCTCCTGACACGGCATCCACCAATGTGATGGTTTTGTGATATGTTCTCATTCTTTCACGTCACTACTTTATATAAGAATAGAAAATAGATAACTGGTCTTGAAGTTAACTGACCTTTCCTACAAAGGTAAAAGGTGTATAAAAAAAATGGTTAGCAACATTTTTCTGATGGGGACAATATAGCATAAAAGTGGAAGAAATTGCAGAGTAATGAGGTAAGCTGTTAGATGTCCTATCTTCTGAAATTATTTGGGATTAAAATATTATAATAATTTAAACTTTAAAATGTTCTTATGCTTTTTTGAAGCCCTCTGCCTTTTTAGTGTGTTGAAATGATGCATTCAAATGTGTGTTCTCTTGTTATTTTATAGTACGAATTTTTTTTTAAGAAGACTTTACGGATGGCCTTTTTTCTGGAATGAGTTTGAGGAAATTTCACTAAAGTGCACATTTTTTTAAAATAAGTATTGAAAAAATGAGATAGTAGAAGAGGGAAAGTATATACCAGAAATTTCTGTTTCCAGTTATTAAACTTCTTGTTGTTTTTAATAGTGCTGTTCTGGAAACTGTCCACCTTGTGATCAAGTCTGTGGGCGGACTCTTGGCTGCAGAAATCACAAATGTCCTTCAGGCTGCCACAGAGGTAAGAACAGGTGAAAATCCCTGAGTGATTTTGCTTAATATTGTTCCTCTGAAAATGCTCGTCTCCAGCTGTGTAATTCAAAAGCCACAGCTTGATTTCCTTTTCCCAATAACTCTGTTCACTGAATATGCATAACAAAGTCCAAATACAGAAATGACTGCTGCTGATTGAGTCTGGATGGTTTTAAAAAATCCTAGAATACAACATGTGATGGTACAAGTGGGCTTAAAATAAAAAAAAAAAAAGATGGAATTTGAATGTATGTTGGTATCCTACCAGTAAAAGAAAATAAGAACTTGTTGCTAACTATAAGAAGGATAACAAAAAAGTTTGCTTCTGAATCCAGTGACCTTGGTTAAAAAGATGCTGGAAACGGGCAAAATTACCTGTCAGATTGCTTTGATATTTGCTTGGTAGGGGGTTAAATTGGAATGACTGAAAAATTGTCTGCCCTCTCGGCAATTTTCCCCACAGAAGCTGATGCCCTGCTGAAACAGCAGCCAAGTAGCCTCTGTAATTTCCCTTAGTATTCTCAAGTATAAGTTGCAATAGCTCAGGAAATAATTCACAACTTGTTCAGCCAGTCTTGCATCTGAGGCAGTGACTCTTGGGAGGAGAGGACAGGTAAATGTGGTAGTTGTACCTGTTAACTTGCTATTAGCAAGTCTGTCACTGATGCCTTGAAGTGGCTACCTAAAAACAGGCTAGACAAAAATTAAAGAATAAAAGTAGGTATTTATTTGAAGGGCCTTCAAAGGTACAACCTGGGCAGTCAAGAAGCTACACCCAGGATGGACGCTGGGTCACGGGTTCTTCACACTTTTATAAGTTTGGTCCATTTGCATATCAGGGTTAGTTTTTAAATTATAACTTAAGTTAATGATGTAATTACCCCAAATTTGCCCCTCCTATTCAGAGGCTTTTAGTTTACACAGTTTGGGCCTGGGACAATTGAGGTGTCCTTGGAAAGCAAACCTAGAGAGGCTTTGTTATGTCTAACCAGAGTGAGAGAACAGTAGTTAATAGGCCACACAAAACTTCAGAGTTACGCACTAGGCAGTACAAGATTTGAAAAATATAAAAGTTAAAACCTAAGGCATCATTACCACAAACTAGAGGTTTGGTTGTTCTCTGTATACTGTGCCCCTTTTTTTCTTTCCCTTTCTTTTCTTCCCTGTACCTCTCTAAAATCTTGGAAATACATAAATTTTTGTGTACTGTCTGAAGAAAACTTGGTAACACTGTTTTTCCACATTAGTTTGGTTGATTACTAAATCATAGAATAAAATTCTGATTGTAAAACTAAAGAGCTAATGCTGCATTACAAGATAAACTTTTATGTTGAATGATTGTTTATATTTGATGTTGCTTGCATTTTAAAGCCTGGCTAAAAGTGACAAACATTTTTAATAATTAACATGAGAACAATAAAGCAATGTCTGTAAGAAAACAAAAGTGATCTTTGGGAATGTAACTATCAAATATATACACTTTGAAGGGTAGTTTATCAGAAGAGTATAATTGTCTATTTACTTACTAAAGCTGCAGATAATGAAGATAATTACTAATGATACCAGATGATAAATTTATTTTCTTTTCTAAATTCTCTGTGCTTTAACAAAATAGTCTAGCACGGTTTGTAATATCTTCATAAATGTTTGAAAATATTCCTAATAAAGGCAATTACTTTTATTTCAAAATATTTATATTCATGTGTTTCTCCCTATATACCAATATTTTAATAGCTACTGAAAGTTATGATGAATTATTTTATCATTAGTGTGTAATACCAGGTCAGGGTAATTTTCCAATGAGCTGCCAGATCGTAGTGACCACTGATGTTAAAAGAAATAGATGCCTCCTAGAAAATAACTTCCTAGATGGGGTCCTTTAAAAGGTACCCAATCTCAGAATTATTAGAGGTCGGTGGTAATAAAATATTGGCCTTTAGCAGGAGTCCCTTAAAAAAGGTAACTTAGTTTGTTTGCTTATCTTTTTTTTTTTCTTAAGTATTTATCATGCTTGCTGAAATTTACAATGTGTTGCCAGGGAATAGAAATGTTTTGCTTCCTACTGTAGTACATTGTTAACGCTTGATTTGAGAACAATGTGCTCTCACCTTATCTTCAGGCAGTCTGAATTTCTATCTCTGCCTGTCTGTATTTTGAGAATGTAGTCGGTTGTCTTTGTTAATAGGATATTTAAATGAATTGTATACATATTAGCCACTCTGGGCAGTATAGCTTTAGAACTTCCGTTTATTTTGCAAAAGTGGCTGGACAAGCTTGAGAAGTGGGCCCTTGGGAATCTCCAGAGGTTTAACAAGCCCAGGTGCAAGGTGCTGCACTGGGGTTGGGGCAATACCTGGTATCAACACAGGCTGGGGGATGAACACATCCAGAGCAGCCCTGCTGAGAAGGACTTGGGAGTGCTGGTGCGGGAGAGGCTGGACATGATCCAGCCGTGTTCACCCACAGCCCAGAAAGCCAAACATGTCCTGGGCTGCATCCAAAGCAGCGTGGGCAGCTCCTCTGCTCTGCTCTGGTGAGACCCCAGCTGGAACACTGCATCCAGCTCTGGGGTCCCAGCACAGGAAGGGAGGGCATTGACCTGTTGGAGCAAGTCCAGAGAGGTGCCACTAAGATGATGAGAGGGATGGAGCACCTCTCTTGTGAGGAAAAGGTGAGAGAACGGGGGTTGTTCAACCCTAGGAGAAGACTCCAGGGTGACCTAATTGCAGCCTTCCAGTCCCTAAAACAGCCTACAAGAAAGATGAAGAGGGACTTTTTACAAGGACATGTAGTAACAGGACAAGCGGGAATGGCTTTAAATGAAAAGAGAGTATGTTTAGATTAGATACTCGGAAGAGATTTTTACTGTGAGGGTAGTGAGGCACTGGAACAGGTTGCCCAGAGAAATTTTGGATGCCCCATCCCTGGCAATGTTCGAGGCAGGGCTGGATGGGGCTTTCAGCAGTATGCNTTGTTCAACCCTAGGAGAAGACTCCAGGGTGACCTAATTGCAGCCTTCCAGTCCCTAAAACAGCCTACAAGAAAGATGAAGAGGGACTTTTTACAAGGACATGTAGTAACAGGACAAGCGGGAATGGCTTTAAATGAAAAGAGAGTATGTTTAGATTAGATACTCGGAAGAGATTTTTACTGTGAGGGTAGTGAGGCACTGGAACAGGTTGCCCAGAGAAATTTTGGATGCCCCATCCCTGGCAATGTTCGAGGCAGGGCTGGATGGGGCTTTCAGCAGTATGCTCTAGTGAAAGGTGTCCCCGCCCATGGCAGGGCAGTTGGATCTAGATCGTCTTTAAGGTCCCTTCAAACCCAAACAATTCTATGTTTCTGTGTGTGCTGATCATTATATTGTTATTTAATTTACGTTGCATTATAAAGACTGCAGTGCTTCCACCCTTTTGTCTTCAGCAGCTTTTTGCCAGTGAGACATCTGCTTCTTGAAATGCTGCCTCTCAGGTCCTGCTAGCAAGTCAGAACTGCTTAAAAATTTCTGCTATCAATAACTCTTTCAGGTGTTTTCTCTAAAGTTTCAGAATGCAGCATGATTAGTAAGCTGAAATCCCGTGTCTAAATTTGCTTTTTTTAGAAGATTCATATTCTTGCTGTTAATTACTCAATAATAAAACTCAGCAGCTGGCACTTGGTGAAGAAATGGTGTGGGATAGATATAAATTAAAAAATAGATCTTTTACAGATACATTTTTTTTAATAGATTAGTAACAGTAGTAACTTTATAAAGGTGGAGGATGTTTTCAAGGAAGCAATCATTATACATAGGCTGAACATTAATATCATACAAAATCTGCAAAACTTTATTGTACCAGTTTTTCAGTGTCCCTTTTTGAACTTAGATGAAAAATTACATTTCTTCATATGTAGGTAAGACTGAAATACAAGTAGAAAATACCTAAGTGTTGTGTGATCCAAATGACTGGGCTTCTTTTTAAAATATGGGAGGGGGGTTATTTCTGACTTGCTTGTCATATTGTTAATATGTTTATTTTTAGGTAGTTGTAATCCATGTCCAGAGACTGTAGATGTGAAATGCAATTGTGGAAAAACTGTCATAAAAGTGCCCTGTGGCAGAGAGCGTACCATCAGACCTCCTAAGTGCAAGCAGCTGTGCAGGTCAGTATAGAAAGTGTGTTTCCTGTTCTTAAGTGAAGTTTAAAGTGTCCTTAAAGAAAATAGTAAAATATACCTTGAAAGGCAATAATTGTTCCTTATCTGATTACAGCTGTACTTCTCAGTCTTCTGTATCCTTGATTATGCAGATGGAGATGAGCAGTAGTCTTTCCTATCAGATACCTCTCTGACACCGAGGTTTCATGAGCAGCTTGCCTGCTTCTTGGGGGGGGGTTCTGTCTCACCAAGCTCTTCTAACTCTGTAGTCCCGCTCATTTCTTCAAGTCATCTCTGGTATGTTTTGAAGTACCTCAGTGAGGTAGTTTATATAGAAAACTTTACTAGGAAAAGGAAAAAGAGTATTTTCTGCTGGCTTGTAGCAAGATTACATAGTGCAGAGTAGAATTAGGATGGAAACAGCCATTTGAGTATGTAAACCCAACTTTGATTTTAAATTTTATTTAGAATTCCTCTCTAATTTTATTGTAATGTTAACCACCTGCTGAAGGTGAGAAGTAAACTAATTTTAGAAAAACACCAACAACTTGTTCATTTAAATTCTTTATATACTGACCATACTTACCCAGTGACTGTAACTTCGTATTTCTTGCTGTCATATTGATTCATTCTTGGATTTTACTTCAGTCGGCCACCTACCTGTCACCATTCTACCCAGGAGAAACACTACTGTCACTTTGGGCGGTGTCCTCCGTGTCGTCAGCCCTGCCAGAAAACCTTAACGTGTGGTCATTTGTGCCCTGTTCCCTGCCATGATGAAGCACTTGTGAAGCAAACAGGCTTAGTAAGTAAACAGTGAAATATGGTGTATTATTTGTTTGCAGAACAATGAGCATCAGTTTGACCTGAATCTTACGTTTTGAGGCTTTTGGAGTTCAGAGCAAATACCTAATCAAGCACAGAGGTACCTGTACTGCTCAGCATGATGCTAAGTGGTTCTAGCTCCTTTGTTGCAATCTAAGTAATTTTGTAATACATAATTGAATTGCTCAAAGAATGATAAGATTATTATTGGAGTTGTATTAAAAACATTTAATTTCAGCTGTAAGCAATTGCTTTTCACATAAGAACAACAAAAAAATTGTTTGATATTTACAAAACCATCAAATTTTGCACAAGTTAGAAGTCAGAAACTGTTTGGCATTTTTTAACATGACACATGTTTTGCACTGAATGATGGTAATTGAACTAGCTTACTAGTTGAAATATTTTTACCTTTATTAACTAGTTAGAATTGTTTTACTGGCCTTTCTCATTTGGCTTGGTGCTTAATTTTTAGCACTAGGAGCCACAGGACTTAATTTTTCTAACCCTGACCAGGCTAAGGATGGAACTGTAACTTTTTGTCTGTAGGGGGTGTGGAGATTTCCATTAGTAAAACCTAGTTACTGGAAAGTGAATTTGTTAGAACTGGAAACTCTTTAGATGATACATTTATTTGTGGTCAAGCAGATAGTTCCATTTGTGTTTTGTATTCAACTAGTGTCTTTTGCTCTCAGCATCAGTCTGCAGGGCCTTGGGAACAGCCATCTGAGCCAGCCTTCATTCAGACTGCACTACCGTGCCCTCCCTGTAAGGTTCCTATACCAGTGTAAGTATTAAAAAACCCCAGCAAATTAAAGAGTTTTTATATGGAAAGGTATTTTTAATTTTTTTATACTCTTGTAGAGATGGACATGAAATTAACCATATTTGCAGTTAAAAAGGAAGAGCCTATGTGAATCTCCATAGAGATTCACACCAATCTTATAAAGTTAGGAGCACTGTAATAGACATTTTTGTAGTGTGTACTCACTGTATGAAAGGACTGATTATGTAAGTAAAGGTAAGTTTTTTCTGATATGTGTTGGGTGTAATGCTCCTTTCAAAGACAAATATGAAAATTGCAGAGTTTGATAGTCATCAGTGACATGATGTTTTCTGTGTATTCTCTGTCTTGTTTGGTTTATGGGATCAAAATATTCTGCATAATGAGTTGCTATTTTGTTTCTCAATTGTTCAATTATTATATGCTAGTTAATGACAGGTGGACACTTTTTATCCTATATGCTTCTTTCCTTTCTATTTTTGACTTGTCCTGAAGGTTCTGCTCCTTGAGTTGAGCTAAATCAACTCTTTCTGTGGTGATGCTGAGGATATAAGGGAAGACATGATGATGACTTTTTTTTCACCTTTTTTCAATTTGATGAAACCTCTGTTTACATTATGAAATCAGGACCCAGAATTCAATATTTATTTGAAAAATAAAATGCTGGTGGTTTTGGTCTGTTTTTGTGTTGTGTTCTCTTCCTGTTTTTAACTCTACATACTTCACAGGTGTTAGTGTCTTTTTGGTTTTTAAACATCCCTCCTTTGTTTTATGAAGTGAGAACTAGATGGAGGAAGATAAGAAAAAGATGTATTTAACTGTCTATGTAGATATGTTTAGAATTTCATATAGGATTGTGCTATAATAGGACTTACTTTTGTTCAAAGCTATGACCACTCAGTACTTCTGGTACTTGGACTCAAAGCCAGACTCAAAAGGTGAAATAGTCAGATTGTTATGAGCAGTCTGGTTTCGGTGTTTGGGTAGAAGCCAGCTGTAGAAGCTGTCTCGTGTACGTATGCAACAGAGGTCATGGTGTAACATCATGCATTATGTAAGGTATATCTCCTTGTTCCTCTGGATTTCAACATCAAAATCACCTCTGTTAGTCTGAAGTCTGCTAAGTGAGAAGGAAACCATACTGAAAAAGTTGTATTTAATTTTCTAACTGGCGGAAGAATAGTTTCATTTCATAGTGCCTGGGGCAAATTAAGGTTTTGTTAGCATTAGATCATATAAATTCTAGAATATCCCAACTCTCTTGATGGATCTTTGCAATTGTAATGTGGTTTTTTTTTTTTTTTTTTTTTTTTTTTTTTTTTTTTTTTATATATTGGTGGGT
>VZRQ01003568.1:699077-734153 GCA_013397975.1 Machaerirhynchus nigripectus | reverse complement strand
AAAAACCATGTGTTGCTACAAAGCAAATGACCTGACAACATCTTAGATCATTAGCAGCGCTTTTGGAATCATTGCTAGAACAATGGTATTTACACTAATATGGTAATGGAGAATAGTTTAAATAATACTCTTCTGTATGGATGGATGTTAATGGAGATTCCATCCTTTACTGTTGAGGTTTTGCAGTCCTTTCTGATTTTTTCCTAATAATTTGATATCTTTGAGCATGAGCATGGTATCTTTGAGAGATTTGTTGTGGAATATATTTAGTATCTATTTCTGTAAATAGTTAAAAGGAAGATTTCTATTTTCTCTGCTAGTTATGCAGAACAATTAAGGCTGGAAGTTACCTTGAGGTTGGGTCATCTAGTGCAGCCTCCTGCTTAAAGCAGATTAACACTGAATTCAGGGCATTTTTCTCTAGCTTTGTCCAGCTGGACCTTAAAGCCCCTCGAGTACATCAATTCTACTCAGAACCTTCCTTGTTTAAGACTGGGATTGTTGTCTCTTGCATCCCTGCTATGGACTTCAGGAAGGAGCCCGGCTTCATCAGCTTGGTAACTTCCCCTAACTGCCCCTATTATATCCCCAGCCTGTAGCCTTCAGTATTGCTGGGATTTAGTCAGTCATTAGACGCAGGACTTTGTCGCCTGCATTTCATGAAAATCCTTTCAGGCTGTACCTTCAACCTGTTATGCTGCTGAATGGTACCTCTGCACTTGAATGTGTTGATTGTACCATCCCTTAGCATTATCTGCAAAATTGGTGCATTTTGTCTCTTCCCAGTTACTGGGGGAAAAATAATTAAACAAGATAGGTCCCAAGCTGAAGAATTCCATATGTAACTGCTGTCCAAGCAGTATACAAAAACTAGCTACTGCTATTTGAGCTCAGTGATCCTCCTAGTTTTTTATGCATCTGATAGTTCATCTGACACCATTGCAGCTCAACTTGAATGCAAGTTTCCCATGGGCAATTCTTCATCTATAGATCTAGTTACATGGCAGAAGGCAGTCGGGCTGGTTGAGCAGTTTACCCTTGCAGTGGAACAGAAGTGTGCTACACTGGAATGCAGAGGTTCTAGAAGCCAAATTAGCTGGATATAGGAAGATTGTTGTGACTTTAAGTTAGTTGAGCTGTCCGAAGAACTGGCTCCTGTGTTGCATTTGCTCCTTCTTACACTAGGTGGCTGATTGCTCTTGTTAGTAAGTAGCTTGCTGACCTAAACATCATCTGCAGCTCTTGTTATTTTGTGTCAGAGAAGTTATCAGGGATAATTTTTTTTTTTAAACACTCTTCTGGAATTTTTAGGAACTGATTTACGTGTATTTTAGCTTGAATGTTCATGATTTCATTACTCCCCCTTAAAAGATTTTACTAGAGAAATTAAGAGGATGTCAGATATGAAATGAGAGGTAAAAAGATATTTTCCAAAATAACTTGAGTGAAAGATTGATTTCAGTGTTTGAATGAGTCACCATTTAATACCTTCACAATTCTGATCCAAGTACAGGTTTTTTCTTACCTAGGGATAGTAAGCCATTCTAAAAGGGAGAAAACTGTAAACGTAAGAGTAGACTAGATATCTGAAATAACTGAAAAATATGTTGTAATGTATTAGCAGAGACAAAGAAGATGATATTTGGAACCAAAGCAGGTTACTTTCTAAAAAGAAACTGATTTCATATACAACTGCAGTTAATTTGCACATGAAAGAAATTTTGAGGTTTTAATTATAAAACACAGTAATCCAAACAACTGTGGAAAAAGAGGAGGCATTGAGCTGTATAGTTGGGTGATTTTCTCTTAGTTTGCACTTTTAAAAAATAGATTGCACTAATTTTTGTGTGAAAAGCACTGCCACTGTTTTAAGTTCCCTAAACAAATACGTATTTCCTAAATCTATGGTTTTTTCTTTAACAGGGAGTGTCTTGGACAGCATGAGGTGAGTTATGGAAACTGCCTTATGAAGTGAAATATGGTAAATATCTTATTTTGTCAGTCTGCAAAACAAAAGGCATTAAAAAGAAATAGTAGATTGTTTTAATACATATTTTAAGATCAATGAAGTACCTTAACATAACAGCTTACAGATCAGAAGGTATTTTAGTTCCTTTCTGAAGAATGTATAGTTATTTGACTTTGTAGAATTCATGGACAGAAGTTTAAACTTATGATTTATGTAGCTATTTGTGTTTTCTTGCAGTTTAAATTGTATTTAAATGTTTTTTGGTGGTGGTCTTATGAAATGTTTCTGCTTTTTCCCCCCTCGTTCTACAGTTAATATTCTCTCTCTGTCACACACTCCTGAGTTCTATGAACTGCTGTGTATATTTTAAAAGGGTAAGGAGCATAATGTCATACAGGACAATTCCCATGTAACTTGGACCTAAGCACCATCCACTTTTCATGGATGAAATCAGACAGTGTAGTGGAAACTTCTTTAGTGTTAGTTACTTACTTGTCTTTTTGGTGTGTAGACTTCTCTAGTTTTAAATGTCTATTTTGGCTTACATGAGAGGAGAATCTAAGTGATGCTCAATAGCTGTCATCATTATTCACAATATTTTCTAAAAGTTATGAAATTTAAGGTCAAGTAATTTTTCTTTAATTTAAAAGATGATTGCTAAACTGATTTTAAAAAGCTATTGCTATTATGACTTGGTCTACTAGTATGTCTGGCATAAATTCACTGTCAAATTCTAACTAACAAGATTATAAAAAAACCTAGGATGATTTTAAGCTAGTAAAAAATTCTAGAAAACACTAAATACAAAAACATTGAAGATACCTCTTCTTTTTTTTCTTTGACCTTTATTATAAATCTCTTGGTGTGTGTTGTAACGGTGGCTTGATTATGTTGTGGCAACATCTTCAAATGTTGTTACCAACGTTCATGTAGCCGCAGGCTGGGCAGCACATTTTCAACGCATCCAGGCTGTGAATGCAGCTTTTCCATAGAGCTACTTTGCAGCTTGACAGTTGCTGAAGAAAAATGTGCCCTGAAAGTGGATGCTAAGAACAACTGTGCCTATCTGTTTGTTGTTGTTTTGTTTTGCCACAGTAAAACTTACATGCGTATTAGCCAGTTTTTTATTGAGTCAGTGACATGTTTTTTGGTAGGACATATCAAATCTCACCGGAACTTTCATGACTTTATATATAAACAAAATACCAAGCTGTGGCCAACAGACCCAGTCTATAACTTGATCTAGACAATACAAAAGGATTTGGTCCTGTTCAGATGTACATGGTTGTGAAGTTTGTCTTCCCCCATAGCAGAAGGACAGTATATCAGTACTCTTACTAGAGAAAATAGTAACCATTACCACATATTTTTTACTACTTGGTTTAGAATAATTTAAAAAATATTTCATTTTCTGTAGCATACTAATCTTAGCAAAGTCGTTCAGTGGCTTTGGGTCATGTTTTCTTTATGGATTTGCGTAGAAAATACAGACAAATCCCTGGGAGTCTATAGCTGACTTAAATTATTCAGAATTTTTGATGCTACATGCTACTCTAGATGAAATGTTACTTCTCTCAGCCAGCAGAGGGCGGTGCTGCCTTCCTGCTGAAGTGCATCAGTTCCTGGAGTGAATCTGTCTCCTAATCTTTGAGATTTTGATGGAAGGCAAGGAAAAAAATGATTCATTTATGTGTGTGGGAAGTGTATTTTATTTGCAGTGGATTTTGTGCTCATTGTACATTTTTGTGGCGTTCTGAAATCTCTGGAAAGAAAAAAAAAATAACATGTAATGTCTGTTTGCAGTTTTACAGCCACACTTATTCTTAACAAATAATCTCAACTCAAATTAATTTACTTTTGTTAACATATGAATTTATGTATGCTTCCCTCCAGTAGAAGTTTCCAGCCCCTGAGGGAATTGGAAACTGTTCACAAGTGACAAAAGTAGCAATTTTCTTAAGCAAAGTTTTGCTGTGAGTAGGTCCTTATTGCTGTACTATATTACTATTATTACTTATGTTGGGCTGTTGTTATACCTCCTGTATTGGAAGAGATATAAAACAGAAAGAAACTAGGAATGAGCAAGTTATAAAGTCTTTTTGTATTTTATCAGGATGCCTGCTGACAATGTGTAGAATAGAGAATAAAAGCAAACATTTTAGGATTTGTGTAACAAGCAAACTACTTTCTAATTTCTTAATATTTGGATAGTAATTTTAATTTGTGTAGGTATTGGAGTTGGTTGTTTGTTGGGGGAGTTGAGCGTGGGTTTCTTTCTTTCTTTTATTTCACTTTGATATTTAGTTTAGGACGTATATTAAGGGATTGATTTAGTTTGAGCTCTTACACGTTCTGCCATTTAGAACAAGCAATTTATCACTTGAAACAACAGACTTAAAACTACTTTTCAGATCATGTAATCGTATAAAATCTGTGCTTAGTGAAAGTATGATTCTACGTGATGTTTAAGCTAAAAGAAGCTGAGCTCTGCAGCCTTTTAGCTGAGATCTACAGCTTTCTCTTAAATAATTTTACATGTATTTAGAAAAATAAATAACTCATCATTCTTCCATTTGTAGGTTCTTAAAAGTAGCTCTCAATTTTGTTTCAGGTTGTGTGTCAGAAAAATCACCTATCCACAGTTGGTACCACCCCAAAAAAAGAAATATTGATGTTTTACCTTTTTTTGGACGGTTTTATACATTGGAATTTCATAGCAGTAGTACACATAGAGTCTTTTAAAATCTTTTAAAATCAGGTTATTCTAAATCTCTTTTTATGGGAAACATTAAGAAAAGCTGATACAAGGTAAATGAGGACAAAGAAGGAAATCTTTACTGGCTATGATATCAATTTATCTGCTGTATATAATTTTCTTGTAGTTTTTTCATTTCATTAAATGTTCTAGAGGAAGGAAAATGCTCTGGCTTTGCTTCCTTGATGAGTATTGTAAATATCCTGTAATATAAGGCTTTCTGTTCCTGGGCATATCATTGAACTCTCTTTCTTCTTGGGTGGTTTTGGTTTTTTTTCTTTTGGGAGGAATTAATTGCTATGTTTTATTATTCTGGGTAGTTTAGGTGGTTTTCTCGTTCATAGGAGGAAAACCATTACTCTGCCTCTAGGTAAAATTTTAAGTAAAACTTGATGAGATTCATCTTTATGGCTAAAGACCTTATAGAAGTTTCTAAAATTTCCTTGCCCTGTTGATTTTTGTTTTCATATTCTAATTGATGTATCTGTTAATCGCTTTTATTCATCCGGGAGATTTCCTGGAAAGCTTCTGAAAGTTGTCATTTATTTTTTCCCTTTCCCTCCTTTCCTTGACCTGTGGAAGACCTGTAGTCTGAAAATTATTTCTTCTTATTTTCTTTTTTTTTTCCCATTCAGCTTTTGTGAAATACTTATGGTTCTCATCTGCCTTCTTCATTCTTCAGCTCATCAGGCTCCTGGAGTTTGTGACTACTTTGATGTTTCTCTTTGTAGCAAGAGTTCCAGCCCCATTTAGCCATTTCAGAAATGCATTCCAACTGTCAAAAGTAAAACTTTATTTTGTCCTTTGGATTTACTACTTAGATCCACAACAGAGAAATGGAGAAAAAAATATAATGTAGGTTTAAATTAATTGAAATTTTTCAATTTTTGGCTACAGTGTCAGTTGATTCTAGAAGACTGTTGTATCTTACTGAGCTCAAGCTGAAGCTATGCTGGATGCAGCCAGAGGGCTGGGATGTTCCCTCCAGTCAGCCATCTGAAAGCTGCCATTGTTGCCTGGCTGGCTTGTGTGCTTCGCTGCCCCTGCCTTTGTTTAACAGTGCCTCTCGTCTGAGTACTTGAGGGATGCTACTGGAAGGGATGCTCCACTTCTACCTAAGTGCTTGGCTCTAACTGGAGCTAGTGGTTGTGTCCTTATCTGGTGGAAGACAACTCCTGGTAAAAAAAAGACTTATCAGCATTATGGAATAGTGCAGCCCTATTTTGAGCCCTATTTAGAGCTAATTGCTGCTATTGCCCCAGTCTGCTGTCACTGCCTGAGCCACAGCAGAACCAGAAGTCATAAAAAACTGAGTGGCAGTGGGTGAGCAAGGAAAGGTAGAGAAGTGGGCAGGTTGTAGTGTTTAATACATCTTTTCTTTCATTCTTTTACCTTTCAACATCCTTTGACTGCTTACATTGCTAATGAAAGGATGTTGTGCTCTGAGGAGGGAGATGGAGGAGGATGTGAAGGGATAGGATATTGGGAACATTAAAAGCTTTGGTAATTGGTGTGTGCATTCTGGGTATACTACTATTCTGTGCTTCAGACCCTCTTTTTATTAGGCCTGCTGCTTGCTGGCTTTTCCTCCTTTGGTCACCAGAAACATCCATCAGAGACAGAGTAGGATGTTTGCAATGGGCAGTAGGAACCAGGAGTTCGGACTACATGATGTGGTTGTTGTATCAGTGCTTTAGCCAGCACTGGCTTCAGCTCTGACACAGGAATGTGAAAGTGGTTGGGTGCGATAGCCTTAAGGTTTTCTCCTGTGTATGCTGTGCTTGACGTTCAGCCTGCCATGTAGACTTCTGTTCAGCCTCGGTGAGTCAGGATGGTAAGAGGAGTTCAGAAGTCATGAATGAATTGGATTTTGCAGTGATGTGATGTGAAGTAGTATTTTTTGGGTGAAGCCCAGAGAAGTTGATATAGGCAAGTGGATTTAAATTGTATGTTGTGTGATTGAGGGAGAGCAACATGGACAGTGCTGAAGGGAGGCTGTCCCTCACTCTGCCCTGTGGGGCCATCTCTCTTCTCTCTTTTCAGTTCTAGTGTTCACCCATTTGTATGGCCAAGCCACTGGCAAAAGACAAAGTTTTTTTCTATAGATTCCTTTTCTTCCATTTTGATTATTTGAATCATCTTGCTGTAAAGAGAGATGTGTGGTAGGACTTGTTCAGAGTGGTGGGAGTGTGCAGTGAGGACTGTAGAGTTTGAAGAGAGAAAAGGAAGGGGTACCCTGCAAAGCTGTTCAGTCAACTACAGTTCCAACATAAAATCACACCCTCGGTCTAGTCAAAGCGAGTTATGTCACATTAGCCTCTTGTATAATAACATCACAAATAGTTTGTTTTTCTCTGTGAAGTGATCATGAAATTAAGAAAAAAAATCAATTTTTTTGACAGCATCACAGAAAACTATTTTTTTTCTTCGTATGAGTATTATATAATGGTTGGAAAATGCTTAAAGCGAGTTTCCTCTAATCCTTTTATGGAAGGGACTTGTACTATTCAACTTTAGGCAAATAACCTAGTTAAGAGTTTACATTGGGTTTTGGTACCAGCAAAGAGTAATGTCTTCTAAGTAGATGCTCTGAAGAGTACTACGGAGTTCTGTTAACTGGAGTGTTGACCTCAAATTAGAAAGTAAAAATGTACAATAAGACATTAAAATCTTAATCCTGTTATGAAGCCATTTCTGCTTCTGCTTACCTCTCCTGGGAGTTATATTTGATGTAGTCAGTATTTGCTTTTTAGAATTTTTGTCTTGCAGGTTGTTTTCTGTTTCAAACTGTAAAATATTTTGGGTTTATGGTGACCGTAACACAATTAGCCTTGTGAAAGCAATCTGTAACTGTCTTCTGCAATAATGGTAAAGCACCTTAGGAACATTTAATGGACGTCATGAATGTAATTCAGAAAGACTGAAAAAATGACACTAAAAGATTTAAGCGTATAATAGTCTTTCAAAAAAAAGGGAAACTATGCTGCAAAAGTTAGCTTGTTTAATGAAGTGTGCTTTTTTTCCTGTTATCAGTGTTAAAAAACAAATTTGTGTGGTTACATTTTTATGTGGACAGGAGCCCAAATGATACTTAAAAAAAAAATCAAAGAGAATTTCACTACTGCTTTTTCTTTTACAAAGATACTGGAGAACCAGAACTTCTCTGTAATAATTCTCTGTGTGTATGTGTAAATATATATATCTCACACACTACATATGTGCAATGTCTATATATATATATCCCACCTGCATATCTATATTTATTTATTTATTTTTAACTTTTAGGTTAGTCCGTTACCATGTCACTCTGCACGTCCCTACTCATGTAAGAGATTTTGTGGGCGGCTTCTTGATTGTCAGAATCATACCTGTATGAAAGAATGTCATCGTGTTACTAAATTGAACAGAAGTGCAGATGGAAAGAAGGTAGGTTAATTTCCTTGTTGCTTTTGTTTTTGTGTATTTTATGTGGATATGCGTTGTCTTCAGTTTTACTTGGAAAATAAAGAATTTGCAGCTGGAAGATACAGATCTATTGCAGATCCCAGTGGGAGACTTGCATGTGTGCTGTTCTCATTGATGCTGTGACAGTTATCTAAAGTATATTTCCTTAGACTATAAATCTGAGACAATATTACATTTTTTTCAAATTCTGTAACTTTTTGTTTTGTGTTGACATTACTTTGATTTCAGCAGTACCTTATTTAATACAGTTGAGAAGTCGAATAAAGTTACTTTTTGCAACTGTCAAGATCAAGGGAACTACTGATAATCCCTATATACAAATGCACTTGCAATCTGCTGGGGAAACTGTTTACTTAGGAGAGCTTAAATGGGTTGAGCAGGCTGGGAGACCTTTAGGAGAGCACTGGAAATGCTGCAGAATTGCTGCAGACTTTTCAAAGTACCGGGATGATATATCATGTTTATCAGTGTCTACTAGAAACTGTCATTTATGCAGTTAAGAAGTTGTAGGTGTTAACTGCTGAAGATAACATGAAACAAAAGTATAAATCTTATAATTGTTCAAGTTATGAGCAGCTGAAGCCAGCTATATAGGTTTTGTGGTTTGAGAGAGTCATGATTTGGAGAAAACCAGCTTCTCAATTTTTTTTTAAGCACTACTTTAGAAAAAGTTGTAACATGGGCAGTCTGGGCTTCTAGAAAACTCAGAAGCATTCAGCTGGGTACAAAGTAGAATTGTTATATTTTAACTAGCTCTTTTTTTAACTTAAATAGCATAATATCCCTGTGGATTCCTGTCCTGGAAGTGGTGGTGTTGTCATCTAGTAACTCTCTATTATAGCTAACACATGAATCTATTTATTATTGTAGAAATTTTGTCTGAGGAGTATGGGCTGTTAGTGCAACTGGTGGAACAGTAACTTGCAGCAATAGAGTGACACCAGTAAATAGTGAGAGTGACAGTTGAGCATCCCCAGTTATGACTATAAGAAGCTGCCTGCCTGCTGCTTCACTTAATCCAATTAAAATGTGAATGAGTCAGGACTGTTCCTAGCTCCATTTTGAATGAGGCAATACATTCTCAGAAAAACGGGAGTCTATGTACGTGCAAAGTACGGGTAAATCTCATTTCTCAATTTTTTTCAATTCTTACGAACTCAAGTTGGTGTTGACCTTTAGAGCTTTTGTTCTGTTGTTTTGGTAGACTAAATGTAGTCAGGGCTGATTAAATTTCTGGCTTATATGTCTGAGCAGTGATTTTTCTGTCTGGAATTTCAGTTTGTTCTGCATCTTGTGTAAGAAAAATGTTGCAGAAAGGCCAGCTGCTTGCTTTTACCTACCATTAAATGTTATATGACAGTTTTCTAAATGGTTTTAGTTGCTGTTGTTTTTCTTAGATTTGAATTTTTGTGAGTTAAGTTTTGTAAACAATCATTGTACAAAGGTTTCTTTTTAAACTTCAGCAAAAATGGTTCAGCTATAGAAGCAGAAGGAAAGGGAACTGGGGAAAAACTATTAAAAACTTAAAATTCTTATGCTCTTATTTTGAACAGTGTAAAGTGAAACATTGGTGTGGAATAGTCCTATTGGGGAAGCTTTGTGGAGCTTCATTCTTGGATAAATTGGCTTTACTTTGACTTCTTGGAAACTGAACGTTTGAATGTGATAGTGGGCCTTAAATATTATGCTGTGTTATTTCAGTTGATAAATCATGTCAATCTACCTGGATGTATCTGATTGCAGACTGGGGTTCTGGAAGTGTTGTTAAGAATATGAGTAGAAATTAAGCTTTATTTACTGTGCTGTGATGTTCATCACTTTGTGCCAATGATTGTATCAGCTGGAATGAGAGTGACATCACAGCTCTGGTCGACTTGTGTAGTCTGTGGAGTAGAAGCAACACCTTAGGCAGCTCCTAGGATGTACCCAAGTTAATAATCCTTTTTGGAAGATTATACAGAATATCATATGTGTATGGAAGAGGGATGACTAAAAGTTTGCTTCTTAAAATCAAGCAAACCAATCTCTCCACCCCTGTATTAGAGAGTAGTAAGTAATGACTCAAGCATTACAGTAACATGTTCAGTGGGATAAGTTAGTTTTGAATATAAAATGACTTCTTTTTCTAACAATTTTCCTTAGAGAATTAACAGGGGTTATGGTCATTTTCCAAAGCACTAATATTAAGAAGGTTCTTTTATGCCCAGGATGGAAAATAGGATTCTCTTTGACCGACAAACACTGGCATTTCTGGTTTTCTCTTAAAAAACATATTTTAATAATTACTCTTGCTTGTGAAATACCTTACTGAATAGCTTGATTCCCACAGCAAAAACTATGTTTGGGGAAAACCCCAACTCTTTCTTGTATATAAAAGGTCATTAATGACACCTCACAAAACAAATATCTGGCACTTTCTTTAGTACTTCATTTTTATTTTGTTAGGCGGGTCCAGAATGTTCACAGTGTGAAGAGGAGTGCACCAAGCCCCGGCCAGCTGGCTGTCCTCACCGATGTGTTTTGCCCTGTCATCCTGGGGATTGCCCATCGTGTCTCCAGATGCTTAAAATAAAGTGTCACTGCAAACTATCACTGCTGTATATTGAATGCTTGTAAGTGTCAGAACACAACCCAGCTTTTCATTTGAATACTGTTAACTGGAAATAATTTGAAGTGTCTAAGGATGGGAGGTATTCTTACTGCAATTTATAAAATTTCTCTTAATTATAGTTTCTAAGATAATGCTTTTTCTATTTAAATTTTACAAGTATTTTGTTTGGTATTACTGATGAAATTGCTATAAATGCATGGAGTCTCGTGAACAGAAATTGTTTTTATAATACAGATAACCCTTTGAATTATGCAAATATATAGTAATCTTCATAATATTTGTTCTGTATATGCTTCTTTTAGAGTATGTAAAGAAGAATTTTATACAAGCATTAGAATTAATGTAGTAAGTGTAAGAGGTCTTTGTCTTTGCCATTCATGCCCTTCAATTTCTAGCTGTTTTGATTGAAAAACTGCTTAGTAACCATTTGTACACCGTCTTATTCATTTGTGTGTATGTGGATAGAGGGTAAGCTAGACTTTGCAAAATATAAGATGGACCTTGGGGATTGTTCTGAAAATATTCATCATATGCAAGTATGTTTTTCTTCGTTGATTTCCTTTAAAGTAATCTCAAGTCCTCTAAGTTTATGTGGGTTTGTAGGGCAGTTTATATTAGTTGCACAGGATGTGGACAAATGAGCCCACTTTTCTTTACAGTGAAATATACTGAAAATACACCCCTATTTTTATTGACTTTTGTTGGTTTTAAATAGGATCTTTTTAACACAAATATATCTTTTCTTTTACAGAAAACTAACATGTGCTGATTTAAAAGAAAAGGAGCTTCTTATTTCCTGCAAAAATCAGTGTCCAAAAGAGGTAAGCCATATTAACAAAGAAATACTTGAGTTGATGGCTATGTGGAATTTTGTGAATATAGGCCAAGCAAACTAGAGAAGCTTAGTCTGAATGAATATGTTAAATGATAGATGTGAAGGTGGTTAGTGAACTGTACTTGAAGGACGTGTTAATGTATTGCTGTCAACTAGGAGGGTTATACTAAAGTAACAGAGGTTTGTCTCCAAGGCGCTAATGGCTTTAATGTTTAAGTATGCAGATGAGGTTGAATGTGGAAGAGTAGGTCCTCTCACATGGTTTAAAAACTGGTCATCAATTTATATTTCAGAAATAATAGGATGCTGTTTGATTAGGAAAAATGCTGGGAATTGTGCTTGCTGTTCTCATCTAAGTGCAGGCTTAGAATCTCTGTGCAACAATTTGGGGGATATGGGATTTTATACTTAATAAATGAGATGAGCTAATAATGCCCTGGTGTGTTAGTGAAATGTATGTTAAGTAGTGTAAAATAGAAGACAAGCCAGTTAGTCTCTCTGCTCTATCTGGTTACATCTAAAGATTTGCTATGAAGAAGAGAAGAATAATATCCTTACTACATGATGCTTAGACTATGAGCCAATAGCATCAGGTAAGAAGATTCCTGTTTAATACTCCATTTGAGTAATAGTTTGTGGAACAGGACAGGAACTGGTTGGAGAAGCTACCAAATTTTCGTCAGCAGCAGCTTAGACATGTTTCAGGATTTCCCTTACAGCAGTGTTACCCACAACTAGATGTGAGGGATGGGCCAAAGGACTTTGTCCTTGTCCCTCCCAAGTGCTGTAGTTGTGTGCTGCTTGTGTGCTTTCAGAAATTCTTGCATTGATTACTATTTTATGTTTGTTTCTTATATGTAATTAACTGTGCTGAGAGTGACAGCGCTTTCTTTACTCCATTTCTGGAGGGTTAGAAAATGTGGGAAGTAGAAAAGCAGGAATTTCATTATTATCCAGTGTCAGAAACTTCCAAATATGACTCCTTGTCTTTATTAGAAAACTTTTTTTTTTAATTTTGAGTAAATGCAAAAATTTACAGGACTCCTGCTGCTTTCCCAACAGTGTCTTTTCCTCTCCTTTTTAGACAAGATTGTGTTAACCCCAACAGGAAGGCTGTGCTGTGTACATACTTGTGACTTCTGCTTTTTGCCCTTGTAGATGCCTATGTGGTGGATTTTTTTTTTTGTAAATGAACGTGCCTGTCACAATTTTTTCATCTGGATGTCTGAAAGCTCTTTTCCTGGTGGGGGAACACTTAGGGATATTATTTAGTTGTCCATTTACCTCTGAATTTTGTCCTTTCATGTCCCTCTCTGGTTTTATTGGCTCCAAGACTTCCTTCTCTGTATTTTCAAGAGTGCATATAACCTCGTGTCATGAACTATATGTTCTGTACTTCATCTTCTCTTCAAAGAATTTTCTTTCCCCACAGCTCGTCTTTGATTAATGTAACTGTTGTGATATTTCTGAACATATTCCCTAGACTTAGTCTGGGATTTAAAATCCACCTAGCAGTGGTCCCAAACTCTAGCTTGCAGTTCAGAATTGCCCTGTTCCACAGATGATGTCTTTTTTACTTAATTTGGTGGGATGTGAAATAAAAGAGTATGACAACAGAATTTACATTAGTTTTATAAAGTTCTAACTTAGTTCTCAAATTCTTACTCCTATAAATGCTTTGGAAAATTAGGTTTTTTGCAGCTTCTGCTATCCAGAGAATTGTTTTAGTGTAACTGATGATGTAAAAATGCGTGTTCTTCCTTTCCTGTGATGCTAGCTCTCACTCTTACTGTCGTTCCTGAAATATAGAAGGTATTAGTTATTAGAACCTTCTTGCTTCAGGTAGTTCATATCTTTGTGTTACAGTTCATCCTACTTTCTTCAGATCCTTCTTTGGTAACTCACGTGTACTGTATGGTGTTTTAACAATTTTGTCTAAAAAATCTGTTCCCACTTCTCTGAATACTGAACAGTTCTAGGGATGTTTTGTCTGTTTCTGTTTTATAAACAAAATATATCTCGGCAGCTTTGAGAAAATTAGCTAGCAGTATCATAATACAAATTATACTGATAGTTCTCTTTTAAAGGAGTCATTGATAAACACAGTTTGAAGGAGTAGCCTTAACAGACATCAACTTGCCACTCCCACCACCACCTCTCCCCAGCAAATATAGGCCAAGCCCATTTTGTTGTTTATAAGTTTTTGTGTCATGAGACAAGAACTTACAAACAACTTGGCCAGAGATAAGATGGATAAGACTACTGAATTTAGAGCATTTAAAGATTGCAAATTTAAAATGTCTGCCCAAAACTAATTTGGAAGTGTTTTTGTGTGTAATTCTGGAAGCCTCAAGTAAATTTCAAATTAATGTTTCATGAGAATTTTCTTATTCAATGTCAGAAGCTGATATCGAGTCATTTGCAGAGCTCAGTGAAGTTGATGATTGCTGTAAATCAGTGTGCACTATCACTCCTAGCTTACCATAGTGCAACTTAGATTAAATAGAATGCAGTGTTTTGCTGTGGTTGTTGTTTTGAGATGTTTTGGTTAATGGGAATTGCAGTAGACCGTATGCTACCATATTTCTTTTATAGTTGCCATGGTACATTTGGGGATAAAAACAGTTATATTGTCTGGTCCTTTGAAAAAAACACTATATAAACTTGAAAAAGTTGAGAAGGTTCATGCTTTTCTTTTGGCTATGGGAATATAAAACTAAAAGAGTGACTTCCAGCTTTACATAGTACAGCTCACATTTCCTTTCTGCTTTAGGGAGAAGCAGTGTCTTTAATACTGCCACAGCTGTTATATATGAGATATTTTAATTAAAAAGCTAATTCTCTTGTTTGGTAATAATAACATGACATCCTGTTGAAGGAAATTTAACTTCTTTTTTTTTTCTTAATCAGGGTGATTAAATTCTTATGATCATGCTTGCAGATGTTTTGAGACAATTCTTACAGAAAAATTTTAAGTCTATCAGTTTTCATTATGTTTTCCTGTCAGTATTTGTGAATCTGTATTTAATGCTTTATTCCATGTAGTTAGTATTTTTTGAGAAAACAGCCACACTTTGTAGTTTTACTGTGCACTCTGCTTTTGTCTTGATGTGAAGTATGGGACCCCATTATGATAAATAAAATTTAACATGATAGTGTGATAGGAACAATGTAATTTTTCCCCCTGTATTCAGCACTGGTGAGGCCCCACCCTGAATCCTGTGTTCAGTTTTGGGCCCCTCACTACAAGAAAGACATTGAGGTGCTGGAGCGTGTCCAGAGGAGGGTGACATTGCTGGTGAAGGGTCTGAAGCGCAAGTCATTTGAGGAGTGGCTGAGAGAGCTGGGGGTATTTACCCTGGAGAAAAGGAGGCTCAGGAGGGACATGATCACCCTCTACAACTATGTGAAAGGAGTTTGTAGGGGGGTGGGGATTAGTCTCTTTTCACACAAATGACAGTAGAAGAGGAAATGGCCTCGAGTTGTGCCAGTGTAGGTTTAGATTGGATATCGGTAAGAATGTCTTCACAGGTGGTCAAGCATTGTACTAGGGTGCTCAGGGAAATGGAAAATGGTAGAGTCACCATCCTTGGCAGTGTTTAAAAAAAAGTGTGGATGTGGCACTTGGGGACATGGTTTAGTGGTTAACTTGTCAGGTTAAAGGACACAGTAATCTTAAAAGCCTTTTGCAGCCTGAACAGGTCTGTGATTCTAGGCATTTTAAAAGTATGTGCATGTTTTTGGGGTTTTTTAATACATTAAATTAATTAAGCATTCTGGAAATAATATTTAATTCTGTAAACACACACTGCAAATGTATGCAAATTACAAAAATGTAGTTTTGTTTTTGGAAGTGGTAAAATTCTCTTTTGTACTTAGCTTTTGGCATCCCTGCTCAAAAGTGCTATTTTCTTTAGTACCAGGGTATTTTCTTTATTATCAGATGTGTATTAACAGGTTGTGTTTATTACCTTCTGTTGGAGTTCACTTAAGCCTCCATAAGTGTTGATGGAGTTTATCATCATCAGGTATAATGTTAAGATTTAAATGCATTGTGTTTGAGAAAAGTACTTGTGGGACATTTTTTGGTTTTTTTTTTTTTTTTAGAGCTGTGGATTAAATCCGTTCTTTTAATGGCCTTGCCATCTCAGACATAAAGCCTGTTCAGTTTGGGCTTTAGTCCAGAAGCTATTGACAAGAGGTCTTGTACAGTAGAAAAGGATCTAAAGGGAGCACACACTTTCTGTTTTAGCACCAAGTAGTTCAGCATGGACACTTAAAAAGAAGCAAAAAAAAAAAAAATCCTTAAATCCTTTCCCAGAATCATTGCTTTTGTTTTCTGAGATTATGGGGAAATGTTGTTTTGCCACTTATTTCACAGTTTCTCTTGGTATTCTTTTTAGTGTTGGTTTTGCAGTGAAGGGAGTAAGAAGAAAGTTCCCTGCACAGAGAGATAGGACAAGAAAAAAGCTGACAGGGAAACTAACTGTGTACATTTGCTTTTCAGTATTGGATTAAACAAACTCCTGTGCTATAAATATTTTGGTCTAATGATGTCTATGAATTTTATTGCAGTAGCACTTAGAGGTCGAGGTGAGGGTTACTGACTTGAATTTGCAGCTCTGACATGTCAGTTAGGACATGACTGTTTGAGCTTTGAGACTATTAATGAAAATGTGCCTAATTACTATGGAAGAGTAAGCTGGAAGTAATAGTTCTAGCCATGGCTTGTTCTGGCCAGCATGAGGTGACTTGCAGGTGAGACTAGATGGAGTTATTGTGTATGATGCTCTTGTGCAGGGACCGGGAGATGGGCCCTCCTACTGCACAGTGTTCATGCAGTAGCAAATTGGTTCTGCAGAGATTGTGGTCACTTGTGAGGAGACTGGGCCATTAGACTCCATGTTCTGGGTGGTAGTCTGACCTTGGTAGCATACAAGGCTAGACAAGCCTCTCCCCTCATATTTTCAAAATGAGGCAAAATAGTTTTTTTATTTCAGGGAAAAATATCTGCTGATGATCAGATGTGCCTGAAAAAAACTAAATTCCTTCTTTGGTAAGGTGACCAATTTATGTATTTTTCCCTCCAGTTAAAATAAATAGGTGAGATCTGCTGCATAAGGTGTCAGCAGAGTGAGTCAATACTTCTTAGTGAATATCTAGTTCAGACACAGGAGAGGGTTAATACAAGCATGAAGGTGGCTAAAGGAAACAACTGTATTTGATTATCTTTTAAAGAAACCACACAACTCCCTCCCTCAAAACAACAACAAAACTGAAGAAAATGTTGGAGCAAGCGATATTAACAATAAGGAAGATTTCCCAAGGACTTAACTGACACTTGACTTTGCATTGTTTTCAGTAATGACCTTGGCACCAAAAACATCGCATTTTCTGATGAGAAATTGTGGGGTGTTGTCAGTGTATGAGAATTGAGGAGGTGCATCTGTAGAACAAATGTACTGGGGCCATGTTATTAAATACAGAAAAAAAACCCCCAGTAAGACCATACATGTGACGCTGATAATAAATTCCCAGGAAACAGCAGATATTCTTATTTTCATGGCATGATTAGCTGGAGAGAAATGCAGTGAGAGCTGAAGATGTTTTGGGGAAGGTACTCTACTAAGAATGAGGTGCAATCCTTCCTGCTGAGATGTCATTTGAAATATAATGCAATTCCGGCTATGTATTCAAGAAACATTGATTTAACATGGTTGAAATTCAAGTAAGGGAATACTAAGGTAATAAAGAGCCTTCTAAGAAAAGACAGAAATACTTCAGTATGAATAATAACATCATGAACAATAAGAAGTGTGGCTTAGATTAGCTAGAACAAATGTAGGAAACTCAAAAAAAGCTCTTGCATCTTGTGAGCTCCTGGAGCACTCTCCTTGGCGAAACAGTAGAATTGGGTCAGAATGAGGGACTGTTTTCATGGTAAGCTTTCATCCAGTCTTGGAAGGATATAGGAGGTATGAGCCTGTAGGAGGACTGGATTTCAGGACTGAACATGGTGACTTAAAGGTTCCTTCTAGTCCTGTATGAAATGTGCTGAAACAGTAACTAAAAAACTGAGCCAAACTGTGAAGTATCTATAATAACTTGTGACTGTCATGGACATGAAGACATGTGTGTGTGTTCCATAATTTTAGTCAGAAAGATTCAAGTTCTCTTTAGGTATATGTTTCATGATAGTAGCTCAGATGTTGTGCCAGTTCCAATGGACTTCTGAAAATCCAGATTTATTAATCAAAGTGTACCCACCTGGGTTTGATACTTACTTACTATTCTCATTCTTGTGGATGAAGTGATGTAGTATGTATGCATTTTCTAATTTGTGTTAATCCCTTGGTGACAGTGAAGAGGTGAAATTTCACTTTTAATAAAGAACGCTGTCTAATGCTATTTTAGGTAGTTGAGGGATTTAAAGCTCTGTGTAAGTGAATTGCTTAGATGTCTTCTGTGAGATTCCACCTTCAGTTATTAACAGTATTGGGTTATGTAATTGAAAATGAAAAATTGTTATTGTGAATACTTCTGGGCGTCTGTATGAGCAACGGATATTTTTAGTCAAGTTCTTAGCAATGAAAAAAATTTGTTTACTTTCTTGACATATTTTATCGAATATAATGCTGGGAACACTGATACATTCTTATCAGTCTGCATACTTAAATTAGTAACTCAATTCTTACACAGTAAATGAATGGTAATATTTTCTTTGTAAGTTAAAAATTGCACTGGCAGTAAAAAAAGTCTGTATCTTTCAGATGGCAGAAATGGGATAATCTGCCAAATGCAGAAATTTAGGATTTTGTGAAATTATTTTCGATGATAAGAATTTTGGTGACCTGTATTTGACTTCTGCAGAGTTCAGATGATGCTTGCATACAAGATTTCTTCTGCGGTATTTTTGCTTCTGATTCTTTCCTCTTTCTTTTATTATTCTGTTTAATCTACAAGTAGCTAATCTACAGTACACCTAATTTCAGTTTTCAGGAGTTCTTTATCTTACCCATTTGTATTCCCCAGCACAGAGATAGCCAGGGCGATTGCTGTATACATTACTGTGGAAATGACTGTTCTTGAAACATGTGAAAGGAGAAATTGTCTTCTCATCAAGCTGTGTTCAATAAAAGAGAAACCGTCCTACAGGAACTGAAAATCAGTAAATAAGAAGCAAACATTTCCTCCCCCCACAAAAGAAAAGAAAAACCAATTATTTCACAATTTAAAAGACTGATTACCTTAATGAGTTTTCTGTTAAAATGCTCTGTTTGAAATAAAACCAATTCATAGATTCTTGATAATTTCATGATGTTTTATTGATGTGGGAGTTTTATTTGTGTTTTGTTCTTTACAGTTGCCCTGTGGTCACCGCTGTAAAGAGATTTGCCATTCAGGTAGCTGTCCTCTTAACTGCAGCCAGAAGGTTAAACTCCGATGTCTCTGTAAGAGACTGAAAAAGGTAAATTTATAAGTTGCAGCTTTTGTAGGATATATATTCTTTCCATGTTCCTGGGCTTGTACGGATGGATTATGTGGATGCTGCAGATTGGAATAGGGCCAGTTACTATAGTAGAGCTGTAACAATTCACATCAGCTGAAGATCTGGGCTGCTGTATCAGAAGGTTGACTGGAGAATATAAAATCCGGGTAATTGTAAAATATGTTAGCTGCCTGACTTACAATAGCTTTATCTTCAGGCACACTTAAATTTTTGTAGTTTTGTGGGAAGAATACTCAGATGACCTGGACTGATTTGAGAATTAAAAATTACATTTTTATGATGATATTGGGAAATTTTTCAGAAGTTGGAATTAGCACAGATGTTGTGAAACCCGAACTAATGTAATTAAGGTTCCCTGCAAACCTAAAAGCAAGTACAGGCATCAGCATCCTTAGCTTCTAACAAAGATAAGGACAAAGTAATATAACAAGTTTGGTATAGCTATACACTGTTACAAGGGGAACAACAGAAATTTATATAAAGTCTTGACAAATAATAATGTCTTAATGAAAAAAACCCCATGATCTGTCTTAATGAAAAGCTGTTTAAATTACTCTTCTGGACCCAGTTAACTTCTGAGCCTTCCAGCATGTTGCAGTTCCCCAAAGTCCTCAGCTTCTCCAAAATCTGTCTTGTGCATCCAGAAGTCTTTCAGGAAGGGTGCTCAGCAGGAGAAAAGATGACATATACAGAACAAGTGCTTAAAATTGATCAGCCTCTGCTTACAGATAACCACTTCGTTGTTTTTTTAATTTCTTCAATACAAGAAGGGGAGAAAGCATGAGTGAGAATTACTTAATTTCCCACCCCCCAATGACCAGACTTTGTCCTGTAGTCTGAGTCAGTTAAGATGATGTATTTCAAATTAATGAGACCCTGAATGCAAACTCCTTCTGCCAGAGGTTCAGAAGGTTATCTTACTTGTCTAAGGCAAACAAATGAGTAAAGAGGAGAAAAATTAAACTGGACTATTGATTTATTCTGCCTTTCAGCTTAGCTTATTAGAAAGAAGGAAAAAAAGGACAATTTGATACATAATTACAGCTTCAAATAGCATTCAGTCATTAGCTTTATTTTATATGTAAAATCCATGTTTTACTAAATAAGAAAGTTTTATTATTTTCATAAAGAAGTTGATATTAAAACCATATATACAGAAATGATTATAAAAGACAAATTATACTTCACAGGAAGTGCAGTGCAGCAAGATACAAGAAGGCCACATTTCACTGGAATGTGATGCATTATGCAAGGAAATGAAGCGGAAAGCATATGAGGTAATGCATCCATTGTAGCTGTAATTTCTTCTCAAAGCTTCAGGAAAAGTAGAAAAAAAAGCACGTTATTTTTCAAGGTAGTACCTGCAGAAATGCAACGTAAGTGTATGTGCTGTTGAATAGTGGCTGTTTTTCAGACTTGAATTTATGAATGGTGTTATTTAACTCAAATACTATTTTAAAACAGTATTATGTTATTTTCCTTTTTTTTTTCTTTAAATTGTTTGGAACTGATTCTTTCTCTTTCACCGAGAACAAGTGATGATAAAATAGTCATTAGTGCTGTAAGATTAGAGTCAGGCTGCTTCATAGGGCACTGTAAGATCTGTCTTTCCAATGAAGGTCTTGCAGCCATCAGTTGCTTGGCTTGTCCAGTATGGAGTATAATCCTGCCACATGGTATTAATTATCCTATACTGGAAGAATTGAGAATTTCCAGCAACTGCAGTATGCTACTTAGGCTGCTGTAAACATGACTTCTCCCTAGCTCAGCTGTTTTATGAAGTAAAGAATTTGCAGTGTCTTGTCACACAGAGAGACAGGATATGATCCTTGCTCTTATAAACCTTTTATAAAAACATAAAGAATTGATGCATAACTTGCTTGGGTTTTATCAGGTAAGTATTAGATATGATAAACGTACAACCCAAGAACCCCGTGGGTAAAACTGACAAGTCAACTTCTGCTCAGATTTTCAGGACTGATTGACAAATTCTAACAAGTATCTCACTGACCGAATCCTGCAAATTTGCAAGCAGGTTGGATGCTAAAAATCTTGGGATATGCCTTTAGAAAATCCCAACCATAACAGACAATTCCAGTAAGAATGTGAAGATAAGTTCATAGGACTTGAAGTCCCTCCCTAAAGCAGGGTGAACTCACAGTAAGACTGCATGAGCTGAGACCCAGCAGCATATCTGAGTGTGTGCAGTGTCAGTGCTGTTTGACTGTAGTGGATGCTATTCCTAATTTCTCACCTCAGTGTTGTAATCCACAGGGACAAACGGTCTAATGCAGTGAGCAAATGGCTAACAAGTTTCTTCTCCTGTAAGCAGTGCCACAGACATACTGGGTGGCATAACCTAGCTATATGTAACTTCCTCCCAGAAGAATGTGTATTTACTTGTTTTGGGGTTTTCATATAAAGTAATTAAGTTTTATTTAAATTCTTTCTAGGCACCTTTTGTATGTGATGACTTACTATGATGACTTACTATGCAAATGACATATTAGAATGGTCTCCTATTATAGGCAATTGATGAAAGTAGTTTATTTATGTTTATTACTGTTTATTGTGTCCAGACTGGAAAAAAAATTGTTGAAAACTGCAGACATTTACAAAGATAAATTAGTTTGCACATTTGAAAAACAGCCATTAATTTCCAAAACCGAAGTGCATTAATTCTTAATAAAACTTTTCATGTCTGGCACCTAGTGAGTAAGGACTTCTTACTCACTAGGTACCTAGGAATTGAATATGTCTTTTACTGTATATTTTATTAAAGAAATAGTTCTAGAAATGTTTTCCCATGCTGTGATTATAATAGTTAACGTTCCCTTTATCTATGTACATTATACCTATGTATCTTATACAAATATGACCACACGAGTGTAAAAAGAAGCTTTTCTGTTGCTCTTCTCCACATTTCAAGGTCACTTTTTCTTTTGTAGCTGAAGTTTTGCCATTAGATGGCAGTGAAAAACGAGGGGGCTCATTGTGTAGTTTTTTGCACACCAGACTTTCAAATTTCAGATGTGCATGGCTGAAAAGGTCCTTTACACACATTTCTAAAGAGACTCTGCCATCGTATCTGGATTAATGAAATTCTTAACAGTGCTTTTATTTGATACGAAGTTTAGTAATTTAAAAATTTGTCTGAAAACCCACAAATAGGACTGTGCTTTTGACCCTGCCCTCAGTGCCTGCTGTTTGAGCTACAATGTGCTAAAACATGAGCTAGAGTGCTTTCTTCTTAGTGATCAAAAGCTCTTGAATTGGAAATTATTTGTAACCAGTTCTACCTGTGCAAAGAGTATTTAGTAAACTATTTTCATTGTTAGTATGCAAATCATCCAGCTACTAGGATCAAGATTTTGTTTCATTTCAAGTTATTAATAGGTTTTTACATCTAACTTTTCTAAGGTAGTGATTCAGTGACTGTGATGCTAAAAGCCCAAAAAAAGTATAAAAAAAAGGAGATACATAAACTTCTCCCATATAATCTTTCTGTTACTACTATTACTTAGTGATCACTGTGGGAACTTAAGAGGGTGAGATGGTGTCTTTCTGTCTACTGGCCTTTGTTGGGTTTATCTCCTATTAGCATGCCTGGTTGTTTTTCAGTTGACATAAACTTTTGGCATCTACAAACGTCCTGTAGCACTGAAATTCTAGATTTAGCCAAATACTCTGTGGGAGTAGAATACTTCCCTCTGTTGTGAGCCAACCTCCTGGTAAATTCATTTTACGCCTTTGCATTGTGAAAAATAATTATTGATGTTTTATCCCTATTTGGCATCTGCACACTCTTCAGGATTTGATGTCCTGTTATTCACCTGATGAATCCTAGTTATGGATCTCTTCAGATGGAAGCCACTCCATCCTGTTGTCTTATATATGTTCAGGCTTCATATTTATTTGTTATTGTAGGACCGAAATGGAATGCAGGTGCTAAGATTCAAGTATGTGGCGTGTTTGCGTATTGACAATTTTTTCTGCATCATTTTTTTCTTAGTACTTTCTAGCATTTTATTTGCTTTCTTGAACACTGCAAAATATTTCTATAGAATTACCAGTTTTAACTCCCATGACTTCTTTTCATATGACTTTTGGATGGTAGAGCTCATATGATAGAAAGTTTGCATTCTTTTGTTGAGAACCATTCAATAGGAGTAATTATGACTGTGTAAGAAAATAGGTTTAGCTGCTGTTTACAACAGTTTATTATAACTTTGTATGTCTCGACAGATAAAAGAAGCAGAAGCCAAAGCTGCTCTTGAAGAGGAGAAGCGAAGACAACAGGTATTAACCTTTCTTCTTGCTCATCCACGTCCTCCTCACCTTGTTCTTCGTAGTAAATAATGTAATTTACGTGCAATTAAAGATGTACGGTTTTTAACGTGATATGCACAGTCATTCCTGTCGGCTGTTGCCATACTCTGCGTGCTGTAAATTATTTACAATGGTTAAGAGGCCACATTTTCCCAAACAATTTTCATAATTTTGTGCAAACTGGTAGCCTTGTATTACTATAACTTTGTATAGTGTTAATTTATTTTTAGAATACTAAGTACGCTTTATTTTAATCAAACACTTTATATGCATAAACACCACAGAATACTGAATAGCCTCTGCAAGATTTAAATATTGGGTGAAGCTCCCCTTCCCCCTCCCATCATGAAAGAACAAGGACAGCTAGATGAGTCGTTGTCCTTCAAGGTCTCCAGGGTGGGGGGGAAACGTGTATTTACTGTAATTGCTGTTGGTGGTGAGGATATGTGGTCGGCATTGTAATCCACAAAGCTGCTGTGCCGGCTGCCAGGAGGTGCTGATAGTAATCATATTCAGGCAAACACTGTAAGCTCAGTTGGTGGTGAGGGCTGGGTCAGGTTTGTCATCTGGAGTCTGCCTGCCTTCCAGCCAGTTCATGCATGTGTGCCTCTGCCTGAGTGAGCATTTGACACTAAGTCATATTCCATGTCAGGTGTGTGCTTTCTGACTCCTTCTACTCAATTATCACAGCATCTGTGTGTTTAGCTTACACTTAACATTTTCACCTGCGTGTCACACGATGTTTTTATCAGGGATCAGTGGCTTACTCCCTGCTTGAAGGGAGGGAGCAAGGGAGGCTTACAGAGCTGATCCACTTGTGCCATTTCCCCAATCTCATTAGGATAGACAGTTTCCCTGTGGATCACAACTTCTGTTATACACACTTTGTAAGTTCTCTAAGCAATTTATGGAAGTGGTACATTTACTCTGGCAAGGCCTGTTTTTGTTTGTCAGAGGGGAGCCTTGTCTTCTCATGCTGCAGGAAAAGCATGGTTATGCATCTGTTTTCCAGGACACCAGGCACTGTTTTGTGATCATCCTGCAATGTTTATTGCAACATTCATATCTCAGCTGTCTACAGTATTGAGCACATATTCCCTCATATAACTCTTAGACAGTTCATCTAATTCTTCTTGCTCCCTAAGCTGACTCTGGAAATGTTACTTCTGGCATGTGGGTCAGGAAGTGTAACTTGTGTACCGATGTCTGAAACATGTTGGGCAGAGGAAATCTGTAGGTGTTGGTTCTGCAAGCTAAGTACTGAAATGTGCTAATGAGCATTTAAACATGTAAAGAACATGCTTACAATTCTAGAGCTAAAAAGCCAAAGTTGCTGATGTTTGTCTTGCACTATTTTCATGCATTCCAGAAGGCATCCCATCCAATTACTAATGGTTTCTAATCATAATCACCTAACTTACCATCCCTCTAGTAAAGTCTCAGTAATGAGTCTTCTCTGAAACAGTAGCAGATTCACTCCACCAACATAGTGTGCTGGATTTTGGTTAGATTCTCCAGCAGTTATTGTTCTCTCTGCAGTCACACCATAATTGCTTTCTACTTGTACATTCTCTGCAGTCTCACAGTTCTAGCCCAGCAGTAGTAACTTTATGCAATATATGGCAACTGCTCCTGCATATGTGTTTTGTGATGGATGCAACTTCAGGGATAGAAAACTTCACCTATACATAATGGCCCCTACTAAAAGGTTAATTAAAGAGTTGCTAGTTATACAGTGCATTAGGAAGCAGTAGGACAGAAACAATTAAAAAAAATGACAAAACAAATTGTAAAGAAAAGGGACAGTTGTAACTGATAAATAGGCTCTAGAACTCCACGCAAGTACTAAGCTCAACTACTGTAGCCTTTTTATGTAACATTGGTTCCTGTCCAGTTTGAACTCATAATCTGCCATCTGCTGATGGAAATTGGAGGACATCACTATTGTAGGGTGTTGAGTCACATTAAGAGTATATTTTTGAGTATACTCCCTTCTGACAAAAGTTTGTCTTGTACCACCTTCCTCAGTGTCTTCAGCACATTTTTATAGACATTGTTCATCTATTAGTCACAGTTTCTTAAACCTATTTTGATTAATACTTCATTAAATGTTTTATATACAAATTAGTGCTCTAGTAAGTCTGTGCATTTATATTTTGGTATTTGCTATATTTGGTAGCAACTTTTGCTAACACCATTTACAGATGGAATCACTTGTTTCTTAGTGGAAGAGATGGGTTGGCTAGGCTTCTTGTCATGGCCCTAGCAGCCAAGCTTTCCTTCTGCTTCTAATTCAGAGGCACCCTGTGAGGCCAGGGTTTTAACAATTGCTAGAGGTGGAAAAAAGATCAGTGCTTTTATTATATAAAAAGTCAGACCAAGCTCTCTCTGTACTTCTCCATTGTAAAAGATTGGTTACATTTTCAAGCTAACTGTTGAGTTTTAACACTGAAAGTTACAGTCTTGAATCTGAAGTGTAATTTATTGAGTTGTATGAAAGATTTAATTTCTTTTTTTTTGTACAAAGAAAAAGTTTTAACAGATCCTTAGAAGTTAAAAAGTCAAGTGTTCCCCTCTCCTATTAATAAAAATATATCCTCACTTTCAGAAAATACACCTCGTGACTGTATAGTCACTGTTACTTGCATTTATTTAGCTACATTTTCCCGTGGGAATGCTACTCCTTTCAGTGCAGGAAGAATATAGTGAATAACACATGAAAGAACAGAATCCAAAATGCCTGACTAAACTAGACGTTTTGAGTATACAGTTTAAATAAATAAATTTCTTTTTACTTTTAGTATGTTTATATACAAAGAAGTTAGGTTCTTATCTAAATAAAACCCTAGGCTTGTTTAGCTTGAAAAGTTAACATTGTTTGAAGACTGGGCACAACCATTACCTCAGAGGTCATTAAGGTGACACTTCAATAATGTGACAGTTACACAAAATCTGTAGGTAGCTTTTCAAGGATAGTGATGGCTTCTCTCTCATATTCTGTGCCTACAAATCTTTTTTCATTCTGTGTTTTGTTTTTTTTATTATATATTTATTTTTAGACAGGTTTTTACAGAGTTCACTAGGAAAGCAATTCAATAGCTATTACATAATTTTGTTTGAGCCCTATATTTTAATTCAGATTATTGCAATTCATGGAGTTTTCTGCTTTTAAAATGTACAGATCACAAGTATATAATAACTGTAGAAGCCCCGAATTTAACTTAGTGTCTGTCTAAAATGAAATACTGCTATGTTGTCTGTAAAACCATAAAAACTCTGCCCTTGCCTCCAGATTTTGGATTTTGAAACACTGTTTCATTAAAATACTTTGCTTTTCTGAGGGAGGATTAGCTAGTTGAGAGTAATCTTGTTTCAAATAGGCTGTGTGACTTTGTCTGAACTGTTCTCCCATATCATCAGAGAAGCGCCAACAATTTCTGCCTTTATTAGGTACAAAGGAATAGACATCAAAATAGGTCCCTTTCTCCTGCTAACAGTGGTATCTGGCACAGGAAGGGAAGAGCTGCTTTGTTAAACTCTGACAAATATTTGCTGTCAGTGGAGGAAGACCAGACATCAGGCAACCTTGAGTTCTGAGGGAAAATTTTATTTACTGAGCTACTACTCTGTCCATTTCCCAAAACAGTCTTATTCTCGTTTCTTTAATGCACCTACTGTATTTTCTTAGTCCCTCTTCCTGGCAGCACTGCAGCAGTAGTCATGTAGATTTATTTCCTCTTATGGCCAGGCTTTGTCTCTGTTCACTGTCCATGATTCCTCTGCTTCAGCTCAGTCTTGCACCTTTTGCCCAGCCAGTCCCAGCTTGCTGCGCTCTGCTACTCCCATCAATTTTCCCTTTCACTCCATCTGGTTTATCTGCTCCCTAGAGCCTTGTCTCATGTTCTCTCTGCTAGCTGACAACTTGACCAAAAATCCAGGTAATTGTTGAACCTTTTGTGATTTTAGTCTGTCTCAGGTCTTTAGAGCATCTTTCCTAGTTTTCCTAGCAATTAGATGGCTTCTCATTGGAGCCTCATTCTTATCTTCACTCTTTATTCTAGGTTGCCTAGTTCCAGTTTTATTTCTGCTTTGTACCCTCAAATGACTTTTGTCTGTATCCTCTTGATGCCCTTTTAAAAAAATGTGGAGGGGGATGAGCAACAGGGATCAGAGGATCCTATTGTTTATTCCAGACAGGATGCTGAAACTGCTATTCTTTGTTGCAAGCCTGGCATTCTTGCTTTCGCAATTGCTTTGCTCCATTTTTGGGCCTATGGGCATGTGCTTCTTACTGAAGCACATTATATACCTCCTACAGTCATATGAGTGATTATATGTTAAGTTACAACACTTAACAAATTGAATATTTTTGTGCGTATCTAAGATTATAGCAATTAATCTAAAATTTAGTGAGCATGCAAGTATAAATAATTGAGGGAAATAGGATAGATTTTTAGTTATTTATGGTTTTATTAATTTATTTTTGGCAGAGTGCATGTTTATTACGAGGGGAGGTCTTTGAAGATTTCAGCCTATGCTCTTACATAAGTTGGTAAAATAGCTTAAATGCAAGTGTGTTTTGTAATAGGAAAAAAAATGTATTTTTAACATATTTCTTGGAAATAACAATCTTATTTTATCTTAATATATTCAGCCTGAGTTGAAAAACTGAGCGTGTAAAACTTCAGTTGGCTTCATTTTTGGCAATGTTTTTAATAGGAAACTAAACAATGGTTTAATACTTCAAAGCAAAGTGCTTTGTACCTGTGGGATGTAGTGCTACCATCTCATCTCTGAGATGTGCAACTTCCATTGGCTGACAGTTACTTTTACTCAACATTATTTGGGAATGTTACTTAAAATCTTCACATTTCCTTGTTTTTAATTCTGACACAAATGTCAACTACTTGTGGTTCTCTTTATTTAGGCTGAACTGGAAGCTTTTGAAAACAGATTAAAAGGGCGAAGAAAGAATAAGAGAAGAAAGGATGAGGTAGAAGTTGAACAATCATCGTGGCAAAAGTACAAGAACCTCATTATGTTGCCAGTGTTCGGAGTTGCTGTTGTGATGGTTGCATGGCTCATGGTCTACAATGACTGAAAACAACTCAGTATTTAGTATACCTCAGTTGGACTTTAGGTAGCTATTACTCCTAGAATGTTAGTCTGTGTGTAACAGAACTGAACGTGCATAGATTATGTATGCTACGAAACTGTTTGCTACGAAAAATGCAGAGGGAAGAAATGTCACGTTTTGTGTTATTGCATACACAACACAAAACTGAACTCAGCTGCTGAAAAAGATAGTAGATTCTAGTCTACACTGAAGTGCTGATAGTTTGACTGAGATCTGTTAACATCTCTTCTATTAGTAGTGTTATTTTTCCTTGTCTCCATTTCATAATATTAAAAATAGCTTAGTATAAAATGCTTTATTGAATATTTCCTGTAAAATCAGCTTAGTGGTTTATTGAAGGTTAGTGTTCTTATGCTAATCTTTATGTTGTATCACACAATAATTTCTGTGCTTCATGTCAGTTTTAATTATGACAACTAGCAGGAAACCTTGGATCACTTAGGCTTGAATATTCTGGGGCCTTGTTCAGAGCTTTGTTCAGAGAAAGGAAATGTGAACTGCCTTTCAATTCAGCTATATCACAAACAATACAGTGCCCCCCCTTACAAACTGGGGGTTTGCCCTTTTGTTGTTTCACCCCACCCCTTTCCTCGAAATTCAAGTAACTGAAAAGTTCCTTTAGTGGACAGATACACATGCTGAACATGGATGTAAAGTAGTTTCAGGGTACAGGGGTGCATTCTTACTGTTACCCTAATTGCCAGCAGCAGAAAAACAATTTGAAATTAAACTTAAAAATATCACCTGACTATTTGGATAAATGTCAGAGTTGGATATTTGCGTAGGTGTGCAAAGTGTAATTGGATAGTGTACCAATACAGCTATATGTTGTTCTGAAGCCATCTGGATGGTGCTTGGTACTCACATTTCAACTATCTAGCTAAACTTCTAAATGTTTAAATATTTTCTTACTGACAGTTTTGAATACCTTGCTTTAGGTTATCAGTATGGGTTGGTAGAACTGGAAGGTCTTCATCTGGCTTCAGGGTTATGTAGTCTCAGCTGAGAGACTGCAGGTTAAATTCGGGAATGGGGAAATCAGAAAACTGAATTTTTAAACCTCTGCTGGAAATTTTTTGCTGATACTTGAACACTGCAAAGTGATTACAAACTGCTCCAAAAAATGGGGTGCAAGGCCAAAGGGTATTAGTAGTATGCCCTTGTAATTCAGGCATGTAAGTTCATCACAAATCCTGCAAAACCAGTGGGACCAATTGTATGAGTTAGTAGAAGACACTGTAGTTTGCTTGAAAGCTCTTCTGGTTGATTTTGACTTACTTGTAAAGGGACCCAGTATTAATTTGAACAGATATCCAATTGTAATTCTGATTCAGCAGCAGGAAAATAAAACAGAAAAGCTGCAAAAAGGCAGAAGGTTTTGATTACACAGATTAAGAAAACAGGGAGAAAATCAGGCTTTTTTTCAATTTTTCACGGAAGTTTGGTGAATGAGGAGAGAGGTAGGGAAAACTTGACAATATTTAGCCTGGATTGATGCTATTTTATAGTACTTTTTTTAATTGACATTTTAGAGATGCTATTAGTTATGTGTCAGACCATTATTATTTAAAGTCGTAGAATTAATTGAAATTACACTATGCAAAGTTGCATCTCCATTGAATTTTCTTATTTCCTAGTATAAAAAATAAACAAATTTTCATATTGTTACTTTAACTTTTTTTCTATCATATTAATGCCTGGAAGATAAGTCCATATAGAAGTGTGTTTTCTTTGACAGAGTGAAATGATGCTATTGTGTGACTGCATATGCCAGTAACTTTTTTGTCATTAAGAGGAAAAAGAGAGATATTTTTGTTGAGATGAAGTAAAATGTGATGGGTTAACCAAAAGTATTAAAAGATACCTTTCTGGCTGAAATATGGAAATCAACATGAATGAAAACATTGTGGAAACAGCTTTTATCTTTCATGACTGTAACTAATTTTTCTATTTACTCTTAGCTTTTTCTTTAAATCAAGTACAATGGAAAGTTTATCCTTGGTTCTACAGCAAAGAGAAGAAACCTCTCTCTAGAGAGTTACACAAATTAGCTACACTTGTTGTATGTTTGAAGGAGTTCTTAGTATTCTCTTCTGCATATTTGTAGTATTTGTGTGAAATACTGGAGAGGAAAAGACTTCTCATGGATCATCTTCAGTAAAGATTGCCGTGCTTTCTTATTATAAAAATTCGTTCTGTTCATAGAAAGGTATGTGTGAGTGGGCATATTCCCTTTCTTAAAGGATTTGTATCTCTTCTGAACCTTGCATACGCAAGACATACCTATTTTTGAAATTTTATTCAAAATAGTTCTGTATATCTTATCCAACCATCTGAGTCATTTGCACTCTGTTGGTCTGCCTGCTGAACCAGATATTTATTTCTTGGCATAAAAAATAGTGTGGGGGTTCGATCAATCTGCAGTTTAATAAATCACTAGATTTTTGTTTGTTTCTTGGAAGTATTTTTATCGTTAATATTTTGCCATTCTTTGGTTGGGGCTGCATGTTGTCAACAACCTTTGAGGTAAAAGGTACAGATAAAATCACCTTTTATTCAATATTAATGAAAGATGGAAATTCTAGAAAAGAAATACTGAACTGAAGGTAGGGTTTGTTAGCAATTTATATGTAATGTACTGTTTCATAATGTAATGAGCAAATATTTTGAATGTTAACAGCTTACAAAAAATGCATATTGATAAGTATATGTTAAAACAAATTATATAATCTGACCTGCTGTTGAAGGGAAATTATAGCAATAGAAGCCTGATGATGACTTAACATGAAGAATATTTAGCTATATGTAAAATGAAAAAAAACTTGGGACTTTTCCTGATTCTAGATGCATTCTGGTGAGAATTCATCCTTCCCCTGAGCCAAGGTTCTTACAACTTGTTGGTATGTTTGGGATTGGAAACTCCTAGGGCAAGTTTGTTCCCTGTAACAATATCAAATCTATTGTGTATGTTAATTTAATGTAAAAACCAAGTCAGATAATAAATGTATCAAAAACAACTTGAAAAATTGTTTGTTCTCAAGGACTGGTGTAGTGAAGCAGCAAACTTCCCAGGTAATGATGACTGACATACTGCAGCCCAAGTTTTAGGTATGCTTTTTGTCTCCTTCTCTGGCAGTGATAGTTCTTACTGCTCACATTAATGCTGTAATTATGTAATTGTGTTCCTTCATGTTACTGCTCTGACGACATTGTCAGAGTGGGCTGGGGAGTTATCGATTAAGATTAAACAAGTGGGAATGGACTTAGTAGCTGATTTTTTCAGCCTCATAGGGAGAAATATAGCTGATTTATCAGGCATTTCTGCTGACCTTAACCACTAGAGAAGGAAATGCTACTACACAGATAGCACCAAAATTAGTTCATGAAAGCATCTATGTTTGATTGTGGCTTTAAAGCAATGAGCTCTGAGTTAATCATCTCAGCAGTAGTTCAGGCTCCAAAACATATCTGCTCTGTGCCAGCTTTCTCTGAGTGATGAGCTTGTGTGTTCTGAGGTTAGAGCACAGAGATGCTTGGTCTGAAGTGTGTTCCAGTGCCAGGCAGTGGAAGCTTGATGTCTGTGGCAGCTGCTCTCTGGTGTGTGCTTTAGCGGGGAGTATTCTTGTTTGGACAGTTCATGCATGACCCTGTCCTCATTTTCATTTAGTTTGGATATCCCTCTTCTGTTTTGGTTTCATCCTGTTACCAGCTGTTATCTGTGAGCATTTAAATTGCTCCCTTTTCTTGCCTTATGAATATAAATTTGTATTCCTGTCTGCCCTTATTCAAGTAAATTAGTTAGTTGCTCTAAAGAATTAGAAAACTAAGAACCTGTAGTGGTTTGTATTTCCTAGGAAGGGAAATGCAAGGTGAAAATTAGGGAAAAAATCAAATGACGTCAAATTAATTGTAAGATAATGAGATACGCTTCTTTCCACAAGTGGTTAGATGTTAATGAATTATTTGAACACTGCATTAAAGTATGCCATGGTACCAGAAAACAAGTCTGTGGTATGGATAGTGTATGAATATGAACTGTGATACATCAAACTCAGTCATAAGGTAGGCTAATCAGCAGCTGTGTAGAAACAAGTCATACTCTGAGGGAACTGTGGCTTAATTCAACCCAAGTATTATTTAATCTAAATAATTGTTGTGCATGTAGTGATTTCCATAAAATCACCAACAAAACCAGAACTCAGGCTTTCTTTGTGTGCTGCTGAATCTTGTTGTGAAACTCCAATTTCAGTGGCTCTCGTATTGGAGGAAATTAGTATGAGATTAGGAGTCAAGGTTGGCTTGGGGTTTGGAATTCACAGCTCTACAGCGGAAGAGAAGCCATCATCAGCCAAAGCTAAGCTGGCTTTGCAGTCTGAACCATGTACTGCCCCTCTTAGGTACGAGTTTTCATTTATTGTTACTAGAATTTTTGACAGGGCTACCTAATCTCTGCAGTGAATCACAAATTATGGTTTGATTCCTGCGTTACAGCACAAAATGTTGTTTTACATTAAGCAGTATTTTGCATAAATGGTCTTGGCTTCTCTCTCTTTCCATGCTCTTCCTGTTTTTTGGGCAGTCGTTTTAAAACAAACGCCTCTATTTTCCTCCAGATGTTGGAGGTTGGTTTGGAGAGATGTTTGGTTGGTTGGGTAAAAAGTGCAGCACTGAATTACCGTGAGCAGGAGTGTCTTAAGTACACTGTCACTCCAGAAGCACAGAGAACCCTGTCTGCACCAAAAAGTTTGCACACAATGTAACAGGGCCTAAATCTGAAGTATGGAAATACAGACATCTGGAAAGGAAATTGGGGAAAAAAGCTAAGAAATGTTCATCTTGTTTATTATTTATATATATGGACACATATAATATCATGTGCTTATATTTACAAATATAAACACTGTTATGAAGGGTATCACCCTCACTGGTTGTCAAGAATTGACAGGGCTGGAAGCCTAATTCATGGAGAGGTGGTGGTTCACATTTTCTTGGGTGTTTTCTGATGCACATTTTGAATTACAGCATTTCAGAAGCAGTAAATCATGCACAGTAAAAATGGAAACCTTTCTGGTTTACAAATGTCATCTCAGAACTCAGCTGCAGTGCCAGTGACATCTTTCTGTGACTCTTGGAAGGTTGCTGAACTGTTTCTATTCTGGTAGGACCCACTTCTGCCCATTTTGTACTCCTTGTTTTGCCTTTTGTCCTGTTGACTTTTATCATTCTTGGGTAGTGCTGGTGAGGTCCGTTGTGTGCACAGACCGGAGCTTCAGTCAGACTTGACATCTTCGAATGCAGATACAGGGCAGGGGGACAAATGCATCAAATGCAGGTCTTAAAAGCTGGTATCTCATGGGGATGGGACATTTGCTCTGTCATTTGCAGCTTCAGGCGGCACTTGTCTCTTGGCTGCGAATTTTGCTTCTACAGATTGGCAACAACCAGGACATTTCTCCAGCTCCGGATCGTTGGGGCCGGTCAGGGCCGGGACCGGCGTGGGGACAAGGGGTAACGTGGTCGGGTCGCCGCTGTCCTCCCGTGCAGCGCTTCCTCGCAGGGGAGGGACGGGGCACGGCAGGCTTGGCGCCAGTGGGCTGAGACCGGAGCCTTCCTGCGGGGAAGGAGCGGGAGAAACCTGTCGTTGGCTCCGGGAGAGCTTCCTCCTGCCGGAGCTCCTTCCCCTCTGCTGCTGCGGTGCCAGCGCCGCTTGCAGCTCTCTTTGGAGCCTTAGAGGCTGGGCTGCGACAGGACAGCCTCTGTGCTACAGAGAGAAGTGTTGCAGCCCCTTCAGGCGCGAAACTCTCCGTCCCTGTGCTGAAAGGAAAGCCTTTGCCTGACAGTAACGTAAAATAAAGCGCATCCAGAAGGTAGGGGCATCCTCCGGCGCCCAGGGAAGTCCACCCGGGAACCGCAGATGAATGAAGGGACCCGGTAGTCTGGCCCACGCTTGCCAACCTCCGCTCTGAGCTCTGCGCCTCTACTCGGCGGGCCGGGAGCGCTTGCAGGTCCATGCGCTTCGGATCGCTTCAGCCGCAAGAGCGCGTCCGGGCGGCCCGGGGGCCAGGGCGCGGCGGAGCCCCGGCGAGCCAAGGTAAGGGGTGCGAGGGGCGAGCTCCGCGGGTTCTTGCCCGTTACATCGTCTCTGACTCAGGCTTGTCTTGCCACCTGAAGCCCTTCGGAGCGTGATGAGGCGTCCCTTAACCAGGGGAGAAGCGGGGGGTGGGGGGGCCGCAAAAGCTGTGCCCACTTCATCCGCCCTCCCTGGGGGACGGCTTTAGGACGAAATTAGCAAGTGGGCTGTCTCTCAGCTTGTCCCCAAGGGGTAGAGCCTTGTGTGCGAAAGGGGTGGAGATGTGGCTCTTTCTCGCTGAGGTTTATTGTTATTGGGTGGAGGAGCGGGGAGGGGGAGTCTGCAGAGAAGACAAAATGCGGAGCCCCCGCCGCAAGTGTGTCTGTGCGGGAGGC
>VZRQ01003568.1:670482-699053 GCA_013397975.1 Machaerirhynchus nigripectus | reverse complement strand
GTCTGTGCGGGAGGCGGGTGGACGCGGCTCGTCAGAGACCGAGGTAGAGAAGGGTGAGGGGGCGGCCAAAGTGGAGAGGGGTTAGCAGCAGCCACAGCATGCTCTCCACGCAACAGTTCCCTGCCCTGCCTGCGGAGGAGGAGCGCTATCGGCAGNGTGCGAGCCGGGCTGAGCGGCAGGTTGCTCGGGCAAGCGGAGAAGGGGCAACCCACTCTCCGAGCCCGCCGAGCTGTTGTAGTGAGAGCGGACCCGTGGCTCGCAGACAGGGACGGGGCCGTGTCCCCCGGAGGCACGGCGTGGGGGGCGACCGGGGACAAATGACCGCCCGCGCCCAACCTGCCGCGATGGGGCCGTCCCGGAGCGCTCCAGTGTCGAAACTTGCGGGGACGCGCCGGTGACGGCCGCGTTCAGAGGCGAGGGATGCAGGTGAGCCGCAACCAACAAGCGCTCGTTGTTGGCGCCTCAGGGAGAGCCGAGCGGCGCCCCGGCCCCGGTTTTCTCACCAAGTCAGCGCGGAAGATCAGCGGGGCTGCTGTGCCTGTTAAATGCCCTGCCGCTGGAAGGAGCGGGGAGGAGTTGGACGAACCCGACGACAGCAGGTCCGGCCAGGATTTGCAGGAGCAAACTTTGGGCTTAACCTCTGGTAGGACTGTCATGGCAGCTCCATCGGCGGCCGGGCTCCAGGGGAGCCGGTGCACAGTGACCCTGGCACGGTAGTTGCCCCCCGGCATCAGCTGGAGCTGGCTTTACCCTTGCGTTGGTGCACCTTGGTGTCGGGTGGAGGGACACCCACCCCTTCCCACGGCTGTCCGGTGGAATGGTACCGCTGGCCGCCACCACCCACGGAAGGAGGTTATCCCGTACAGGGTCACAGAGGGGGCAGTTGATCCTTCCAGGCAGAGTGAGCACACTTGTGTGGTTGCAAGTGTCGGAAGGGGACAGCGCGGGTGTGGGCAGTCTTCCAGCACACACCTGGAGGAAGAATGAGGGGTCTTGCCCTTATGGGAGAGGCTGCATAAGAGGGGGCGACAGGGAACTTGCAGAAGAAGGTGGCTGCCGCGTTTGTGCGAACTTGCAGGGTCGGTCCCCGCAGCCTGCCCTTCCCTCCGGGAGCCGGAGCGCAGGTGTCTCCCCAGTGTCCCCGGCGCGGTGGCGTTGTCAGAGGGGCAGGCGCGGCGGGGGCCGCGGCTGCACAGCGGGGCCGGTGTGGAGCCCACGGCGAGCGAGAGGGAGTGTCCGCAGCGAGGGACAGGCTGCTCTCTCCCTCTCCGCCGCCGGGAGGGACCGGCGAGGGCCGCGCAGGAGTGAGCAAGTGCCTGATGCGTGGCACTTGGGGAGAGGGCGACGGAGCTTCTCGCGCTGTCACACCGATCGAACGTGACCGAAACGTCACAGCTGCGGGTTTCACAAGTTTATAAACACAACAGTATACTTTAGTAGTGTCATTGGTCCACTTGATTTAAAATGCAGAATCCTTGGATGCATTTCATGGCAGGCGATTAATTAATTAACTTAAAGTACTAGCAGTCTTGTTGAGATGGTGAAACGCTGAAGTGAAATCAAATATCTAGACCTTTTAATGTATTCACGGGATCTCTTGGGAAGTTTTGGCTTTCAGCAGTAAGAGTATAGCAGTGGATTTTTCCATATGGCTGTACACCCTTCCTGTGTTCCTTAAAGATGGACCAGTCAGCAGGACTAAATTCTTTAGTTTGTTTTTGTAATGGATGCTCCAGTTGGAGATCTCTGTTATAAGCTTCTTGGGTACTGTGGTACAGAGATGAATTAATGTGTCACTGAGATAATCCAAGCAACTAAAAAGTAGTAATACAAGTAATTAGAGAATTGCTATGCTTGTATCCCTATAGAAGCTGGTGGCATCCCCAGAGCATCTTGGACATCAAGGTTCTGTAGAAAGATGGGGGCTCCTCCAGGTGAACAAGAGAATCCTAAACAGTGTTCAAAGCTCTTTTAGAAATGAAATGTTCATGACTTTTGGAAATGAAATGTTCATGACTTTTCTCCCTCCTCCATAGGCCATTCATGGAGTCCCCCAACAGGGGAACGGGTCTCTCTGCCTGTGGACAAGCCTGGCCCTTCAAGCCCACATATAATCCTCACTCAGCATGCATTTTTAAGGAAGCCACCAGCACTCATTTTCCTGAGAAGGCTCTTGTGCTGGTGAGCCAGGCAGTACAGCACACTTTCCCATATTAGAGGAGTTTGCTTGTGCACTTAGTTTCTCATGAGGCCATCAGGACAAAATATTATTTTTCCCGAGTCTTTTGGAGCTGGAACTATAAAATACTGAAGAAAACATTCACTTCCTTTCCACATGTCTTAGCTGGCACTTGACCGTATGTAGATAACTTGAGTATCTGGTGAATTAAAACTATTGCATGTAGATGGTTTGAAATGTGTCATTATTGGAGGTGTTCTATAAAATGTGCACAGGGCAATTTAATACATCTCTATTGTTGTTTGGCTATTAATTATGTATTAGATGATGTCTGCAGATACAAGTGAAAGCCAGGACTGTTAACAGTGCCAGTAATTATTTTAAAATGTGGGTTTACTTGAATGTTCTTTTTTTCTTTTCCTGCTAATCTGATATACATGTTTAGGTCTTAGCACTCAGCTCCCTTGAGGAACATTACTGTGCTGCTGTTATATTAAGTCCATGTATTACCAGACACATAATTTCTTGTCATTACTCACATAGCCAGACAAGGAGTGTGTGCAGAGGTTGAGGTGGATAAGCACCTAGACAGAAATCTCATTTGTCAGAAGGAGAATGGTCCTTTCAAGAGAAGGTGGAACAGAAAAGGGGATGTTGGGATGGTTATATCCAGCAAAGAAATCCAATGGCTGCTACTCAATTACTCTAACCAATAAATGCTGAACCATAAACAAACCCTTCGTACACAAGCAGGAAGACAGCACTTCAATCAGTGTGGCTAAGTGGCTGTTTGAGCTTTGTGAATCTTTGCCGTGCTCAGGGCCAGCAGATTCAGGTCATCCCAATCCAGGAGACACAATATAAGCACTACTGGCACTTCCTTAAGAGGTGCTGTGTCTCTGACCCCATGCGGACCAGGAGGCCCTGGGTAGCAGGTCATCTGCTTTCAGGCTGAGCAGGTCGTGCTGTTTGGCAGTTACATGCAATGGCACTATCTCCTAGTGTGGTCAGGTTTTAAAAGATGGTGGCTATAGCTACATTTTGTGGGAAGAGTCTGAATCCTGTCAGCGTGTCAGGTATCCTCAGCAAGTGCTTACAAGGCCAGATGAATGTCTTGTTTCTGAATGCCAGCCAGGGCTTGGCAGGGGCGGATGTCAGGCCACTTGTGGCAGGGCAGTTTTAGACTTGCACATGCAGCTTAGGTCCTTCCAAATGTGTCTGCCAGACACCTCCTGATGTTTAAATGACTTCAGGATGAAGCAGCTAAGTAAGCAGCAGGGCTTGAGGGGGGCAGTCTGATTACAGTTTGAAACACTGATGCTTGTAGTCTGTCCCAGTTTCTTTCCCTATCAGAAAGAAATGGACCTTGTAAGTGGCAGGCTGGGTACATACAGTTCTTCAGTGCCAGGAGAGAAGGGTGGGTGATAACCCGCTGTGAAGTGATGGATTGTCATAGCAGGACGAAGAAAGCTTAAATCCTCCTTGTAAAGGTCTTCACACTCAGAACAGTGACTGAAGACAGTGTCCAGATAGCTCGAGCCTGACTACTCTCATTGCCTTTGAATTTTTAATTCTCTTGGCCCTTCACAGTCAGTTGTCTTGTGAGCATGTGCAGTTTCACCTAGAACTGTCCTGAGCCTCAGTCTGGGTGCCAGGGCACAGGAGCCCGCCAGAGTCCCCACTCCCCTCCCCACTTGCTGGGACCTGTAACTGCGGGCGCCAGCTCGTACGTGGGGTGCGCCCTCACTCCCCGAGAGGCTGCATGAGTTAAAGAGGGGGAAAAGAGGGAAGGAAGAGCGCCTGGGCTTTGTCCCTTTGGCTCTCGTGGCAGCAGCCCCCGTGTCCTGCGGGCTGTCCCCGTGTCCAGCGGGCGGGGGCTCCCCCACCACGGCCGCCTTGCCCGGCGGTGCTGAGGGCGAAGCGGGGGCTGCTCCTGGGTGCCTCTCCCCGTCCGCAGCCCCGCGGCAGAAGAATACGATGCCGATCGCATCCTTTCCCTCAGTCCCCCGCCCTCTATAAATAACCCTGGCTGAGCTGACCTGTCAGATTCCCCCGGCAGAGCGGATCCCCTGACCCGGGCCGCCTGCAGTGGAAAGTCTGAATGCAAAACATACCGTAGTAAAAATAGAGCGGCCGGGGAGCCCCGCCGGTAGGTCCCGGCCGCTCTCGGTGCCGCACCGGGCCCGGCTCTCGCTGTCCCCTGGGCGCTCCCGTCAGCACTGAGAGCTCCCCCCTGCTCCTAAATCTAGGTACACTTTAATGCCCCAATGGTGAATGCTTTTCTCGCTGTCAGATGGAAGCATAATTCATTTTTTTCTGTGGAACAGATAGTTCCCTTTCCAAGTAGCATTTTTAATTTCGGCTTGTCTTTCTACCCAGCAAAGATGAAAGAAATACGGATAATGGTTTAATATCCTAAATGTAAAAATAATAATGAGATGACTGTCAAGCAAGAGCTTCTCATTTCAAAAAGAGGTGAGAATGTTGCTACCTCTGCAGTCTGAATTAGATTCCATCCTGTGCCTACCTTGTGCAGACAACTGCTCTCCTGAAGGGATAGATGCTCCTTGGCTACGATTCCAAGCTGTCATAATTCAAAGCAATGCTTGTAAGTAAATTGTGCACATGTTATTTATAGTTGTTTTACCTGCGAAATTTGAATATCTGGAGGTTAAAGCCAGCAACACATACCAGAAAGTAATGTCTGATGCTGCTATGCCTTGTCCTTCTGGTGCATCCATGTCACAGTTCTAGGCCCTCAGTGCCCACCCGAGCACAGCCGTCTCTGGGGGTGGTGCTGGGGTGGCGTCAGCCCACAGGCAAGCACAACACGGCCACTTGCTCTCTCCCTACCTACGCCCTGCAGGATGGCGGAGAAAACAGAAAGAATGAGAAAGCTCACAGGTAAAGATAATGGCTGGGAGATCACTTCCTGATTACCATCATGGACAAAGCAGACTCGAGTGGAGCAAATTAATTTATTACTTAGTTACTGATTAATACATATTGACTGATTCATATATCGTGAAACAAAAACAAAGAAAGAAGCAAGCATTAAAACACTTCAGGAAAACACCTCTCATTCCCACTTCCCAGACTTAGCTTCACTCCAGACTCCTCTCCTTCCCCCTTGTTATCACCACAGGTGGCACTCAGTCCCTTCAGTGAGGCAATAAATAGCACAGGGAAGGACTGTGGTTCTCTGCTACTCCTTTGTTCTTACTCATCCTCTGCTCTGGTGTGGATCTTATGTGGGCTGCAGTCCTTTTCAGAGTATTTGCTCTGCCATGGAGCATGTACTTGTCTGACCTTGGTGGTGGCACTGCTGTTTCTCACTCTTTTTCTGCTTCTCTGCCTGGATGGTGTTTATGCCCTTTCTTAAATACTTTTTCACAGAAGCACCACCAACTTGACTGATGGGCTCAGCTGTGTCCTGTGGTGTGGATCCAGGTGGAACTGGACATATCTGGCACACAACAGCTCCTGTTCTCTTCTCAGGGAGGCCAACCTTGCATTCCCCCCACTGCCAGCAGCTTGCCACCTACATGGATGTCCATGTAATCAGGGCAGAAGTGGTGGCCAGAGTACTGACCAGAGCAGCAGCATTGCCTCTGTGGTTCTCTGCTTCCCTGTCCCTCTTCCCCTATCCCTGAAGCATGAAGGGATGAAAAGAATCCAGCCATCCTTCAGTTCCCTTTCATCATCTGTGTCATAGAGTGGAACTTCTGAAGCATCTGCTTGTTTGGGTGCCACAGAGTTTACAGTTCTCTGGTTTTGTTAGAGTTGTTTCCAGCATAAGGTAGTTTTTTAGCACGTTGCCCTCTAGAAAGTGAATAGAGGCTGAAAATCAGATACTGGCAGAGCTGCTTTCAAATGGTGAAGTTTATGCTGTGATGGTTCAAGCCCTGCCCGTGGGGGACAGGTCCTGTAAGTCTGTGGGAAAGAAGACTGTCAAGTTGCATCACTGCAGGTGCTCCCATAAGCTATTGGTCTTCCAGAATTCCAAGGCTAACTTCTTCTTGCAAAAGAAGTATTTTGTATTTTGGACATTTAATTCATCTTCACCTAGTCCTTTAAGGGAAAGGAAGTAAAGGTAGAGTTTCCTGTTTGTAGAACTGCATCAGATTTCATCTACTCCAATTCACGTGTTGTGGTTCAGGGAGATTCCAATGTTCAGTGGATGGTGCTCTTGCTTTGAGACTGCCTGGTGAGTGATTGTCAAAGACTGTCTTTCCCTTCTTCCCTTCCTAAAATCTGTAACACTCAGTTCTGCCATACACAGAACCTGGTGCTTTAAAAAACAATGTGCCAGAATCTTTCACAACTGATTTGTGTGAAGCCAGAGAGAGATTTGACTTAGCAGTGATTTAACAGAAGTAGTAACTGCCCAGAGCAATTCCTATTACTGTTCATCACCTCAAAGAACTCCTAGTTTCAAAATAACCTATACTGTCATTCCAATATTGTTGAAAGTTACCTGATAAAATCACAGACTCAGGAAGCATTTCCAAAGGAAAGAGACTCTCATTTTCCCCCTTTCCTGCCTCTGAGTGAAGGAGTGAGAAATTGCTTATGTGCTCCCTGCGTTGTTCATCTCATTAGGTTTCAGAAAGCAGTCAGGTCATTCTCTTGGAAATAAAACCACTGGTAGGTAGCATTGAGGAATTTTCCATCCCACAACTCTCAGTCCTGCAGATCTGCATTCATGTAATAGTACAGCATACAGCTGTAATACACAGTTATGTCTTCTCCAGACTTCCATGGGACAGTGGAGCAACATGGAGATGTCTTCCATTGCTGCTGCTTTTGCTGTCAGATATTTTGCTGGATGGATTATTTTGCCTGTGCTAAAGTTGTCCTGAAACCAGTGGCACCTGGAGACTATAGAAGCAGCACATGCTACAGTTCTCAGGCTTTTCCCAGCCTCCTGCATTTTCACATCTCCACGAAGAAACACAGCTGAGCCCACCTTGCCTTAACAACCTGTGTATTTTTGCCACGACACAGTATTGAGGGACAGATGTTGCTGAGAGATAGTTTATTGTTTGAAAGAAGCTAGTTCTGTGCATCTGCAAATACTGTCTACATGGATAATACACTGGAAAGAATATTAGGAACTGTAGAGTAAGTAGCTATCCTTCTTACTCTCTTTTACTTTTCTTCTCACGTTGCTTTTTGATATGTAGCAACTACGTAACAAAAGAATTAAGTAGTAAATGCCTTTTCTTAAGCTTCATTTTGTCCCTGCTCAGCCATTTCAAGGGTATTAGTTTAAACAATTTGTAGTGCATGTAGGCAAGTCTGGAAAGGAAGTCTGAAATGACGATTGAATGTGTTTGAAAGTTGTTAACAAATCTTTTTCCCTATGAAGTGGGAGATATGGAATAGCGTTGATGGTAGCCTGGATGGTTTGAGAATCCAGATGGTTTCCATTTGCTTTTTCCTTATCATAGACAGGACTATTCTATGACTCTTGGAGTTTTCCAAAGAAAATGTGAATGGAAGGAAACCTGACATCTGTTCCAGGCAAATTGAATATTCCTAGCCATAAATACAGTAGGATTTTTCTTATTTGGCAAAATAATTCACCAGATTGTTATTGTTTCAGTGACTTAGATGGATGTTTTTATCCCATAAATCTTTATGTGATCCATAAAAATTTAGTATGGTATCAAAGTCATAGTCAAATATATACACCAATGGAAGTGCCTTGTTAACCCACTTAATCTTGAGTTTTCTGTATCAGCTCATTTTTTTTGCAAGTTCAGCAATATTGAGTAGGTTTAATCTCTGGTCACCTCTCCAGTTATTTCTGTCACAATGTCCTGGTAGTTTCAAAAAATATCCTTCTTTTTCTTTATATTCTTTTACAGAAGCAAAATGTTCAAAGATGACATGTTTCTGAACAAAGTGGTATCCTACTGAAAAGTGAATGAGTCACCTCTAAATTTTTTAGGTGGTAGGTTATCGACCTTCGAGACACTGTGTAAATCCATTTTAGTCTTTGGGAGGAGGTCAAATATAAGTCCAGCTTTGCTGAACAGATAAGGCTTTGCTTTGACACTAAATCATATCCTTTCCTTTGATTAATATTGCTGTTGGCCTTATCTTTGGTCCAAGTGTTGGTATCTTTTTATTCACAATTCTGAAAAAAGTCAGTAAAGTTAACATTATACATTCAGATCCTAAATTTCAATTTCTTCTAGGCAGAAGTTTATAGTTTAAGAATAAATATTCATTTTAGTGAAAGATTAATAAGAAATGCATGAAACATAAAGAGACAAATGCTTCTAAGAAGATTCCTGCAATTTTTTATCTTGCATTCTAGTTTACCATCCAGTTAATGTAATTGAAAGCTTCTGATTTTAAATGGGTTAAGCAATTGTATGATCTGCAATATGCATGGCACAGACATGATGTACTGGTCACCTCCAAGTTCAGAGGGTTAAGCCTACTGATGCAGCATTAACAGGAAAAAAAGTATGTCCAAATATGAGCTCTAACTGCCTTATGTGGGGTGGGGGTTCTGATGGGATTTCTACACAGGCAGTGGGTGACTGACACACTCAATGGGAGCCACAGCATTGGTGGGGTTTCTTTTTGCTCTTTCTAGTTTTTCAGGATTGAAAGATTCTTTTAAGAGGAGGTTTTCCTCTAAAAGTATCCCTCCACCACCTCAAAATGTTCTTGTTTTTTTTTTTTCCAAATATTTTTGTTGTCAGAAAATAGGCCACTAAGAATTTTTTATGGGTTTTTTAATGGTTTGCAATTTTTCTTTCTGGTGCTAATGGCTCTTCTGCAGACATATGCTCATTGATTTCCCAGCAAGGCAGGAACCTGAAGAGGGTACTGTGTTACTCCCTGCCTGCTGGGTTGTGATTCTCAGCAGTGTGTAGCCAGAGGCTTGCCATCGCTGTGCAGCGTGCTTAGCTCAATGCAGTGAACATCTGGGTAGTCAGGAAAGCATTAGAAGAGTCTCTCTGTGTGTTCAGAAAAACAGCACGGAACTGTGGAGAATTTCACAGTAATTTTTGCAAGCCGTAGCAGCTTAAAGAAAACTAATAACCCCTAGAGCATGAATTCTGCATTAGTTAAAGAGTACTTTCCCCAAAATAATCTCCCACTGCTTGCTGAAGTGAATGGATGTTCGTGTTCTGGCACTGAGAAATATCAGATAATGCTAACCATAGTCTAAGACTTAAAATTAATGCCTTTCATACACACTTCAGTTTCTTAAAAATCTTTGCTATCTTCCATATGGTTACCGAACCTTGGTCATCTTATGAGGAATGGCAACATCACACATCTTTGCCACCAGCTGTGAGTAATAAAGAAGAGAGAGCTTAGAATTGTAGTAAGTTTGCCATCAGCTCTACTATTTGCTAATTGGAACATTCTTGAAAATTCAACAAAGTTCCATTGTAAATGTGGGAAAGTATCCCCATGGTAGTTGCAAGTCTACACCAGTGAAATTCTAAGTAACTGTAAATATGTACAATATATAAGTAAATGCATAAGCAATTAAAATTTATGCCAAAGTGGAATCATTATTCAGCAGCACTTCTTTTTAAAAATTAAAGGATTGCAATATATTGGTATTTAAGAGTAATACTACTGTTCTCTAGTAATGATAAATATCCTTTTTTTCCCTGTCTTCTAATTCAAATTTGGAAGACTGATAGGTACTGACTGTATATGTTGGCTAATGGTGTGTCAAATTCTTATTTATAATGAGATGGAGAACAGTTATTGGTATCACACATGGAACCCAAGAAAATACTTTCTTTTCCACTTGCATCGTTTGTGTGAGATGTTAAGCATAGATTACCTGTAATGGAGAATCAAGATCGATAGTTTGCTTGTCAATAACTTTCTGATTTCTAAATAAAATGTTTTTCAGGGAGACCAATTATTAAATTATTTATTTATATTTCTTTTGATATCAAATAGATGTTTTTCAAGGTGCCTTTATAATCTACTACATTGCCAGGATAGAACAGTGGTTTCTTTCCCTAAAGAACTAGATGAAATGAGAATAAACTCAGAACTCCAAATTGCCTGGCTGCAGTGCTTTTGTCTGAGCGGCCAACTTGTTTCCGCCTCCCTCAAAGCCTTCAGAAAGGGAAGAATGAATTATGAAAGAGAAGTTGCACCAGAAGCAGGCTCTCTTAATTGTGCATACACTGTAAAGCTAGTAACTTGAGCGCTGGCAACGCCACCAGCAGCACAGCGTTCATCTGTCATCCCAGACAAAAGCAGATTTGGAAGTGTGTGTTGGTGGCCCTGACAGCTGCTCCTACCTCAGCTAGAAATGCAGAGTGAGGGTGGGTTGTGCATGAGGTATCTGCAGTCACACTGGACAGCACAGCAGGCACACGCCAAAGGAGATCTGGCTTGGCAGGTGGCAGCGAAGGGTCTCCCACACACAGGTAAGTGGAACACCACAGGTGTGCGTTTGGATTTGATCTCAGCAAACTTCCTGCTGGCTTGCTCGAACTGAAGCTGCAGCTGCATAAGAACAGTGTTGTCACTGAACATGGTGAGACATACCTGAATGTCACCTTGTCCCTTCTGAGATTCTTCTGCATATCTCCTCAATTTCTCAGTTCCAAAATTGTTCCAGTGGCTCACAAAACTGCTGAAATTGTCAGGAGTCTAGAACCCCAAATTTGTGCAACAGAAATGAAGGAAAGAATATCACATAAACACTTGTAAATCTGAATTGGTGATTGACTGACCTGGTGATGCCCAATTTGGATTTTTGCAACACTGTCTCTCAAACTGGATTAAAAACAGCTTGAAAAGTCACCTGAACAGAAGTGGACAGTGCGTCTCTATGGCAGTCTGAAAGGCAAAAACATCACCTTATTTTTCACCTTGCGTCTTCTTCAACACAGGTGAAACATCACTGACACAGTTACACTTTACTTATTTTAAGTGAAAATGTACATCAGGAAGATTAAAGTGTTTCAGGTTTATGCTTCAACCAAAAGAATCTGGCTGTACACGGTGTCTAGCACCAACCAAATATTTATTTTGGAAAGATATGCCCAGCTTTATATGACATCTCGTTTACTGGGATACTGTGTATTTCAGATTGATTAATTTCATGGAAGGGAAAGGAGGTCTGAGAATCAAAATGAACTTCTAATGAATTATGCCAGCAATTTTTAATTTTTCTGAGGATATGGATTTCCCTGGGAGAAGCTACAAGATTACAGTGAACTTGAACTATCAGGAAAATAGTGCATTTCATTGGCAAATAACAATTCATATGATAATAACATGCTTTTCATGTTTGCTGATTCGCTGTATGAAAAGGGTTGTTCGGGATTTTTCCTGCCTTGCTGTGTGAAAAGGTGTTTGGGGGTTTTTTTGCTGCTTTGCTGCACGAGAAGTTTTTTCCTCTAAATGGCACTATTTCCATTTAGAAGAACGATGACACTTCTTCTATTTGTGTACCCTAGAATTTGGGTACTGCTTGTATTTGCAGACAAAAGCTGCTTAGTATCCAGTTTCTTATGCTGCCTTAACATTCATTCTTCAGGGTCCATTTCAGTTTGGCTCTCTAATTCCTCTAACACTGAAAATGAAATATTTTGCAACTTTTTGCCTGTTTGTGTTTTTAGCATGTGACTTTGTACCTTTGGACGATTTATCTTACACTTTCTATTTGTTACACTGACTGTTAAAGTATGGTGCTATATTTTTTTGACAATAAAGCAGTCAAATGGAGGTGCATTGGTGACTCCTAATATTCACGTAAACAGGACAGAACTGATAAAAAATGTTTCTATTTTTTTCATTTTCAGCTTCTGTTACTCATTACCAGGCATTTGAATATTGAGTGGATTAGAAAAGGCTGTAAGAATGAGTATGGTTAAATTTATATTTATATGGTGTTTTGTGCTTAAACACTGACACTTCACATGTTCAGTTTTTGCTCTGTAGCCATAACAAGTGGGAACTATCTTCCTTTAACGTCAAAGGGAAAGCTATAATGGATGGTATGGTCACGTCAGTCCAGTATCTAGAGATTTAAGACCAGCATCATAAGAGTGGATGAAATCACAGGAGCTGACAATTGAGCACTGCTTCAGCATTAGAAGAGGAACAGTATCAGCGATGTGGAAAGAACTACAGATAGTTTTTGTAATCTTACATATTTATTGCTTGGCTGGATAGCAGATTCCTCAATGGCATTATGAGGTCTTCTACAAGGTCACCTGCTCACTGCCCCCTAATGCCATTCTTTCTGCATTTCATGGTAGTACTTCTTCCCACTTCTTTCAAGTAAAAACACTACACAATGCTTTGGTGTATGGCTTGCTCAAGATATATTAATGCTTCTGATCTAAGACATGTCTTCTACATTCTGTGTAGAGTCCCATCATGCACAGAAGATACTGACAGTAGGCAATTAGCCCTAATGATACTTCTTTATTGGGAGAACATCTGTTAGTTCTGTGGTGACAACAGCAGGAGATATTTTTGTCGAGCGCTTGTACCATGATTCAGGCTGTTTTATAGACCAGTAACTTAGATACTGTTATTATCTAAAAGGAAAATTGCATGCTACCATAGGCTTTTCACCCATAAATCTTAATGTAATCTGTCATTTCTCTGCTTTAATATGACAAGCATGTTATTGAAATGACAGCCATGAAAGCAGATTCTTTCCACGTCTTGCAGAAAATAAGCTGTGAATTTTGGTCCAATGAATTTTTAGCCTTTTTGTAGTCAGATGGGACTACACACTTTTTTCCATCTTACTTTTTTTCTGCCTCTCTGGTTCCAGAAAATAAACTGAGCAGTCCGATCCAGCGGTCCTAGATAAACCTAGAATTTTTTAAAAACCTGTACTGAAATTAGCTCAGAATTTCTTTTTAGTTTATTTCCTTTATTGCAGTCATTGCTGAAAGAATGCCACTCAGATAAGCAGGGGTTAATATAATTTCATTAGGGACAGAAATTTTTAGCTGTCAGAAGAAATTATCTGATGTTTTTAGGCATCGTCTCTTCTGACTATATTCTTGTTAAATACAAAACCTGTTTGTATTAAAAGCAAATGACTTCTTGCCTTAAAAAACAAACACCAGTATTTCCTAACTGTAGTGCACATTGTATTGAATTCAGAAAAGTATTTCTTAAATTGAGTTTTCTAACAACAATGGTAGGAAGAGAACTTGCACCAGTATTCTTCAAGTATTGAGAATATGCTTTGGTCCAGTGCTATAGATCTTTGGCTAAATCTATTTTATGCTGAAATCCTTAGCATTTAGGATTGATTTCTTTCAGTGGGCCCTAAAGGATTCTGCTTTTAAGTCTTCTTGTCCTTCCCTTGGAAAGGGAGATAAATATGTATCTACCAGGAACCTCAGTCTTACAGACTTAGAGAATGAGTCAGAGAAACTATTAACTACACAGAGAGTTGAGGGACACTGGTTTCTTATCTCGGCCACTAACCTAAAAGCTTGAAGTGAGACAAGGAAGAAGCACTTCGCACCCCTGTTTCTTTCCATAGGCCCATTTTTATCTGAAGACTCCATTATTTATGTCTTTAGTCTATTATTTGTGCCTCTTTTCCATTATTTATTAGAACTGAGAGAACAGAGCATGTCTGACATTTCTGCAGATACCATTGTCATACTAGAGCACTTTAAGTTGGTGCCTGTATTCTTTGTGTATTGCAATATTTGGTGGCAAGAGGAAAAGGAACACTAACAGGGAATATATAAACAGTAGGTGTAATGCATTCATGTTTATCTATAGGACACTTTATTAAATTCTCATTGTGGATATAGGAACCAGTAGCACTATCTTCTAGTTTTAGTTCATATTCATCACAGAAGCTGACAGAAGAAAACTCATGTAGATGTTCAAGTGATGGAAAATGGTAAAATTGGGAAACTGGAAAAATTAAGCTTATGCTTGTATAGCCACTGATGACGATTTGAACAGATGTAGTGTTTTTCATGAGGTCTTTTCCTGTAGAAGGGAAAAATACAACATGCTGTTTAGTTGCCTATAAATATTTACTTTGCTGTTCTACAGAACAAGCAATTCATGGTGCTTTGAGAAGCATGTCTTTAACAATACAACATTCTTTTCTGGAGCAGTCACTGAAAGGAAATGTAGATACAACAACCCATTTTAAAATCTGTGCCAGTGAGTTGACAATATGAAGACTGAGATTTATTGCTTTCAGGAGTGGACAAGAAAGCAAGTGTTTTTCTCATTTAGTATTGAGCATTTATGTAAAGTAAGTAGTACTCACAATGCCTGTAGACTTTAGAAAGCATTTCTCACAGAAACAGAGGATCACCAGAGGCTCACTGCTTTAATTGGCACACATTTAGTGTTTCTGCTAGGTTAATTATAAGGCATATGTACAACAGTGGTGGTAACTGCTCTCAGTCTAACACTTGTGCTTGAGATTATTAAGAACTCATGTACCTGCAGAACATTCAGTGTCACCCCCTCCTCACAAAAAGAGTCAAAAAGTGATGATGAATACTATTTCTGAATATTTTTTCAATATTTGAGAATAAAATTTTGTTCTTTCTTGGTTAAGTTTTTACTCCTAAGACAAACTCTTTGTGGAGTCATGGGTCAGAATTTACTTTGTATTACACTGGGTAGAGTTGGACACTTCTGCTTGGGACTTGCAAGAAGTGCATCTTGGTTGGGAGTCATTTCTTTAGGAAAATGAGCTGTATCTAAAGTTTGTTTGTCTTGAAGAAACTAAGAATTAGCTCCGGAATGCCCTGATCACTGGGCTGTGTAGTGATGGTCCTGCTCCTTGCTGTCTGGCTCAGAAGAATTGGGTTCTTTTTTACAGAATATCATTTTTTCAAGGGATGGCATACTCTGATTCAAGGGGAGCCTGTGCTCGTGTGGTTGTGATAGTCTACTGAGTTGTAGATCTAATTTTTAACCGCCTCAGGTAAAATAGAGTATTGCCCCATTTCCTGTGGGAGCACTTCATCTACGGCACCGTCCTGACACGACCAACTTTGATGTGATTGATCTTCCTGATGAAGAGAATAAACTATTAGTCATCCTTTGGGAACACACTGTCTGGAATTAATAAACCTACCATCAAATTTCACCTTATCACAGGGAAAATCTTATTTATTAGTCAATTTCAAATAAAGGGGCATTGACTTCATAACAATTTCAATCTTGCCATTAAATATTATCTTGGAATTTTGTTTTTCTTGAAAAAGTATGACATTTCTCCAGTATGTGAGATCATGGTCTTAATGGAGTTAGGTTTAAAAAATATGAAGTACATGTTTAGGCATTTGCAAGGGTTTGTATTTTTGTAGTTTGTGCAGCTCAGTTGAATTCAGAAAACAGTTTTTCTCTATTCTTTTGTATTCCACTCATAGAACAGAAAATGTGATTTTTAAACTCTACAGAATACTGTGTTAAGTTATAATTTTATAAAGTACTTTAAAAAATCAGACAGCATTTTTGTGCATGTCGTCTTTTATTGTCACTTAAAACAAAGATTATAATAGTGCCTTGATTCCTTAATAAAAGAAACAAGAACATGAAGCTCTTGAATAATTAGGAATGGAGTATTTTTAATTATAAAATAATCTGTATTTAGCCTTATTCCTTAAGTTTCTTATGTATCTTACAATTTTTTTTCCAAATGAAATGCCTATCCAACTTGAGTTCATCAGAAATATTCAGAAATTTCAATGAAGATGTAAGTCTGTGGGTATTGGGTAAAGTTAACTAAATTACATGGATTGTGCTAGACTGTCCACCAGAAAGAAAATTTACACACAACTTGTCATTAAGAATCTATAAGCCATTTACAGCATATGTTTAAATCATGTAGCTGTGTAATTGGGAGGGAGGACTGCTATTGAAAACATAGGAGCTACTGATGGACACCAGAATGATAAAACCGCTTTTATGTTTTTCAGGTCTTAGGAACGGATGAGGATAATATGGGGGATGGTTGCTCTCAGAAACTGGCTTCTGCCAAGTTCCTTCGACTTCTGCTCCTGGTACTGATTCCATGCATCTGTGCCCTTATCCTTTTGCTGGTGATCCTGCTTACCTTTGTAGGTGAGTGCTTTTTTAATTAAGGAGACTAAAACTAAGACCACATTCTCAAGTGCTAATGTAACTGTGGACATCAGACATATATCTTAGCGCACCTACCTGACAAACTAATCTACGTAGTGACTGTTTGTTGCAGGGAAATAAATCTGCTATTTAGATTTGTATCTTTAAAACATATTTAAAGTATTGATGAGGAAACCTTTTCTGATTTTCTCAAGGCAGACTTTTTAGGAACACACTACCTTGAACATGTAGAATGTAGATAGTTTTCAGCAGTCATTTAATAAGTACAAAAGATCTTTGTTATAACTTAAGATCATTATCAGTGGAATGGAATATTTATCTGTTTATGTCACACATTCATATGCAAACCTGATTCTTATTTTCAGGTGAAATTTAATTTAGAAATAGCCACAAATCTTTCTGAACAGCACAAAAAATATTACGCTTTAACTAAGGAAAATTATGTTCATTTCTTCTATGTAAGAAATATGTATCAATGCAGAACTCCAAATATGTGTTGTGGAAACTGGTTCAAGGTATCTTAGGTTTCATAATGGCTTGGTCTATTAAGTAATCTTCTGTGTATGTTTTACATAATTAAAAAGTGCTAATTTTTTACCATCAAATTTTAAAGTCTTCCCTTTGTTACCTTTAGAAAAGCTGCCATACCTTATCATTAAACTGCTTCAGCTACAACATGAAAAAGACAGTAATGCTAGGTTAAAGCATTATTTTTCCAGGAAAAAAATTTTTAAAAAATTGCTTTCAGTGCTAAGTGGTTTTGGGGTTTTTGCCTTTTTCTTTTGTTAGTGAGAGTATTTTCTAGTTGACCTTCCTTAAGTTCTTCAGAAGCACATCTGAAACAAGTGGCCTAATGTATCCAGTATCCAGATATACAGATACAAATCTATTTTCCTATTTTAAACACTCCAATTGCAATACACATCAAACAGTCAAACAGTTAGCAAGCATAGGAAGAAACGAAGCGTGTTTCAAAAGCACTGTCAAAATCACGACGATCTAAATCTGTTTTCTTGATTCAGTCTGTAAAGGATATGTAACACGACATTGTAGGCCTGGTCTTTTCATTTAGTTTAAGTTAAGGAAGTACAAAAAAACCCCAAAGCTAGTGAATGTTATGACTGACAAGCACATCTTGGGTTGTATGTCTGAACTAAGGACAGTCTGAAACTGATTAAGATCCAGTAAGTCTTGCAATTAGGAAATACGAGGCTGCTAAATTTGCTTTCCTTATGTCTAGCATTCCATTTGCATCTTTCATATCCTCTGTCCTGGATTTTCATTCTTTGGTGAGAAAGCAGATAAAAAAGCAGGTGTATTAACATCAGCTCTACTCAGTCTCCTCCTGAGGCATGTATCGACTTGTCAATAAAATGTATGAAATCCTCTGGGAAATGGGGTCTGTTCTGATTGTACTTCCACAGCAAAAATCGTGACTATCTCCTCTTAAGTCAATGCAATTAGTGCAGGGTAAAGAATAAGGCTTGGCGTTACAACCCAAGACTAAAACTGGCAAAGGTCCCTTCAGAAGCAGCTTTTGAATTCACATATTATAATTTACTATTCTTCTCAGCAGCTTTCATTTTCTATGCATTGATAGCCCAGAAGCAAATATATTTGATGATCAGAATTAGATGAACTAATGCTATGGACATCTTTAAAATGTGTGTAATATAGCATAGTCTGCTTTAGTAACTGAGAATACACTATATACAGTACAGTACTTCATTTCAGGTTGATAATAACCGAATTCTAATACTGGTATGAAGTCTTACAGCATAAGAAATAAGTTGATAGTACTGACCAGCTAATAGAAATTATTTAATATATAGGAAATGATGCTTTTACTTTTTTTCACAAAACAGAGGAGTTAAATTCTGTGGTTGACATTCTAGTATCTTTCACGGGTGCATAAAACATAAATAGAAAGCTCCAGTATATAGTTTAGAACCTTACGAACTTCGATTTGACTTTGGTAATTAACTTATCAGGAAATCAGGCCTTTTATATTTTGCTAGAAAACATTTTGTTTCCTGTGGTAAATTTTTAGGTAATTATTCTTTTCCCTCTGTAGTATTTTTTAATTACGGCGTATACAGATGAAAAAATGTGCACACATCTGAGAACTTTTCTATGCATTTTCTCTACATCTCTTTTGTTGCCTGCACATCATTGCAAGCTCTGATGTTGAAGAAACAGAAAAGTTGGTGTGGGTGGAAGGAGACAGGAAGAGTGATACAGTTATATTGTAGTAATGGAGAATATCCTACTTAAGATGTCATGGGGCCCTCTTTTCAGAACACAGCATTAATCAATCTTCCAAAAAATTTTTCCTATCTGAGTATTTAAGACCCAAAGCCTTGAAAAAGTAATTTTGTTAGAACTGTGTACTGAGAAAAGACAAACTGTCAGCAGAGATGAACATTATTTTGACTAAATATACAATGAACTTTTATGGTCCATAAAAGAAAGTATCAGTCTGAGATATTTTGCTTTGATTTCTCTAAGTACTTAAATTCTGGCTCTGCATACTTTACTGTCTCTCACTAGGAGTATGGTGTGCCTGTAGAAGAAAACTTTTTAAGGAATAAATATTATTTTCCTTGCAGAGAGAAAGTGTTCTAAAACACTTTAAGAAGTCCTTCACATGCTAATAAGCATTATACCAAATTAAAATTTTTTGATTGTACAATAATTGCTTCCCATCGCAGTTATTTATCTGGGAAAGGAAAACACTTTATAGCTACAGTTCCACAAAGGGGAAAGACAGAAAGACAGAAATCAGAAAGCAAGAAAGCAAGTCTATTACTGCATCTTAACTGATGTGCAATTTTTTGGTATACCATGGGACTTTCATAGTACCAGTAATGTGCCCATTTCTCCAGAGTGCAGAGTCATAGGTACAGACCCTGCAGGAGAAATCTCATTTCATATGTGCTGGCCAGTTGTAGTAGTGAAGCAGTGCTTTATTTCCTTTGCAACTGCCTCATCCATTACCCATACTTTGGTAGGCTGCTCTGCTCTGTTTCATTAGCTTTTAAACAGACTTGGTCTTTTTGAGCTTTCCTGCTCTGAACTGCTAGAACCTTCTACAGTTTACACTGCCAGAATCTCAATTTACTAGCCTGAACAGTGTGACTGTTTCTTAGATCTCTTAACTGTTCATTTTAAAGTAAACTGTCAAATTTTTAAAACCTGTCCATATTTGAGCAAAACATTCATTCCCCAAAGTAAACAGCAACTGGAAAATGATCAGTAAAACTGCTGGAAAGCTTTGCTTTGAACTGAATGAATCTGGTCCCAGTGCCTGTTGTGTACCAAGCACAATGAAGGCCAGCATACTGTATGTTTCTGTCATCTGGACATGCCCAGCTATGGCTGGAGACACAAACCCAAAATGCTTACATCTATTTCTCAACTAATTAACTATCTGGCTAATGATTTACCATCTACAGCTCTGTATGAACTCACGTCTGAAGAATAGTTGGATACAGCGTGCCTGTATACATGAATAAAACTCACATTCTGGATGTGTTGCAGGTCTGTCAGGAAACATTGACATAGAGTAATTAATTTCACTGAAGAGATGAAAAAATAACTGATTATTTCAAAGCATCACTTTGTTTTCTTAGGTATCATGAAATTTAAACATAGATTCTATAAAAATATATCCAGTAAACTTAATCTAAGATTTAAGATTTAAGATAGACAATAGTGTTTTTAGGGGAAGGGTGGGGGGAAGGATGAACATCAAAGCATGTGGGAGCCCAACCCAGAGAGTGGATTCTGCAGCCTGGAATAAAGTGCCTAAATTCGCCACAGTGCATTGGTAAGAGGAGAGGATAGGAGGAAAATGTGGGGGAAGAACGAGTTGACTCAGGAGAGTGACCTAAAACTCCTTACAAACTAAGGGGAAACAGAATTGTCATCTAGAGCTAGCAAGTGGGGAATGCCGGAGGCCTACGCCTGCCTCCTTCAAAGGCATATGTACCTGAGCCAGGCTGATGTGATTTTGGAGGGAAAAAAATATTAAAAAGAATTTTAATAGTACTCATTGCCAGCTGAGATGATACAATTAGGAAGTCCTTTTGTATAGAAGAGGTTCATTGTGTGGTCCCCCTGTTAAGAGGAGGAGTTGTTATCACTAGGAAACTGTAAAAATAGAACAAAAAATGCTATTGTTGGAAAGATGGGTTGAAGAAGCAAACAAGCATTTGGGGATCTCAGTGAAAGAAGTCAATGACCTTATGGCAGTGATAGACATAGCTATTTTTTGTTGTTCCAGAAAAAGAATGAAATAAGTCTGAGTGAGAAGAGGATAGAACCAGTGGGTAGATTCAATATTTTGCTTCACAGTATTTATCCGACCACTGTATGAAACCAAAGGGGTTTTTCAAATATCTTTCAAGAATTTACCTGTCTTGTAATGTATTGCCTCCTATTCCGCTGAGTGATATATAAATAGCTAATCATTTTAACTTTAATTTAAAATCAGTATTAATAGCTCTTTGGGACTAATGTTTTACAGACTTTTTCTATTTTTATGCTGAGTGGAGAAGAGATGAGTCTAGGGAGGAGGAGAGGGAATGTGAAAAAATACCTTAAGCTATTCTTGAATTATGGAAAAAATACTATGCACTTTCCCAAAGGAGTCTAAAAAATATTATTTTAACTTTTTGAAAACTGCAAAAAACCACTAGTTAAATTTGAAACTTGAATCAATGTAGGCTTCTGAATCCTAGAGATTCAGCGCTTTATGTGAAGACAAATACCTGGCATCTAAATAAAGCTACAATTAAGTGAGCACAATTTCTGAGCACAACCACTCACTCTTCCTTAGACTTTAGAAAATCATGTTAATACTAGTCCCCATTTGTGAAAATGCAGCAGATTCATTCTTCCTGTTGGGTTTGACCAGAGGAGTCAAATAAAAAAATGCTGCCTAAATAATTTGCAGGTGGGAGATTTTTAGTTGCTTCTGTAAAATACACACACTAAATTCTTCCAAACCCCAATGATATATGAACATCTGCTGGTGGAAAACCAGAAACCTTAACATTTTTATATATGTAAAGTTCCCCTGGGTTTGTCCAGTAGAAGTTAGACATAAAGATTTACTCACAGTTGGTGACACTGGAGCCAAAACAATCCAGGCTGGATAAATGAGGATACGGTAAATCTCAAATGGTAACTGTTTCATTGAAACTCATTATATTTCAGAAATTTCACAAGTTTTTCTTCCTGTTTGCATTTGCTGTACTTAAAGGTTACTCAGGTTAAAAAAAATGCTGACATTGCCCCTTCTCAGCTATTCTCTTTCATCCCTACCTATAAAACTTTCCAACCCAAAGTCACTTCAGTTGGATTCTTCTGGCATTTTTAGTTACTTGTAGCTGTGATTAATAAACATTTCCGCCTACCCAGTCCTCGAATTTCAGACCAGTTAACTGATTTATTCAAACAGCAGAGTGCATGAAGGAGTGAGAAGAGGAATTCAGTAACGGGGATGAGCTCGGGATACCCTCTTGGGCTCTGTGTGGTGCCTGGAGTTGGCAGAGGGGTGGGTTTGTCTGGGAAAAGAGCCTGGGGTGGTGGGGTTGTACAAGGCCTGACTGAAAGGTAATGGTGCAAGCAGCCATTCTGGTAAATGCAAGAACCAAACTGAAAATGAAGTCTAGGAGAGACGGTGTTCTGTCTTCTGTGGACTTAGGAGTCATAGAATCATAGAAAGATCATCTAATTCCAACGCCCCTGCCATGTGGGGTTCATCTGTACCAAACAGCTAATGAAGGAGCAAATGAATGTGAAAAAAAGTTATTAAAATTATCAATTGTTGCTAAGGTACTTAGAAACATTTGGGAGACTTCATGTTTTGAGGATTCCTTTTAATTTTTTTTATAATCAAGTCTAGATGAACTGTATTTATTATGCTTGTTAAGCTCTATTACATGACCAGCCAGTGGCAAAAATTGCTTTTTTTTTTATTTACCAAAAATTTCTTATATTGTGATACAGAGTGGTGCTTCTCTTCTAGCATTAAATATGACTCTAATATATTTGGTTAAAAAATTTGACAGAGTATTTGTAGAGTTATATTATAGATAGCTAAGTTATATGTTCTATATATGTTTAAAACGTCTTCTTTATTCTTTGGATTAATAGGTTAAAGATCAATACTCTTACTATGTAGTTTAAATCCCTGATGCTTGTGGGATACATCTACTTACTGTTATGTAGCTGTTTTGATTTGTGAATTATAATTACTCACAACTATTCAACACATACAACTAGGCAAAGTCTGGTTTTGTCTATAATATAATAAATGATCAAAAAATAAAGCCAGCAAGTGACTAAAGTTTCAGATAACAGGTGTATATTTAAAATCTGGTATCAGAGAAGAATGACAAAGAACTCATGGGCCTATATTTAGCAGTGGTAGTTAAATGACATAATCCTACATAGAGAAAACTGTACCTCTTTCCATTTTACAAATTAGTGAATATGAAATATATTAAAAATATATTGGTTCCCTTAAAGCTTCAGAATTAGATTTCTGAAGATAGTGGTGCTAACAAAACAAGAGATGATGCAATTTAAAAGGGGAAAAAAATAGCATTGTCCATCTTGTTAACACAATGATAGAATGAATGCATGTTGGAGCTCCTTGAAATTGCACTCTGCAGTTTTAAACATGTAAGTATTCAGTGACATACTATAAATATGATTAAAACATTTTAAGCTCATGGAAGCATTTGTTTCTCTATTTATCCTACAGCAACCATGCTTTATGTGCTACTGCTATTTTGTTGCTACACAAAATTCTTAAATTTAGTTGTCTTTAATTCTAATTTTGAAATAAAAATACTTTAAAAATCTGTGTCATTATATTTATTATTAACTTTCCAAAACAAATTGGTAACACTTATTCTTCCAGGTGATGGTAATTTTGGTGGTTTTTTGCCTGTCTTGCAGGAGTGTTAGAAAAAACATGCTTTTATTCAAATGGAAGCGAGGGCCTCACAGTTAATGGTGACCTTGAAACGTCTGATGATCTTTTGCCAAACATGGTTGAAAATAGTTCCAAGACTGATCCCACCGTGGATCTCAGCACACAGCCCTCTTCCTGGACCGCCACGTCTTTATCCCACATTGACCAAATGAACAAGAACTCAAATATATTTAGAGAGTCTTTCCAGGAACATTCCTTTGCTCCCCCAACTCAAGCCACAGTGCTCAATCATCAGCCTGCCTATGATGCTGCTTTGGCAGAGGACTCTGAAGACAACACCCAGTTGTTTGCCACTGCAGAGGAGGTGACTTTGTGGTCTACAGATGCTTCTTTTGACAACACAGAGAGGATGACCACTCTGCCAGTATTAAGTCCTACCCGTCCGTCTGTGTCAGAAAAAATGGATCAGAAAAAAAGTAAGTGTATATTTTATTTGACTCCATAATTCAAAAATTGCAACTACAGAGCATACTGTTGGCATGCTCCCCAGTGTGTTTCCTTGAGGTCTAAGGAGTGTGTCCCTTTTGATAATTATTTTGTTGTGTACACTCCATGTTGCAATTGACTGGTTTCTTATCAGAACATTTGTTCAACTTGTTAAGGTAGATGCAGTAAATTCTCTCAGTATGAAAACCTAAAATACATTCCTCAATTGGTGATAATCAGGCTTAGCAAGGCTGGAAACAAGTTACTGCAGTTATTAAGTCTGTCGATTGTATATTCTGTGTTTCTTTAAAACTATGTATGTGGCAAGTACATTCCTGATCTTGGGATGTAATTGCAGTTACAACTTTTCCTGTCTTAATGGATAAATTCTTCTCTAATTTGAAGCAGTTTTTCTTTATAGCAACAAAGTTCCTTTGCATTTTTGAGAGAGAGTAACAACAATTAACTGGGTTTAGGACTTTTTAGAAATTTGTTTGACTATGCAGGTAGGTGCATTTTATTAATGTCATAGTAAATGTTATTGATTCATCATGTCAGCAGTAGTGAAGGATTCCCTGATACTGCTTTGCTAACAACTGAAACACAAGGGTACCATATTAAAATGAATCAGTTTCTCTGGAACTGCTTATCATTCCTTTTTTCTTAATCTCACCAAAACACAAAGCAAAACTTATTCATAAGGTCATAGAGAAAACTTAACATAAATCACTGATTTATCAGTATTTTCTTCTCTTCCCTAGACTGTAGTGACTTCATAGGCCATTTGAATGGTGCAGGCTTTGTGCAGGTTCTGTTTGCTAAATGATTTTTCATATGTAGATTTCTCTAGTTTTCTCCCCCTGTACCCCAAACTCAGAATAAATGTATATAAATGCACACTTGAATCCTATTAGTGGTTCATTTATTTATTTCTTTTGGCAACTTGGCTAATTATCATTGTGCCAAGGAACTGCAAGAAAGCATAGTGTGCTACACTACTAATATTCTCATAATCATATTTGAGATACCTGAAATTCCAGGAAATAGAGATGAAACAATGTAAAGCCCTTTTGCCTTTTCTTATCATGCTGGAATGAACTCTTTTGAGATGCATATAACATGCATATGTAATACGCAGATGTGTGTGTATGGGACGTGGTATTTTTCCCCACCACAGTGTTAATGCAGGGACAGCACTACAGTGACTCAGGACAGCCTCAGGTCTGGGTTTCTAATCTTTCAAATATTTGGGGTTTGGTATTATACAGAGAGGCACTTTTAGGACTTTCCAAATATGTGTTCTATTCTGGTAAGTGTGGTTCATTCCAACAGCAGTATGACTGCGTGTATATTCGGTAGGCGTGACTACTTGGAATTCTATTGTGGCATAGTATTTCCTGTGTAAAGAAGAGGATGTGTATTCTGTGTATAGAAGAGGACAAAAGGTTTTCAAAGACAAATTTTAAATACCACAGGTTTCTTAAAAAAAAACCCCACAGCAACAAAAAAAATCCCATCCTAAACTGAGATACTTTGCCCATCAAAACCATCCAGAGATAGTATGTTACTAATCAATAACCTCGCAGTCCTTGATTCCACTTTAAAGTATTTTGCCTATCTGTATTCATGGGGACAGTGTCTGAATTGTGTGTAGATTTTAAAAAAAAAATTAGGAATCAAGAAGAATTTGAGCTCATAATAACTGTGTGTTCCCATGGCTCTCCAAGGCATGGAGGACTAGAAAGCAGGGGATTTTGAGTAGCACACAGTGCTAAGTGCAGATGAACTCCTTATATTCATCTCTTGTCTCTTTGATCTCTTTTTTTCCACTAAGCTTGCTTCATGGAGAGAACCCTGAGGTAACACAGAACATGGTCTGATGTTCACAGGAAGTTCTTATATATTCTGATGTGGAGACAATGAGATATAACTGGGAAATGAGATATAAATAAGTTTTAGAACAGTGAAACTGGCATATTCTGTTGGAGCAAAAATGATTTTTTTGGGGACAAGTAAAACTTAAAGACCACATTGTACTGGTGGTAGTAGATGGAATTATTTCTCTCTTGCTTAGTGTCTGGATCCAACCATGAGCATTAGCACATGCCTGAAGAAGAATAAACTAGGGCTGGCATGCTGGGACACTCGAATGCTATGTGGTAGCAGATTCCAGTGATCTGCTGTGAGTCCTGATGAGCCTTGTTTTGTCCTCCCATGAACTGACGTAATCACTTTTGAACCCATGTAAAATAGAGGTTTGAGCTTTTAAAGCATATCTTATAAGGAAATTAACCTCTAAATGAAGTGTGAGGCTGATGTTCCATCACCATCAATGCAAGCTAGCAGATCATCCATCAGTTCAAGTTTCATCTGGTTCAAATGTGGGGAGATTAATGCATTTCTGTTGATTTAGTAAGCATGCATAACTTGGACTTTATGCTGATTTTATGCAGTATAAATGGAAGATAAATGATCTGTCATATAATATGGAGACTGCCAGTTCAAAGCCAACCAGGCAAAATTCTCTGAACACATTTGGATTGGCATTTATGTGGCTGTTAAGTTTTAGGTCTGATGATAGTACCCCTAGAGCTGGATTTGCTTTACTGGTGGACCACAGCTTCAATAAAGGACATTGATAGGAGAAATTATAAATATTGTGACCATACGGCATTCAGTTAAGACTTTAACTAACACAAGTAAGATGTTGCTGAGTTACAAACTGCAGGGGAATGAAATTGGGCACATATGACATCAATTTTTTAGGAAACCTTGAAGCAGAAGGAAGTTCTTTGGCAGAAATTCTAGCAAAGAATAGATTAGTGGGTAAATGGGAATGAATGATGCAATAAAGAAGGGATGAAGAAATTTATTTCCATTTTACAAGGCGAAGTAATGTCTCACAAATGATTAGAAAGTTCTTTGAAGGAAACAGTGAAAATGCTGGTTAATACAACATACTTGGCTTTTCAAAATGCTGTTAACAAGGGTCTTCACCAAGAAGTCTTACAGACACTCTTCTCACAAACAATGTGCTCTTTAAAAGACAGAAGGCAAAATAAGAATGAATGGCTAGGCTCCAGAGTGAAGAAGGCCGCTGATGGATGCTGATGATGTCTTACAGGCAGTGTTTTCTGATCAGGGGAAACAGTAAATAGTCAAGGAATAACACTTCTGCTAATACAGATTTAGCTGCCTAAAATGAATCGCTGGGAATCATGTAAAGGTCTCATAGGGGAGAGAGTGACTGATAAAATGTTTAAATGACTGTGCCAATAGATGCGAAGGAATGCTGGAGAGTGGGAAAGAATGCTAACTCTATCAAATACAATGCTGGACTTTCAGCTAGCGTTGCCACCAAAAAAAGGACCTGATGGTTTGCTGCAGTCAGTGTTCTGTCTCCATGAGAGCCCCCATCACGAAGTTTACAAAGCATAAAATGGAAAATCTTGCTCCATCAGTGTATAACTTCAGAAAGATTACAGTAGAATTGGAAAAGGCAAATAGCAGGCAATTAGACCAGTAGAGATATGGAAAGACTTAGATGTGGGGAGGCACTAAATAGAAGGAAGGCACTGTTTTCCTTCTGGAAAACAGCTGGCTTATGAGTAAGTGGTTGTGGTAGATACTAAGACTGTTTTGAGTGTCTAGGTGAAATAGAAAAATTACTCAGTGTTTTTCATTTGTATGAGGAGTTGTCTTTTTTTGGTTTTTTTTTGCCCATCAGGCAGTAAGCTAAAAAAAAGAAGGAGACCTCATGGAACTTACTGCCACGGGATGATGGGAAAACCAGAAAATATGCAAATGCTTGGAGAACCTTGCGAGGGGTTGGTCTGTTGGGGCTTACAGAAACAGTAGTCCACTGGCAACTTCTGACTTGTGAAGGTTCGAGATTTTATGTTCCCAGAAGTTGTTGTTATAGTCCCAGATGGTTGTTCCTTATATTTGCCCAATATTATTAGAATTTTTCTTAAATATATGATGCTTGCCCCTACCAAAGTTCAGCTTCTGAGTTAAATGTATTCTGTGTTACCTCTCTGTTGGAAGGCAAGTGAAGGAATATGTTCTTCCTGTTGAGGGATTCGAGTTTGTGTGACTTCATATTTAAATGTTTTCTGGAGGCATGGGTCATGGTCCTAAGTCATGAAGATAGCTCACTGGAGAGTTTTCTGATAGCAAAAACATCAGGATGGGAGTCTTAGGTGAACCAGTAGATTCAGTAGTGTTTATTAATGGAATTTAGAAATATATGCAGTAATATTCTGTTTATCTGTCAATCCATGCTTAACAGAAAAAGTACCACATATTAAATAGTAATTATTGTAAAGAATAAAGCATGGTTTCCCAAGGAAATATTAATAGAGTTTTATTGGTACTTTTTTCTCTTTGAAATAAAAGTGGACAGCACTTACGCAGTAAAGTGGGAAACTTGGTTCAAATGAAGCAGACACGATACAGATGGTTTGGGGAGACAGGAAGAAGGAGAGAGCCAGGGTCGATGTTCTTCCTAGAAAAACATCCTGTAGATGACTGGAATATACACTGGGACAAGAAGCATTAGTATCTGATTTTGTTTGTTCCACTCACTGGTGGGTATGCATATGTATATTTAACATCCTTTTTTTTTTCTTGCCAAGTCTCCCGTAGATCTCCCCTAGCAGACAGCCTAGTAACGCCTCTGCCATTTCGCAAAAACAGTCTCAGTGGAGAACTATGCCGGTGGCCAAATCCTAACGTGAAAAGTAACACGGCCAAGCTTGACCTTCAGCCATGCCCGTCCGTGCGTGGCATCCCCGCGGCCCCGCAGGCCGTGAGGAGCCGGCAGGGCCGGGCGCGCCCCGCGGCCCA
>VZRQ01003568.1:492722-670294 GCA_013397975.1 Machaerirhynchus nigripectus | reverse complement strand
GCCGGAGCGGGGAATGACCGGTGCCTGGAGAGGGGCAGGAACGGGGCCACGGGCGCTCCCGCGGAGCGAAACAGAGGCACTTGCACCAGTGCAGGAAGGTGAACCGCCCCCGCCCCGAGCCCTAAACGATTGCTTTAAAAAATGAGGTGGGAAAACGTTCTCGTAAAAGCATCACTGTATCAGAGTTTCAAAAAGCACAGGGTTTATGTTTGCTTGCTTGCATTTGGGTCTTTTCACCTTTCTAGCACATCTTTGAAACTGAGCGACTTAATTTCTTTGCAATCCTCCACTCAGCCTAGATGTTACCCTAATCCTATTATCAATTAACTATGTTAACATAATTCTATTATCACTTAACTGTGTTCAGTTTATGCGTGAAATAAATCCCTTTGTCGCTACCCAGCATTTCTTATTTTGTATTTGGGGTTCTACCACTAGTAGAATTCTACTGCACAGAATTTGTTGTTCTGCCACTACTACAGAGAGGGTCCAGCTCACCTTTCTGTTTGGTAGGAAAGAGCAATATGAAAATCACTGTGGGGTTAGCCGGATGCAATATGTCACGAGTGGTGCAGAAATTCCATGTCTCTCTGTCTTGTGCTGCTCATACTAAAGACATTTTTTTCTACTGAAGCTAAGGTATCTGGTAACTGCATCCCAAGTCAGTCCATAAGCTTGACTCTCCCTAATCCCCAGTATTTCCAGCAGTGATCTAATAAATCATTTTATCTTTTAGCTCAAGCTGTGTTTAATTACTCATACAAGTTGGAGTAGACTCAGTTGTGTAAGGAGTAATAGTAGCACTATTTTATAGTAGCATGGTGGATTTTTTAGGTATTCTTGTCCTCAAAAAAAAAAAATTCAAGATGTTAAGAAATTTTCTCTTGAAAGGAAAATTGTTTTGGATTTTCAGATTGGCATAGAAAAACATAAGCAGTGTCCAAAATATCAGGCCAGGAATTTAGCCACTCAACTGTATGTTTTCCATGCAAATGCAAGCATGAATAGACTAATATGGTAACTATTTCTTTTGTTGGTGCTTGAGTCCATGCTTATAAGTGTTTTCTCTTCCAGCAGTAGTCTGTTTCATTACCTCACTTATACCTACATTTTCTCTCAAAATTAAAGATAGTGGAAAAAGCTGCCCTAAAATTTAGGCAATACAGTTCTCATTTAAAATTGCTTTTTTTTCCACTCATCAAAATAATCACTGGACCCATTTGCTTTTCTTCCATAGAATAAATTTAAAATTATATTTTCATTTCCCAGGGCAAAATTAGTGAGCTGGAAGAGAAACACATGGTCGATTTTCACTTAATTCAGTAGCAAGAACCTGGTTTTCAACAGTTTTACCATTGTTGTTCCTTATGAGTGCATGGGCATAGCTTGGAAAGGAAACCATGAAGTTTCTGATGTGCAAGATGTATTAGCTGAAATCCAAAAGATTCTTAAAAGCTGTAAGTCACTATATAGAGCAAGTTTTCATTACTATATATGTTTATAAGGAAAAAAAAGCTTACTAGCTTTTATCACCTGGTGCATTGCTGCTGTCAGGTAACTGCAAGTTTGTCAAAAACTTCAGGTACTTGTGTGAAAATTGTAATGACATTGTTAACATTTTCATACATTTACCTCTAGCTAAGCTTGGGATTTCAATTCCCTTTAATAAATTTGTGGCTCATTATTGCAGTTCTGTTTGTAATTCATCTCTTCAAATTCAGTCTGATGAAACATTGTTCTGTGTAAGACATCTAATAGACCACAAATATTTATGAGGATTAATATTGCAATATGTACTGTCAATAATTAACACACTTTCCTTGAAGTTCCATGTATCTTTACTCTTTGGCCCTTCCATGGTGTGGTTTCGTTTAGAGTGAGAGATTCCCACTTCTACTCACTGTGGAAATAAAGTGAGCTTTGTTCTAGTGTTTAAATGACACGTGCTGCTGGAGTTGTAGATGTGTCCCTTTCAAACTTTAAAGAATGGAAGAATTTCAGCTTTACACCTATTACGCATTCTCCATGGGTTTTTACATCATGGGTTCGTTGCTTGCATTTTAAACAGATGTTTGTTGTCAGATTGAACCATGAATTGACCAAGAGGCTAAGAAAGACATCAAGTGCTTAGTGAATATTTCAAGGATAGGAGCAATGAAGCAAGGCATATCTGAAGGCAGTTGTTTGAGTATTGCAGGCACTGACTTGTTTCAGACCCATCAGCTTGTCTGAAACTATTTATAAAGTATTTATGTGGTTATTTCAACAAAAAAAATGATGTTAAAACAGATTTTTCTGTTCTTTATTATGATTGATCACTTTGTTTCCAAAGGTACACCATACATCTGGTAGCAGTATGTGGTTTCAAGATTGATTAAAGTTTATCTGTTTTGTGCTTCTGCATGGTCTATTATGGATTATGACAGATAAAGTGCAGCCAGGTCTGCGTACAGAGCCATCATTAATGTAAAATGGTAAGTCCTAAACCCCTCGAAATATTGGAAGGTCAGAGCGTTGATACAACTAAGTTATTTGCAGTCACTGTCATCTCTCACAATCATGTGAAATTCAAGAACAACATAATGAGTACCATGGTTTGAAATCATTGTAGGGAATTAGAGGAAGTGATTAACAGCCGAATACAGCTAAAGATTAATTCAGCTGTTAATCTGTACACAAAATCTGTCTTTCTCACCTTTATTATGATTGATAATTAAAAAAATATTTTCTCTCCAGTGAAATAAAATAGAAGAAGTTCATACCAGAAATCAGGAATATCCTTTCCACTGGATGGGTAGTGCAGAACCCATTGCCTACAGAGGCCGTAGGATCCTTTTCCTTGGGTATTTCTAAGACTCAGACAAAGTCATGGATAACAATGTGCTGGCAGCAATCTCACTTGGAGCAGCAAGTTGGGTGGAGACCTCCAAAGGACTCCTTCTACCAATAGTTCTGTGGTTTTAGGGTATAAAAAATTGGGAGTAGAACCTGAACGTTTGGCATGTTTGAAAAATGTTTAACATTACAGCTGGTTTTAATGGTATTTAAGATACTTTAATCCTAATTTTGATGGGGAAACTTGTCAGTTCTCTACAACTGACACAGGCAATTAAACAATGAGCTATAAGAGAGAACATTGAAGGAAGCTGTTGGTATTTATTAGTAGATTTATTTAAAGGAACTAAATGCACTTTCCATTCTGCAAAAAGCAATTGAAGTACAAGGATTTAAAAATCTCAGTTTGCAAAAGCAACTTGCAGGCATCATGTTCCTAAGATTTAAATGCAACCTGAACTGACATACAGTTATAAGAAGCTTCATCGTGTTAAGCTCTTAAACATTTTCCTCTTACACACTAAAAAATAAGGTGGTTTTTGACCTCTAATTGCTCAGGCTCAGAAAGTTTGTCAGAATTCTTTGTTCACACAGCAAAAACACGGTGTAACTGGAACATTAAGGAATAACTGCATTAATGTAGCCAGCTAGGCTTGTCTGTGAACAGAAGCATTCACACTCTAGTGGTAGAAAAAGAATTAGGCCCTCACTGAATGTTTTAAAAATGCGATGCTTAAAGGAAAATTCCAGTGATATTCCAGGAGAGTCGGTAGCAGTTGGATAAAAGGAAGTTGTATCTCCTGTCCTGCAATACGTATTTTGCCAAATGTGGGATCAAATTCAGAAGATCTAGGCTGCAGTATTTCTGGCTAACAAAAATGATCTTTTAGAGACAATGACTATGCTATAACAGAACAAGCACATACATACCTCTGAAAAATATAGTTGTGGGAATTTCCCACAGGGAAAACAATTAATTTGTTAGACTGATCAGCCTTAGTTAACTGGGACTTCGAAGATCAACACCCAGATCCTAAACTTCCCCTGTGAACGTCCAAATGGGAACCTGCAGGTTGCAAAGCATATGTTGTGTGTACTCACAGTGTTCTGCTTTTCAAGTGAGGTGCTATATTCTGCTCATAGGCTCTAGACAGATTTCACAGGGAGAGGTTTGCTGTGTTAGTTTTATCTGAAACTGAGGTGGGTATAGTTATCATTGTGAGATCTACTTGGAAAAAGGAACCTAATTTCTTATTAATTAGATCAGAAGAGTGGCTATTCTAGAAAGGTAATTAACCAAAGAGAACTGGGACAGCTCAGGCACAGCCTATTTCTATGCTGACCTATTCCTAACCTAAACTATTTTAAGTCTTTTACAAAGCACTGTGGGTTTCTCTTTTTTTGTTTTGAACACAACAATATTGGTACATAATTAAATGTTCTCAATTCATTTAATTCATGAATTCATTTTCACTAACTGAAAACATGTTTGTTAGAAAAAGCCCCCAAAAAATCCAACCAAAACCATCTGGATGCCTGCCGTATTCTGGTGGAGGCTACCATTTTTTATCCCTTTTTTTTAAAAAAAAAGACCTATCAAGAGTGGTAAAGCCATGTACATATTTCAAAACAATAGCAAAATCCTGTCCAATTCAATGCACCGTGGAAGGTAGCCTGTAATAATAGGTCTAATTGTAAAATTAATGTCAGTATGTGCCTTTTGTTTAATGGTAGGCTCTTAGAAATGTCTCCAATTTCACTAAAGAATCCTGTAATTAGGAAATGATTAATCAAAATTCCAGATCTGGAACACAGGCCTGCTTGCACCTCATGGGGAGTAAATGTTCAGCCTCAGCTTTGGCTCTGGAGCTTACCTGCGGTCGGCTGTGCCTGCCTAAGGGATTAAAGAAGTATGTGCTTCAGCCAAGGAGAGCAGCATCTGGAAGCAACTTGCTGAAAGAAGTGGGGCTCCAAAAAATGAGGTGACTTGATGAAGTGTCCAGCCTTTTGCAATATTCTTTGGTCAGGAGAATAGCTGAGTTAGAATTTATGACTTGCTCTGAGCAAGAAGTGTCTGGGGCAGGCTGGGTGGGGTGTTCCAATCTAAAGCAGCTGGTACAGATTGCCTTAAAAAAATAATTATGATAACACTTGAACTCTGATTTAAAATATGAGTTGTATTTCCCTCATGGCTAATCCACTTTCTGTGACCTGGGAGATAATGAATTGTTTTTCTCTCCACTGCAGGTGGTCAGTAGCCTTACCACCTCTCCCTTTGGTACCTGTGGAGCACAAGGGGGAGTTGACAATCACTCATTCCTTTCAAATTGCATAATTTAATTCATTAGCTGAAGGAAATTAAATGCAGAGCATTTGTTTTCAGGTAGTTCTAATGCCTGGCTTGTGTTTCAGATCCATGGATGGGATTTGCTGTTCAAAAGTTTGTTTTCTTTTTTCCCCACATAAGCTGTTATGAGTCAGTGGGGCTTCATTTAGAGGTTGGTGGTGCTGAGGAGGTGTCCCCATTCCCTTTGCTCTGAACCACACAGTGCTGCATGCTTTTTATGGCATTTTTTTGCTCTGTGAGCTGACTCAGCTCTAGCACTGGCTAAGTTAGCTTTTGGGTGGTTTGGCACAAAAGTTGTTTCAAAGGAAATAGCAAGCACACATGGTTGAGAGGAAGCAGTATTGCACCATTGTGTCAGTTCAATTGTCTTGTGAAATGTTTTTCTGACTGTGTCAGCTGACTTAAGAAAAGTCATGACCTTCTGCTAGAAACTTACTCAGAAAGTACCTTGCTTGTATCTTTGTGCTACCAACACTGTTACTGAGCCCTCAGGAGACAGGAGTTTGTCAAATGTCTACCCACATGTAAATGTAACAAACTTACTACTACTTCTCTTCAGTTTGTGTCTTTGTGCTGTGTTAAAGCTGTATAAATGCACTCCTCTTAAGCCTTTCTTTAGGGATCAAGACATTACATTTCATGTGTAAATTGCTTCTGTTAATTTCTCGAAATCTGCAGGATCATTTATGCCCATTATCACCTAAAATAAAAGCTACTAATGCTTTTACTTAAGTGCTTCTTAATCCATGTTTCCATTTTGCAGTATACTGTAGAGGATCTCTGTTCTAGCAAATGAGAAATGCTTATTTTTCACAGATAGAATAGGGGCTTCTTTTTACATTTTTTTTCACCCCTTCATCATTTTCACATTTTGGTAATGGAGGTATTGCTGTTTGCACACACTTTTGCTTTTGTACTGTCTACAGACACAGTATTTACCAAAAGTTTATTGACTGTGGTAGCTCTCTTGAAAGAGGAATACTGGTCAACTCCTCAAGGATATTTTGATCTTGTCAGGAGAGGCTATTAGAAATGGTGACCTTGCTGTTGAGAGTTTTTTGTAATATTGTGCTTTTACACCAGAGTATGAAGGTAAGTTGTCTTTTCCTTCACTTTCTCAGTGCTTAATGGATGCTACAGGTATGAGCTCTCTGTTTCCATGGTACAACTAAATAGTTTGTCAGTTGCAAAGGAAACGAGATGCATCATGGAAGTGGTGATTCTGTTACCAGTGGGTTTGTTGCTTCGTGTGGATGTTCCAAAATTTGATAGTGATAGAGCAACCCCCTGTAGTTTCAGTGTTTTGGTTTTTTTTAACAGAGAGAAGATATAAATGGGAGACAGCAACAAAGTAAACACTAATCTTGTGATTCCTTTTGGCAAGTAACTGTGTGGTAGTAGCTGGCATCAGTTTAGAGAAAGATAGTTGTAGAATAATTAACTTTTCATTAAGTCCCCATCTTTAAAAATTAGAGATTAAAATTAATCTTGAAACTACACCTTTTAATGCTATTTTTTAAGAAGGTGAATATATAATAAAGGAATGCTTTAGTTCTGTAAGAGGACCTGTGCTTTAGTTCTAAGACAATGAAACATGTTGCCTGATGTACATCACTAAAGAAACCTTAAGAAATAAATGCTTTTGAACCATGTGATTTGTATTTTACAAGCTTCTTACTGACTACAACTTCTTTTTTATTCATGGTATCATTATTAAAATTACTCCTATGCAGTTATCATACAATGCTTATTTAATAGAGTTGCAGAAGTGAATTGTGTTTTTTATTCTAGAAGAAGTTTTGAGCTAATCAGAGACACGTATTTTGTACATGATATTCGTTTTTAGGCATCAGTTTGAGTGGAAGTTTAAAATACTGTTTTGATTTTGTGCAAATGTACCTGAATAGATACAGCAGGAATATGTGCAATTGAAGAGAATCCTAGCAGGAACCACAGATGAGTAGACATTCAGCTCTTCTTCATTGATTGTGTTACTTCAATTTCTTTCACTCCGCTTTCCTTGTCATGAAGAACTTGGAACCTTCTTCATTTACAGATGTCTCTTTAGCAAATTTTTTATTTTTCCAGTATTATGGTGACAATATGTCTTGGTTCATGTTCAATCTCAAGCAGCTACAGATGTCAAGAGAATGATGTATTTAAAAAGGGAAGGCAACTATTTAGAACAACACTTGAGCATATGCTAACTTCATTCCTATTCAGACAGCACTTCAGCACATGTTTAAAAGATGCTATCAGTAGAGAAGCTGTCTAGCCTCAAGACTGAAATTCAAAATAAGCCAAAGTTACTGCTTTTAAAAAATCATTTGGCATCTACCTCCCCTGTTGATTTAAATAGGGTCTACTGGTGCTCTGAAGTTCTGAAAAAAATTGTCCATTTAGTCTATGGCTAACTTTTATCCCTACATGCAAGGATATAGAGTTTTAAGCAGTTTCTTCTATCAGGATCTTGAGACCAGTGCTAAACTTAAGAATTCCTTTAATTACCCATGATCTGACAGAGAGGTTCTGCAACTCTTCACAAACCTGAGACCTCTGATTCGAGGCATCCAACTAATGCTTACTAGAATGGTGCACCTTTAATGAGATAGAACTGGGTGTTTTATTTTGGGTACCCAATGAAAGATGTTAAATAAATGCTGTTAATTAAATCTTGGTATGGCAGTCTTAAATATTCAGTTAGTGATTCAAAATATATAGGAAAAAAAAAATTAAGAACAGTCTTTGTAATGCTTTTGTTAACATTTATAGTTTTAACTGCATATAAAACAAGTGTTATTCATTTAGATAGACTGAATTTTGGAAGGATGACAAGGTAGTCTGAGTAAAAAAGTGTTTAATTTGATGTTTAGATAAAGGTACATTTGCATTATTTGTGTTCCAAGTGTTTCAGCATTCCATGAGGGAAAAAAATGGAACTGAGGGTCAAGGGACATAAAAGTGTAATGATTCTTTAGAACTAAGCTATTAGTCCAAAAAAAGTACCCCTAGTCACTATAAATTTGAAAATAGGCTCAAATGACTTGTATCTGAATAGCTTACATGCTCGTATTTTTAAAATTCTTGTGTAAATAATTTTCAATAATCTAACATAAGCTAACCATAAACCTTTAAGTGCAGAAAAGTTGGATGAAATCCAAGTAGCAGAAAATAACAAAGAATCACAAGCAAGGTGGGATGTATTGAAGAGTAAATTGCACTCATGATTGAAAGGCGATATGCACTCGTTATATGTTATAATTGTTAGATCATGTTTGAGATCTTGGGTAGAGGAGAAAGTACACAAATAGGGGAATAAAAGCTCTATCTGAAAATAAGAGCTGCATTAACAATACGGGGTTGTAGAAATGATAGGATGAAGCTGACATTGCAGTACAGAAAGTGAAAAGAAGGCAAGGGTGGAATATGAAAGGAAATAGAATGAGATGGGATGTTATTTCCTATAAACAGTAATTTCCACTGTGTTCAGAATGAGAGACTCTGGGGAGGAGACAGCAGGGGTCTCCAATAGATGGGAAGAATCATTCAGGCACCGAAGAGCTTGAAATTGTCGAATGCATTAAATGCTTTCATTGTCTCACTATTTACAATGGCAAATTCAGGACAGATATCTAAATAATAAGCATTTTTAGGAGTCTTGAAGGGGAAATATTAAAGGAAAGCAGGAAAGAAATTTTAAAAACATGAGCTTTAACTGTCTGATTTAAAAGCAAAGCCAAGTGAACTGGATACAAACTGACTGTATGAAGAAAATTGTGACTTACATTGACTGGTATATTTTGAGTAGTATGGCCAAACCCTCAGTGATGTTTCTTTATTGATTTTGAACCATGACTCAAAATATGTCCTGACACAAACAGCTGCAGATTAACCAACAGAGTGCTTTTTAGAGGAACTGAGAGTTTTAGACTGGGGGAGGAATTGAGAGTTTTAGACTAGGGGAAATAGTACAAATGATACAGAGATGTTGATCAGACTTGAAAAAAATTGAACTTTAGATTATTTTAAAGCTATTTCCTTCCACAGCTTAATTTTGGTTTTCTGTCCATGTAATGTTTTCCTCTGATTTATGTGGTCAATATAGCCTGACACAGAGACTCATGAGAATTTTATCCTGTAGTGGGAATTATCCAAATGATCTAAATCTGTTACTGCTTCTTTGATGTGTCCTTGTCTTTTCCTTGCTTCCGTCTACCCTTCCATACAGAAACGTGACCAACGATTTCCCCTTCTCTCAGTCTTCCTCTCCCAATGTCACTGAATTTTTTCCACATGACTCTGAGTCTGATGCCTCTATTTAAGTTATGGTTGCTTGGCATGGAGTTTATCTTCCCTGCCATGGCCACCTCCATGCAGTGAGAAGCATGTAAAAATTATCCAAATCTGACATGGCTAAGTGGGATCTAGGCTAGCCAAGTAAAGTATTTAAAGAGACAGTACAGTAATGCATGAGTTGAAACTAACTTTGTAGAATTCTTTCAGTTCTCAGTTGTGTCTCAAAAAGTGTTCTCAGTTAAAGGTTCATGCTACTTGAATTTGGAATGAAAGGACATTTTTTAGTAGACTGTAGTGGATTGTTCTTTATGGGCTGCCAGATACCCACCCAGCTTCTCTCTCACTCCCTCCCCTCCACAGGACAGTGGGAGGCAGGAAACAGGATTAATTGAATATATTGCCAATTAAAACCAGAACTGGATGGTGAGAAACAAATATAAGAACTAAGAGGCTTTTGCTCATCCTGCCCTTCTTTCACAGGCTTAGCTTCACTCCTTCATTGTCAGCTCTTCTACCTCCTCCCTGCTGTGAGCAGCACAGGAGGATGCGGAATGGGGTTGTGGTCAGTCTGTAAGAGTTCCACTCTGCCCTTTCTTCCTCCTCACAGTTCTCCCTGCTTCTGTGCTGGATCTCTGCATGGTCTGCAGTCCTTCCAGAACAGATCCTGTGTGGGTGCTCTGGATGGGTTGCAGTCCCTCAGGATAAGCCCTCTTCAGCACTGGTCCTTCACATGCTGTAGTTCCTTCAGAACGTGGCCACCTGCTCTGGCATGGTGCCCTCAGCAGGTTGCAGAGTGGATAACTGCTCCATCCCAGGTCCCTTCCATGGGCTGCAAAGGAAATTTCTGCTGTGGTGCCTGAAGCACCTTTCCCTCTCTTCTCACCTCAGTGTTACAGGATTGTTTCTCACACTTCTATTTTCCTCACTCACTCCCATGTGCAGAGTTTTGCTTTCCCAGCAGTGCTGCCCTCATGGCTGAGGGCTCAGCTGTGTCCCGTGGTTGTCTGCTGGGTGCCAGCTGCAGCCGTCCATGTCTGGCACGGGGCAGCTCTGGCCTCTCCTCATGGAGTCCAGCCTGTGCACCCCCATTGCCACCTACACCTGCTACTGAGAAAGCTGAGAAAAACAGGCAAGTTTTACACTAAATCATATAAGAGGAAGCGAAACCCAGAGAAATAAAGTGAGAAAAATTATATCTAGATCTTATTTTAATTATGAGAAATAAATTACAATCATGAAAGGCAAAACAGGAGTTAATAGAGTGAAAGATTTTGGCTGGAAGGTGATGTGATATGTTTTAACCATTGCTGTAACCATCAAGGCCACAAGATCCTTGTAAACAATTACTATCTATTGGCTAAATTTTCCTTTGACAGAAATGCTAATAATACTTTATTCTCTCTGTATCAGGTGTTGTAAGTAAAAATATCCATTCCTTCAGACCTTATTTTTCTTGTAGTGTTAAAATTTTTGAGTATGACAACCATACTACTTCAATTTTATTAATCTACTACAATACAGTTAGTTTCTTAAATTTCTTAAGATCTGTTATCCTGCACTTAAGTGTACTTTTCCAAAGAGTACCCAAATAGCGCTTTTCCTACTAGTTGAAATGGAGGGGGTTTCCTCCAGAACGTGTATGTATCCTTTTTATTTCGTTCAGTAGTGTAATGTGACTGTGATCTGTTCTGTAGGGATTAGTTGATGTTTTCTGTGTAATGTGTCCTGGAAGAGAACAAGTAGGAGTGTGGAAAAAATGCCAGGAAGAAACTGAGAATGTGTTTTGAAGGGAGGAGTCACCCAGCGTACACATTCAGCAGCCAAGCTATCCCTTGTGTCAGGAAAGTGAGGCTGCTGTGAGTTGTGGAAATTGTGTTTTCAAGTTACCATTTGTGTGAAAAAATTGCAGAGACCATGCTTTGGTTGCAAAATAATTGATTTTAACTCACAGTACTTAAAATAAAGAGGAAACAGTTTGTAGGCTTCCCTGCTGTGTGGATTCCAAAGGATAGTTCCTAAGAAAATTATGGAGAAAACATCTGAAATGCAGTGTGAGATATTCAGTCCCAAGTGGACTGTAAATGAGAAAATTCATAGCTGGAGAGAGGCCAAGAAAATCTGTCCATCCTCTGTTTTAATTCAAATGAAAAATATACTAAGATGTCACAGTAAATTAAAAGAAGTAATAGTAAACTGAAACTTTTGAAGACATTAATGAGTTTTGGAAAAAAGTTTTGCTGAAAAAAATCTGATGCTGGGTGGAATGCTGTGCTCCTTTCATGTGGAGCAAAAGTCCTTGACAAACCAGACACACTATCAACAGGACAGAGGAGGTAAAAAAGGCATTGTATAGGTTCATATGGCTCACATAGGAAATAATGAAATCAAGGAGAGTGACAACAGTTTTTTAAGGTCAGGGGAACACGGCAGCTTGGGATTGGTAAAAAATTTGTTAGCGGTGGGTCATTCCTGTATCAAGAAACCTGCAAATTGGTGCCATAGGCAAGTTGTTAGACTGGCTGAGTTCACTTTTGTTTTTCTTTTTTTAGTGGGATTCTTAGAAATTTTCAAGATGTTTAAGTATTAAAGATGAGATTTCATTCCTTGTTTGTAGAGCTTTTGCTATGGAAGAGCCAGGTGAATGTTGCCATTTTCCCTTGGATTTACAGAGGCTTTACCAGTGAATTTATGGACTGCAACTGTGCAGTTAATGCTGAGGGCAGGCTAAGCTAAGGTAGGTGGTTATTTCCAGTCAGCTCAGCCTGCTAGTTCAGTGTACTTGGTGCAGATGCAGTCCATAGAAATGATCTGAAGAGGAGGGTGGGAAAGGGAAAGTGTGATGTTTAAATCAGTTTCAGCAGGACTGAATATGAAACTGTAGACTTGCACTGCAATTGTTGGAGTAGAACTTTTGTACCAGTTCAGTCCATTTGGCTGTTGCTGGTGATAAACAGAAAACTCTTAATTCAGATGAATGTCAGAAATGACCCATATAATTAGGGACCACGGTGTTCTGATCAATAGTGTTTTCACATGGTGTTATCCTCATTCACTGCTCTTCTTACCTTCCCATATGTATTGCCAAAACTAGGTTTTATTCCCCATAACTGCAGCCTTACAGTACTTGAAGGGAGTCTACGAGAATGATGGAGAGAGAGACTATTTATACTCTGTGTGGTCATCTTGTTGCCAGGACAGGTCCTGCCTTTAGCTTCTTTTTTGTTTTAAAAATTATTATATAATTGCTACAAAATTCCTTCTTCTTATCCATGAGTTTTGAGTTTATTGCTCCACTGTCCAGCCACTGAGTACCACAAAAAGATCAGATAGCTCCAAGGAACTGTAGCCCTTCTCTGTCAGGACTGTGTGAATTTTAAAAGGTCTAAAGCAGTCCACACACATGATCTCAGCCAAAATGTCAGTGCCTCTTGCCACATACCATGGCAGGGACTATCTTGCAGTTGTGCCTCAGGAGATACATGATGATCTCATGAATAATTTTGATGAAATTTCACTTGATGAAATTTCTACTTGTGAAAGTAGAATGGTAGCAAAAAGAGGACATTTATGGGAACACTACAGCCAGAGCAGCTTCAGAACCCATTATTTTTCTGTGTGACTTCCATTCTCAACTTCGTCTGAATTTGATTGTATCCAGGCTGTGTCAAAAAGAAATTGTTTTTTTGTTATTTCTAGTCCAGTTTTGTACAAAGTCAGAGGATTGTGAAAATATCTAAAAGCTTATTTGGTTTTCCAAGCTAGGCTTCTCTGGTTTAATTTTTTTCTTATTTATTGACAGTATTATTATAGCATTATGGAATGTAATCTTAACTGTGGGACACCAGCATTACTTATATATTATAATGACTAGTCAATTCAATACACGCTTTGAACCAACTATTCAATGGTGCTACTATTGTTCTAAACATATTGTTTTGATTTCACAGGTGCCTGCATAAATATCACCAACAGCCAGTGCCAAATGCTGCCATATAACTACACCACTGTAACTTCAGTTCTTTCCATTGTCAAAAGCGTTGAAATGGAAAAGTTCCTGAAGTTCTTCAGTTATCTCAATCGTCTCAACTGCTATCAACACATCCTGCTGTTCGGCTGTAGTCTCGCTCTTCCTGAATGCATCAGTGACGGTGATGACAGGTATTTGGGAATGAAAATCCATCAGTGACTAGAGCCAAATGTGGTAAAATACTCTCCATCTAATCACACAAGGGAAGATCCAAACTAAGCCTATGACCTTCTCGTTGCAAAATTCCTGTCTGTCAAAGCCACTGACAACATTTCTGCCATGATAAGCCAACTGTAATAGAGCTCTTTTAGAAAAATGTTGCCACCATATAAACTAAAACTGTGATATTAGAGCATTCAGGCTTATTTTCCTAAAGGAGCCTTTCCAGACTTCTGCCTAATTTCTCCAACCTGGCTATGCCAAAATTGAATGTTTTGTAACAACAGTAATGTCTTTGATATGTATAGTATTGTCATAAAGTGGGATGGCCTTTAGTTAAACTTCAAATTTGTTTAGTCATTTCCTTTGGCAAAGTCAATATTTTAAATACATATTTTTGATATTAAATTACCAGGATACGTTCAGGGTGACAAACTGTTCTGAAAGCTTAAGGAGCATAAATTTTTTCTGCATTTACATTATTTCACAGCATTAGTATAATGTGCATGCACTTTCACATTGAGTTTGATTTGAAAAAAGGATCAGTGAGTTTAGCAGAGCTAAAATCAAAACATGAGACAAAAAAGGGGAAAAGGATTTTTTTTAATATATGTACACAATCTTTGATGTTTCTGGAGGGGTAAATTCTTTCTCCTTGTTTTCATTTTTCCGTATTTCCAGTTCCTCCACTGTGAAATTCAGTGGAAGAGAATATGACAATGGAATAAGTGTTTCAAATAACATAACAAGACCAGGAAGTTAAAAGCTGTTTAGAAGGAATAGAATATTTATGAAAGAAGTTCTGTGAGAGCTGGTCTAAAATCCAGTTGCCAGTAGAAGATACAGTCTCACTCCAGGCAATATACGCCTTCCATTTCCAGTGCATCACAGGGATTCCTGGACTGGCCAGTTAAGTTCACTAAAGTGACAGAAAATTAACCCAGACTAAAGGTGTACAGATGATTATATGGATAGGATTAGTGGGGAGGAAAGGCAGTGCAGGTAACAGTGGAATGAGACTGACCTTCAGACTGGCTGAGTGGTTTAATCCAAATACACCTGTGTACATATCTTTGTTAGCCTACCAAAAGCTGTAATTAACCCTGTTTAACTGAGTGCATTATTAGTTATAGCACCTCTGCTCCAACTCAGTATTACAGTTGTTCTACTTAAGGAATCTGATAACAAACAGCCTTACACTACCTGTTTTCTCTAAAAGTTATTGAACAAAATATGAAAAGTGGGTTCAGGTAACAAATTGATGCATTTAAATGTTCAACAACTGAACAGGCCATTTCTCTGTTGCTTCACTTATTCTGCCTTGCTTGGAATTTGACTTTCACAAACCTTTTGAGAGTGAGTTGGGTGTATCAAAAGTGCAAAGCTCTTAAATCAGTCAAATAAGTAGAACAGTAAAAGTATAAATTTTGTACATTTTCTTTTCCATTTCTTTCCTGAAGACATGTTTTTGCTCTGGTTTTCAGTGACAACCAAAAAACTTTGAGAGTCAAGAGTCAGGGGTTTTCTTTGTGTGGTTTTTTTTTGAGGTTTTTTTTGTTTTGTTTTGTTTTGTTTTTGTTTTTGTTTTTTTTTGTTTGGTTTGGTTTGGTTTTGTTTTTGGGGGGGTGTTGGGGGGATTTTTTTGTTTGTTTGGTTGGTTTTTTTCCTTCCACTTTTTGCTTTTCCTTTTTTTCCATAGCAGCAACCTTCTCCCATTAGTTAATAATGTCAAAGGTGGAACTGGATTTCGATGTCCTGTTTTATGTCCTGGAGGTCACAGTGGTTCCTCTATTTGTATTTTAAATGGTTTTTTTTTGGTGGAAAATATTCTGGTCCCTGCAGACTGATGGCGAAGAAAGTCCAATGTGAGACTGCAAATGATGTAAGATTATGTTAGAATTTAACTTCAGTTTTAGTAATTATGTCTCCAGAGTGTGCCATGGATGTCACTGAAAATGCAGTGACTGCAGAGTGGCAACCACGGGAAGAACCATAAGAGTGGACAATGTGCTGGTTAGTTAAGTCTAGTTTGCTAAACCTCGGTTGTCCTAATTTAACTTCTGGTTTCTTCTTTAAACAAGAATACCTTTTTTTTTTTTCTCTAGGCAACTACTTGATTTTTGTTGATCACTCTCTTTCTTGTAGCATCCAATTATTGCAGGCAAACACATATATTTCAAAGCCAAGAATAATTTATTTTAAGGAGCATCAGATCTGCAAAAAGTAGTTACTTAACACCTTCCCTTCCCTTCCACTCCCTCCTCAACCCAGCCCCTTCTCTGCCTTCCCCCCATAACTCCTGTCAGTGAGATCCAGAGAAAAGCACCTGACATAGTAGGGGGAAGCTACTTTGTGTCTGCGGAGTGCAGATACCAAAAATGAAACAGACAGGCCTGTGTTAGGTCTGTTGAACAGGGGAGCCTGGTAAGCAGAAACATACTGAAGCAGAAGAGTCACTGGAAGGCCTCTGATGATAACAAATGGGAGTATGTCCATATGCTGTACTGCTGGGGTTTTTTTGGGACTATTATTGTCTTTAATTTAAAGTATGACAAAACATCCACTAATGTTGTGAACAGTTGTTGCTGACATCGTCAGTGCTTCCTCCCATCAGTCACTGCTGTTTCATTCTAACATCAGTGTATACGTGGTCATAAGTTTTCATTTGTTGATCCCTCTTTGTTTTGAGAAGCAATTGTGCCTACTGTATATAAACCTTGATTTGACAAATGTTGTTTACATAGTATGGAAGAGATTAAACTCCTGTGATGCCTAGATGTCTATTCTTAGGTATTGTTGAGAGTCCATTGGCAGCTTGCAGCCATGGGAGCAATAATTATAACAGTGGGTTACAAGAAGGAACAAGAGGGAGAGTTAGAAGCACTAATCTTTGGCATTCAGTGAGCTGTCATTACATAGCTTTTCTCTAATCTTTAAAGTTATGTCTGTTTCCCATTTATCTTTCATATATTTATAAACATTGTTTTCATTAACACTTGAAGGAGATGAGGTCAAACCATCACAGGTTTCTAGGCTGAGAGCATATTCAATGTTTGTGTAGTTAGGTACAGTTCTGAATACTACCACAATACTGTTGCTCTTCAGAAAATTTCTTGTCTATCTTACTGCAGTGAAACCATGTGTGACAGTAAAAATATATTAATTTTAAGAGCTGTACTTAATTTCAGCAACTGGATATAAAATCAGCTAGACTTGCTCTTTAAGAAAATATATAACAGTATCTATAAACTACTTTCCAGTACAGATAAAGTTTGAAAGTACAGCTAAAACCTGGTGAAAATGGAACATGGAAAGTTGAAGTTCAGTAAGGCTTTTTTTGCATGCTTTGTGTAGTAAGGGACTGCTTATTTAAAGGTGTTATGCAACTTCCTCCTTCTTGTGTGGATGGATGAGATCTTTCCAGTATGACTTCAAAATCAGCCTTAAAAAACCCTGTCCTAACACAGTCCAGCAGCACTGCTAAGAAAACATGACACAGTTCTGAAAAGTAATAGCAGTGGTGAAGAACACCTTAAACTAGATGTGCTGAGCTAATGACTTCTAAAACATTCCCAGTAGTAACTTTGTCCTTTTGGGTAGTAATAGTCCATATCCTCTGACCACCACATGCAACACTGGTACTTTATTTGCTGTAAGAAATATCTGTCCTTAGAGCTGTTGGTTATGATCAATGATTTAATCTAGTGAATTCTCCCTTAGACTGGAAGACACTAAGAGTGGGCCAAAGGCCAGTTAACACAATATAGTGCATGTTTATTTACAGCAACTCACGTCCATTGGATTCCACAATTCAAGAAGACAATAAAAGTTAGTCTGCAATGTCTTCAGATTTCAAAAGGGGAAAAAAGGGTGTATTTCAAAGCCAAAATTAATGTTAAATTTAAAGATTCAAAATCATTAGAGAAGTTCATAGTGGGTCAGCCTATAACTGCGTAATGCAAGCACACTCATTGAGTGATGCTTTCTAATATTTCTTGCACTCTGTGAAACACTCAAATTTCATCAAAAGACTTGGAAAAATAGGCAGGCTATATTAGATCCCAAAGCATTTACATGGCTTATTTTGACTTTTTATGCTGGGAATAAATTTGAAGCTTATCAATTCTCATAACCCTGTGCTGTCCTGCTGCCTTTAAAACAGAAATAATAGCTTGAGTACTTGCATTAATCCTCTTTTTACAAGTATATTCCAGAAAGTTGAGGAAATGCCTTCCACTGAGAGATCCTCAGAGTCTCGTTATCTTTGGAGATCAAACTTAATTTAGGCTCCACCTAGAAGATAGTATTAGGGAAATGCAAATTTCCCTAATACAAAAATAGAAAGTGTAATATGCTCCCAAGCTGAAATTCCAATGCACCTTGCACTTCTGTATCTTTTTACTCATTATGCTTTTTTCCATGTCAGATATCTTTGAAAAGAGAGTTGTGAAGTGGCTTGTCTTCAGTTAGGGCTCAAAGAGTCCATCTGAGATCATGGCTTTTTATGCTGGATCCTGTACAAACATGCAATGAGAGGCTGCCTCCTGCTTCTGAAAGTTTATAGCCCACATGAAGAAAACAAGTAAAGGATAGGACGAGAAGGTAATACTGTCACATAAATGGCTGGGGAAGCTGAGACTGAGCAAGAAATTTGCAGTAGAGCAGAGAACTAATATGTAACACTTATATCCTGTATCTTAAGGCACAACATTATTTTTCATCTTGATTAAAGTCTGAAGATTAATTTCACTTATTTATTCACTTGTGAGCTAATGCACAGTGAAGGTATAGCAAAACCCTCTGCCATAATTCAACCTTTTTTTTTCCCCCTCAGATTAATTCTGAAGGGCAAAGTAATACAATGAAGGGAAAAAACGTCTTTGATTTTCCAACTCTTTCCTACAAAGGAGTGTGTCATGTAAATGTCTATATGTAACAAATATTTTATTGTGCTGTAGTATCTATGCTACACACAGCAGTAGCCAGGGAAAGGCTTGTAGAAAGCCAAAGAGGTCAGAATAAGTCAACATGGTATCTTTGGAATGGGAGAAATTAACTAATGAATATTAGGTTAATACTAAATAGGTTCTAAGAATCTGTGAATAGTCTGTGTGCAGTCAAATATTTTTGAAGAGCTGCTGTTATGTAATGGCAAATTCTATTCTGTGGTTTTTTTTCTGGTTGATTGTCTTCACCTATTTTCTGTAATTAATAAAAAGGAAAAAACCAAATGGTGTAATTTTCATTATGGACATAAAGTAGGATGAAATATTAGGTCCAAAAACCAAATCCAGAAATATGTGTGGTGTCTTTTATTAAAAGCTGTCAACAGCTTAAAACAACTTCATTCATGTTCTGATAGAAAATGGAAGAAAATCTATCTTCATAGAGTAAGCGATATCTGCCTGTCATGTTTAGTGTAATCCATGAATGAGACCAGTGATGTGGTTATTTCCTTTTTCCTGCTTTCGTGAACTTCACTCGAAACTTAACCATATTCTTTGTTTCCCCTGCTGACAGTGAAATTAATTATATCACAGTTATAACAGTTAAACTGATTAAAATAGGAAGATGTTATTAAAAAACTACTTTTTAGAGTTAATCGAGGCTTTTGAAGTATTTAGGAGAAGAAGTTGGCTGATCACATAGATCTTGTTTACATAGCTAATGAGAATTTTTGTTTTCAGGCTTTGAACAGGAAGCTGTCAGCATATATTTGAGTCAATATCTATTATGCAAGGTCCATAATGGATTTAATTGTGTATGAATGATGGAGGGATATATATGAGTTTGTGTAGGCAATCCTCTACTGGCACACTTCAATTTTGTTTTAATCTACCTAATTTTGGCAACAAAAGCAGGTAAATATGCCAAGGCAAAATAGCAGCTGCTAGGACCTTTGAGTGAATGATCTCGTAGGTAGGCTGTGACCCAGCTTTTACGCTATCTTTTTATCATGCACCTGTGTGGAGATGTCAAATTAAGGTTGCACAGGGAACTTTGCCATTCTGCAGCTTTTAGGAAATGTTTAAATTTTACACATTTGTGAAGTTAGCTTCAGAGTCATTTTTGAAGCAAAGGTATTGAGAAACCCACCTGGAAGGACATTTAGAATCCTCTCTCATAAACCTATCAGAGATGTTTTCCTTGAAATTGGTGGTATTTATTTTTAAAAATTAAGGTACTACACTGGTGACAATGTCTTACCAGGTCTCCAAGGAATAAGGTGGGACAATTTTCTCCTACCACCCACTGTGTTGTCTCTTTATTTTCTTCTCATGACTCCTCCAGTGTAGTTCTTGGCACCCAGGCACATGGGGTGGAGGCTTCTTTCAGATGCCTGTAAAGTGGCTACCAGTTGTTTCCTGAGTTTGCAGTCCTGCCTTTCACATCCTGTGGGAGCTACCTTATCCTCTTAATACACTTCCTTTTTGATGGTGCCTCTTTAGCCTAAGGAATTTAACATGACTCACAAAGGCTCTTCCAGCTGTAGTTTTGGCAATGGTTGTTTGTCAAGGAGATACAGAAGATTAGAAACTTCAATTCAAAATAAAGCAGAGGTGATGTTCAGTGGGTGAAGTGATTTATACATAGAATGTTTGGAATCACATGTCTTTTGTTTTAAACGTTGCCATCACTTGGCTTGCAGCCCTTCAGAATCCAGCAGACTGATTGCGTACAAAAACCCACACTGTTGTAAAATCTGTCTTTGGATATAACTGAGTCATAATCCAGTCTTCAGTTTTTAAATTTGGGTATGGTTCACTTAAGTGCAATTATGACTTGAACGACACAGCCTTGGAGATCCAACTAATGAAAAACATGTATAGTCAAATCCTGTCAAAAAGGATTAAACACACAAAAATTATAGAGAGAGTGGGATAACGTTGCAAATGCTTGCCCACACAAATAGTATTCTCTATCTGCCAGGGGTTTTTTTTGGGTCTTGTCATTGTTGATTTAAAGCATGCTCCTAAGGGAATTGATATATTACTGTTTAAGAAAAAAACTGAGGAATATACAGGGTCTGCGTTACTTGAAAAAGCCCAGAACAGCAAAACAAATCAATAATTTTTTCTTTCATTTTGTCCTTTCTACCAGTTAATAACCTTCCAGTAAATGTAATTTAACCAATAGTTATAATAATAATAATGATTTTATGGTGTAATTTTTTGATAAACAAAATATTGAGGATAGAGTTGCTAATGGCAGATAGTCAACATGCTGTGAGAAACATTTTTTAAGTGTTTCCCACACAATGTAAATACTCAGTGTCAGCTCCCGTCTACCATTGAATTGACAGCACACTAGCTCAAGGTGAAGTAGAACTAATTTACAGCAACAAGAAAGGCTGAGAGGTAGGGATTCAAACTAGCAAAAGTGTCTGTTTAGGGCATCTGTAAAATAGCACTAGACAGTTCCTGTGTACTTTTGAAAGTGTTTATGTGCAGTAACAGATGTCATATGCAAAGTCATGACTGAAAACCCATTTCAATGTGTGTACTGAACAGACATGAATTTCTAAATATAAGGAGACAGCTAATAAAATCGGGGTGATTTGAAATGCAAAATTGAGTAAGCAATAAATAGATACATGGATCAAAGAAAATCTACAACATGCAGATTCAGAAAGTGATGAAACATTTGCACAGAGAAAGGAACAAGAAGAAAACAAATCCTCAAGCCCCAATTCCTGCTCTAAGGAAAGACAATTTTTCAAAAAACAAATTTTATTTCTGCTGTCCGGTGAGTATAACATGTTCTTCAAGAGACATGAGTGAGACCTTTAGTTAAGAAACAGCTGGTTCACATCTGACTTCAAAGAAGGGAATGCTCTGAAGTATTGGAGTGGACCATCTTGCCAAGAAATAAATGAAGAAACTTGAAGAAACAGCAGTCATAAAATAGCATTTCTAGAGATATACCTTTCTTCTCAGTGCCTGTATTATTCACAAATAATTTCATAGTTAATGAGTTACATTATTAGTCTTGTCTACTGTTATTCACAGGGCAAAAAACAATGTGCTAATGAGAAGGTTATAGTTTAGAGTACAGTTCCTCAGAACTCAGACCATGAAGCCAATATGTCATACTTATCACCTTAGGAGCCACTACTACTTGCTCCCAAGCCTAGACAGTATAAAGGTGACAAATACAAAGTTTTCTTTTGCAAGGGATGCTAAGGAGAACATGGGCCAAAATGCCTATATTTAAAGTTGACAAACATCTCTTAGAGGACCCTTTCTCCAGATAGGTATAATTTTTGAGGAGAAAAAAAAAAAAAAAGAACACCATTTAACTTTTTCTTTTTGGATGCCTAAATAATGCCCTGGGCAAAAATAGAAAGAAAAATATGGGTTGCTTATGAAAAAGCACTCTGTAATCACCAAGAATGGTCAAGTATTTGAGCATTGAAACTTGAAATTTATTTGGGAAGTTGCTCCAATAAGCAGTAAGCTCTTCCTCATGGCTGCTAGAAGAGGGAGATGAGGGAATCAGAAGATAAAATGTCTTTACCTTAGGGGAGCTTCTGTTTATAAAGTCTATGTACCTGTGGCTATGCCTAAAGAACTTAATCCCCGATTTCTATCTTACACATCAGAAAAACCATGGAGTCTCTGAAAGCATCTCTGTAACTGTCATGGCTCAGCTGCTGTGGACCTAAAGGTCTCAATAGCTAGGGGCAGCACTGGATCTAGGTACAGGCCCTTACAGGAACGGGGCCTGAATTTAACTCTGTGATGCCAACTCTTACACAGGTGCAGTGTCGGGAAGGACAAACCAGGGGCAAAATATAGGGGAAAAGGACAGAGAAGTAGGATGCTGGAAAGAATGTGTTTTCCACGTTCAGAGAACTGTCCCTTCCCTGCCCACAAACTGTTTAAAATTACTGGTATGTATAATTTGTAAATAAGTCAATATATAGAAAGAGGGGATTGCCTAATAAATTAACTAAAAAAATTAAAAGTTAGAAAAGTAATATAGAAATATAGGCAATGGCAACCTACATTGGCCAGAATTATGTGTGTGGTCCAATGTGCGTGAAGCCAGCATTTGCCACAGCAGGCAGCATCAAAACTTCATGGAGTGCTTCACCCTCTCCACTGATCTAATTTCAAAGTGCGTGTTGGGGGGAATTATGGATGCACCAGAGTTAAAAGGTTATCAGCTAGAGAAACCTTTTTGAGAACAGTCTGAGCAGGGGAATGTCTGCTTGAAACTGTATTTCACAATGCTGCTCAGAGAAGTTAAGGGAAGGAGGCAGAAAGGAAAATCAGGAGGGCTGGTTATTTTATTAATGCATATGTTATTGATTGATTGCCTTCAATTGTTGTTGTTGCAATGATTTTCTGTGTGTATTATCTATAACAAGCTGTGGTTTATGGTTCCTAAGTTGGTATGTTAACTAGAGATCATAAGTCATTCTCCTGCATGTGCAATATAATATTTCTTACCATTTTTGTAGCTGAAATAATTGTTTATAGCTACTCTTAAAATTAGCATGGCTTTTTGTTAATGTTTGCTAATTTAATCTATCTTCTAGAAAAACATGCTTTTTCACAAAATAAGATTTGTTTAATTTAATGAATTGCAGTAATTTTAGGACAGGGACTTTTGGTAAAACCTTGCATTTTCATAAATGTTTTGGAAATATTAACACTGATCGTTTCTTATTGAACTGGTGTACCTGGGCTCACAACCAGTAACATACAGATGAGGTAACATTTTATCTTAGTTTGGTAGAGAGAACTCTTGTACTAGATATGAGTACACCCTCTTGTGCAGCAATTAGTGAACAAAATGGTTTTGGATTGAAGCATGGTTAAAGAATTCTCCAAGAATTCATATGCTTTTCTGCTCATGTTTAACTTCTTTCATTGCCCATCTTATTAACAAATAACATATAAACTATCTGCACTCAAAACCTAATGAGAATTCGGTTATTGAGACACACTTATCTCTCACAAGTTTGTCTCTTCTGCCAGAAGTTACTGCTGCCCTATTGGAGACCCCAGTGGTAAGCACCAGGCTCACAGGCTGAGCAGGGAAGTCAAACTAGAATCACAAGATTATGCAGGTGGGGAGGAAAGAAACTTCTGGAACTCTTCTGGCTTGGATCAGGACCAGCATTAAAGATGAATGAAACTCCTCATGGACATTCTCAATTGAGTTTTGAGTATCTCTAAGGATGCAGGTTTCACAATCCTTCTGGAGTACATGTTCCAGAATACTGTTTCATGATAGATAATGCTGTATTAAAATGCTAGTGATGCTGAAAGAATCAGTATTATCCTATTCTCCTATTGTTATTGCCCATCTCTTTGGGGACATGTCTTTTCCATGTCCTGTCGAGAATATTCTTTCAGCTCCATGACTGATTGGATTTGGAAACTGATCTGAATTAAAATAGGAGTGACTGTTGTTATCCATTGTGTAACAGCATGAAGTGCTGTGCTGGCACAAAGAAGTAGGGAAGAGAGATGGGGAGAGGTTCTGGAGCAAGCTGATGGGGGGTAGGACAGCTTCTTTAAATTGATGACATTTGCTCCTGCCAGATTTAAGTATTTGTAAAACAATTTTAATGTGAACTTGAAGTAGCATGATAATGGGTTACAATGATTTTCTACTTGACAGAGAGGATCCTTGAATGTCAGTGAGTGAGAGGTGTGTCTGTGATTCTTTAGGATCCCTGACAAGATGCAGCTCAGAAAGTTTTGACTTGGTCTGGTTCTTAAGGTCTTCCTTTTGGCAGTGCTCTGAAGTGCACAGGGAAACCTGAGTTCTGGAAAACTGCATGAAATTAAGGGTACCTCTCACAGTCATCTCTGGAAACGGGAGGCAGTTCTTTAGGTACAATATTGTTTTGGGTGCCTTTATTATCCTGATGATACAAATAAGTTAGCTGTGCAGTGTATGATTTACTTCCAGTTAGTCCAGAATTCCTGTAGCAATGCTGTGATTGAAATACTGGTGTGTGATTCAGAGGACTTCTGTTTCACTGTGAGAGCTTCTCTTTCCCAAGTGTGAATTTTGTTTGCTAAAATCAAAAGATCTTGTAACCTGGATTTTCAGGCATTTTAAAAGTTTGTTTTGTTTTGCCTTTTAAAAGAAATATCTATAGAGTAAACTAAATAAATAGTGTGATCACCATTTGCATAATTAACACTAGGCAAGAATTTTCAGAAATTTGACTTCATTTAGAAGTCATTTTGGCAGATAGTACGAGTATGTAAAAGTAGCTCATAATTGTAGCAATATACTTAATAATACTTATTTAAGCCGATTCATGGCTGAACTAAAGCTCTAATGAATTAATTTAGTGCCTCTCTCCCATTTTCACTGTTGTCTTTGAATCAAGTGATGGGATCAGTAAGAGAAATATGGAAGGCCTGAATGCTTTTGTCAGGGCAGATCATCCCAACTGATTATGGTCATTGTACAAAACACACTGAATAATTTTGATAGATTTTTTTGTGGCAATATTGCAAAATTTATGCTTCTACTCTACTGTGTATACTTTAGGAGTTTCTGATTGTTATGGTATTATAAGCTCAACTTGTGACGTATTGTGCTGTCATGGAAAGTGACTGAGGAGTCAGAGTGGATTTCTGAATTTTTTTCTTGCTGATTCATATAGTCATACAATATCCCGGGTTGGAAGGTACCCACAAGGATCATGAAAATCCAACTCCTGGCCCTGCACAGGACCAGACCCAAGAGTCACACCATGTGCCTGAGAGCATTGTCCAAACTCTTCTTGAACTCTGTCAGGCTGGTGCTGTGACCACTTCCCTGGGGAGCCTGTTACAGTGCCCAGGCACCCTCTGGTTGAAGAACCTTTTCTTGATACCCAACCTAAACCTCCCCTGACCCAGCTCCATGCTGTTCCCTTAAGTCCTGTCACTGGTCACAAACTTAAAGAGATCAGTGTCTGCCCCTCCACCTCCCCTCACGAGGAAGCTGCAGACTGTGATGAGGTCTCCCCTCAGTCTCCCTTTCTAGGCCTGAAAGAGATGTTAAATAACAGCACTTGATGTAGAAGATGTGAAATTCAACAGCACCTGCTGCTTCCTTATCCATTTTTGGATGGATAAGAAGAGCCTTTATAATCTAATGGTGTATTTGGATTTGTTCCCAGTTCCACTATCACTGCAATCAGGAATTTATATTTCCTCCCTCTGTCTGAACAGCCTTCAGTGTTCTCTGTGAGCTCTTTGTTAAGTATGGTATTCTTGGATATCAGATGTGTTTTAAGACTTTTGCAAGTATAATTCTAGCTGTCTCTTTCCTTAAGAAAGGTTGCCATAAGATAGAGCAACTATTAAGTAGTAGTTAATCTGACATGTAATTCTTAGAGAAAAAAATCTGTATGAACCCACAGAAGAGATTTAACCCAGCTTTTTCTTTTAAATTGGTTTTGACACTTTTCTGCTCTCATAGCCTTTAACAGATTGTTCTTCCATGCTGCAGGCAATCCATTTAGAATCTCCATCTTTTTCATTCTCATTGTATAACCCAGGCTTTTTTCAGTCTCTTGGAAAGGGCATTCCTCTGGTGGCTCATCTGTAATCGCCAGCTTCAGGCCAGCAAATGGGGTATTCATGAGTGTAGGAGTGTATCTGTAAACCCTTATGCTGCCCCTGTAGGGCAGATGAGTGGGGACCTACCCACAGTTCAGCCAATTAATGCAAGGCCCTAATCTTGTTGAAACAGCTGCAACCAGGCTCCCACCCCAGGGAAACTGAGCTGCTATGCCTTTTGCCAGGTTCACCTCTGAGTCCTTTTTTCTCCTTTAAGGTGTTAGATGTTTCTCAGAACTGTGGGTCCTATCCTTTTACAGGTTAATTTCCCATCTTTGTACTTATACACAGGAACCTGCTTCGAGAAAACACTACATACATTTGAGCTAAAAATTAGGTGGGAGGTAATGCAGCTAGCTCTCCTTTGAGTGTTACAAAGTGTTACATGGAAGTGAGGTGACATCCTTAAATGTTGCTATATGGATTCAGTACGATTTTGTCAAGTGAAATAACCACAAAAATCTAAAAGAATCTTGCTTTCTTTTCAGATTTTATTATGAAAATAAGCAAACTTCAGATTAAAACCCCTATCTAGAGATAAAATAAAAAATTCAAATTTTCAAATAAACTTGCAAGTTAGAGATGAAAACCAAACAAAAGATAAAAATACGTAATTTTCTTGATTGTGTAAAAGTGAAATATTAGCAGCCAATTTTTTTAGAAATCCATGAATCAAGAAGCAATATTAAGGGTTTTATGAGTTTCTCTCGTAAAACTGTCAGTGACTGTGCTGCTCTCCGTGTTGGAGTATTGTGAGAGGGTACTGAGAAAGATTTCACAAGAACGGTTGCTCTAGAAAACCATAATCCTGGGTGTATGTGTTTGCTCTGGTGCAGAAACTTCCTTTTCTTACATTTATATTCTGTGCAAGTCTTCATTGTTAGAAAATCATGAAAAGGATTAAAGGCAATTAGAACTCACAAAGGCTGGTGTGTGAGCTCATCACTTCAACTTGTTTGATTTCAGAGCTGTAGAAATAGAGTAACCTCGGTTTTCTTCTCACCCATAATTTCATCATGTTTCAGTTCATTCTTTTACTCATCCTCCCTGCTCCAGAAATCTCTCACAATTGTACTACCAATTCCTTTATTTTGCCTCAGGCCTGAGATCTATCACCATTTTTAACATGTGTGCCTATGAACAATACAGCAAAATATCCTACAGTTGCTTTTAACTTGACTCAGTACCTGAATACAGCTTATTGTGTGGCCACCAAAAAAGTTATCCTGGAACAACTGAAGGGATGAAGCTGAGAAAAGAACAATAATGAGAACCAGGAGTAGCTGGAAATGTTCATCAGTCTGCCTTCAGTCAGGTTGTCTATTGAACCACAAATGTGACCTTTAGCAGATGCAGCCAACAGCTGTGTGTTCTCAGAGTGGTCTTGGTGCTACATTTTCAGCTCTGGCACACCAACTTGGTTGTAAGCCTTTTGCCAGTCTTTTGCCCTCTATTGTTTTAACCTGTAAAATTGCAATAATGAGTTTCTCAACAGGGCATGCCTACAGCAGTGCTTTTACCAGTGGAGATACTACTGTGAAGACACGAAGAAATGCCACAGATAAAGAGCACTAGATTATTGTATTTACCAGGTTACAAGGGGAGCCCCTGCAGGATGGTTAACTGTTTAAGGCGATGCATGGTGTCGATGGACCGAAGCCGTGTTTTCCCCACGGGGTCCCTCGTGGAGACGCTTTGGAGGCGCTCTGGCAGCACCCAGGCGTGCTCACGGCCTCACCCTCGCGGGTGGGCGCGATCAGCCGCTCACACACAGCCTGGGCGCGTTCCGGACACGGGGAGGCAGGAGGGGTTCCTTGCGTGCAATCCCCAGGCGTTTATTAGGTTCACCCCACAGACCGGGAACCAACGCACTCGAGGGGAACAGAGGCAAAGAACCCAGAACAAACGCCCGCGCGTGGTTTTATCCCAAAGAATCCCAGGGGCGGGCAGAGCATCAGAAACCAATAGTCTGNGGCTCTAGCAATTTCTACTTCTCCCTCTCCTGACATCTTACTCTTTCTTTGCTTGTGTCCTTTTGGAGGACCCAATTCAATTGCCAGATGAGGGAAAAAAAAAAAAGCTCTTTTTTTGGTCACATTACTCTTCAGTTGAATCAATTCTTTGATCTCTTATTGTACAGCCTAAAAACAGCTCTTACAAATAGCGAAACTGAAAGTAGCCCAGAAACAGATCCAGGCGTTTGGGAACAGTGCTGCTGCTGCTTCCAGAAAATGCCCTCAGTGTCTGCTGAGGTTGAGAGTCAGACCCTTTAGCTAACTTGAACCTTGAACTAACCTTAGAAAATGTGGTAAATTCTGCAGCAAGAGGAAAACAGTTGCCATGAGGATCTTCCCCCTCCTTACTGCTTCTTGTAGTATATTTCTTTGATAACTTCTAGTACTCAAAACAACCACTTAAGAAACAGTCTACCAAGGAGCCCTGTGCATGGTAATGTGATTGCAAAGAAGAGAAGTTGGTATTAGATACGGAGTAAATTCTGAAAAAAATTAGTCTAAAAATGTAAAATATCTCTGAGTTATACGGAGTAGGTCCCTGTAGGATTATAATCAGGCAATTTGAATTCCAATTTAAGTGAAGGTTAGGTGACTGTAATGAAAAGGAAGTCAGATCATCTGCTTTCAGGCAGTGTGTAACCTCTTCAGAAACTTAAAATCAGTTAATAGAGTATATGCTGTATTGAATATACCTGCTTCCATGAATATTTAATATAAAACTCTTGATAAATAGCTTCTTCAAAGATGCCTTATGCAAATTTAAAACCATTATATATTCTCTCTACCCTTAATATACATTTTAATAAATCATAAAGATGATTGTTTTTTTGATTTGGATGCTTTATAGTTCTTAATGTTAGTATTTCTGTGCAGCTGAATTTACTGAAGTGTGGATTTTTAGTGTGGGGAAGCCAACCAGAGATATAAAAATATGTCATATTTTCTTTCTTTCATCAAAATCCATTTTCAGGAGTTTTTCTATTAATATCCTGAAGAGCAGAGTCACACCCTAATATGTTTTAATCTGCTTCTGTGCCTGCCACTGATGCCAAATCAATTATGGTAAGATTGCCAAAGACATGCCAGTTTATTTTTAAAATGATTGGTCTCTGAGTAGCTGTAAATAAGAGTAATCAAGATAAAGACTTTTAATAATATTTTCATCCTCCAGCAGATTAAGCAATATGTCCATATAAAACTTGATCATTATCCAGAAATATTTAATTTATGGAGCACACGTGACTCAACGTTGAAACTGGGCCAAATATTGCAGCAATTGCTGGATAATCCCATGTTTTCTGATTTGTCAAAGCTTCTCTAGAGACTGCAAATTCTGCTTGGCTTATTAGATCACCACGCAGTTGTCTTTTAGAAGACTGGTAATTTCCAAATTATTACTGTTCTGTGAGTGTCTGTGGTGACCCTGGCTGGTCACCAGGTGCCCTCCAAAGCTGCTCTCTACTCCCCTCCTCAGCTGGACAGGGAAGAGAAAATAGAACAAAAGCCTCATGGATCGAGATACAGACAAGGAGAGATCACTCACCAACTACTGTCACAGGCAAAACAGACTCAACTTGGGGAAATTAATTTAATTCACTGCCAATCAAATCAGAGCAGGGTAATGAGAAAAGAAACCTCAAATCTTAAAACATGTTTCTCATGCCCCTCTCTTCTTCCTGTGTTTAACTTTGGTCATGAACTCTCTACCTCCTGTCCGCTCAGAGGTGCAGGGGGATGGGGAGTGTGGGCTGCGGTCAGTTCATCACACGTTGTCACTGTCACTCCTTCCTTCTCAGGTGAAGGACTCCTCACACTCTTCCTCTGCTCCAGCATGGGGTCCCTCCTATGGGACACAGTCCTCCATGAACTTCTCCAGTGTGAGTCTTTCCCATGGGCTGCAGGTCTTCATTGATTACTCCAGTGTGGGTCCCTCTCACAGTGTGCAGTCCTTCTGGAACTGGCTGCTCCAGTGTGGGTTCACCACAGGGTCACAAGTCCTGCCAGCAAACCTGCTCCCGTTTGGGCTTCCCATAGGGTCACAGCTTCCTTTGGGCATCCACCTGTTCCAGTGTGGGGTCCTCCAGGGGCTGCAGGTGAATATCTTCACCACCATGGATCTCCATGGGCTGCAGGGGCACAGCTGCCTCATCACGGGCTGCGCCATGGGCTGCAGGGGAATCTCTGCTCCAGGGCCTGGAGCACCTCCTGCCCCTCCTGCTGCACTGACCTTGGTATCTACGGAGTTGCTTCTCTCCCATATTCTCACTCCTTTCTCCTGGCTGCAGTTGCCTTTGCACAGGATTTTTTTCCCTGCCTCCTTAAATATTGCAGAGGTACAACTGCTGTCACTGATGCGCTCAGCCTTGGCCAGTGGTGAGTCTGTCTTGGATCTGACTGGAATTGGCTCTGTCAGACAAAGGAGAAACTTCTGGCAGCTTCTCTCAGGAGCCACCCCTGTAATCCTTCCTGCTACGAGAACCTTGCCATGCAAATCCAATACAGTATCCAAACATTTGCAATGTAGTGTAATATTCAAATGCTGGACTGCTTAATTTAAATAAATGAGGTGAACTTCCTGTATTTGTGGGTTTTTCTCATATAGATTTAAAGAATTCAATGTGCAGATAGATCTTCTGAAAAAAATTACTCCTAACATTTTTAGAAGCTTTTTAACTATTATGCATAAATGTAACTGCATAGTTATATTTTAGTATAACTTTTTACGATTATTTTAAATATTTCAATTGAAATGAATGTTCAGTATGTTGAAAGACCATTGGAAACAAGGAACAATATAGATGGAACTTTGCTATAGTTACATTTTAAGAAATTGACATAGACATACTACTATTGCCTGATTGCTAAATGTCAGGCTATAGCTGAAGTGTGGTGCTTTGAAAGTTAATGATTTAGGTGTGGGTCAGGAAAAACAGAAATCATATCAAATACTCCAGACTTGTATGCAACTTCATCTGAGAGTCCTCAAGAACTCTTTATGTTTTGTTTGTTTATTCGTTTGGGTTTTTTTTCAAATAGCACTCCCATTCGTAGAAATCATGTGTGCAGATTAGTTAACTGTGGTACACTCAAGTTGATCTCTGTTACAGACTTGCTAAATTCAAGTAATGTCCCAACTAACACTTTTTTTGAGAACAAAAACTTACAAACTTAGCAGAATGTACTGTCTTCCAATTACTACTTGTGATCATCAGGTATGCTCCATTGCACCAGTGAACGAGGTAGAATCGCTGCTTACAATACTTTTCACTGTAATTCAGTTTTGTAGCATGTTTTGTGTTTTTATAAAAAATGAACAGAAGGTTAAATTAAGCATATCAGATTGAATAAAATAAACAGTTATCCCTCACCAACAGATCAAATAAATACTTCATTTTAGCTTTGTGACATTTCTCACAGATATTTTTGAAACTCAAGTGCCTTCTGTAGTAAGTAGCAGCATGTCTTTTGGCATTTTCTGTATTAGGGAGCCTCTGTCAAACTAGAAGTGTTATTAGGATACTAGCTGAGAACGAAAAGCCAGAAAATGTCTGAAGATAGTCACTTGCCTTGTCAAATCCCCTTTTTTAAAGGAGTTTTTCAAGCTCCAGACAGGAGGCAATGATGGCTGCTCAAGAGCTCTTGTGCCCTTTCTTTCTCTCCATATCAAATAGGTTCTTTAAAAAACAGGAGGGTGTTTTAGAACATCTTTATCTGAAGAGCCTTTACAAGTCTCTAAGATGAACTTAGTTTGCCAGTACAATGTGCAGAACTAATGAGTGGCAACTCTTCTGTCATCAGGTGGATCCATTCTTGGTCTTGTACACAGCCAGATAGGTGATCTTTGGTGCAAAAATATTCTGTCTTTCAACAGATCACAACAAAAATATCTGGTGGTGAAAAGTGCTATTTTAGAATATATATGCTTCTTTCCAGGCAACAAGTAAGCTGCCATCCAGGAAGCTGCAAGAGACAATTTTAGGGAGAAATTCCTTGACTTGTTTCTGAGATAAGTTCAATACTGCAGCATGTGAAGTGCATTGTGTAAAAGTCCTTAGCGTTACCTGGAGAATATGTCTCTAAAGACATCCTTTTTGAAAAAATGGTTCAACCAGAGTATGTAATGAACTCAGTAACAACACTTGTCTTTTTAGGTACTAAGCAGAGAAAGGCAACCACACTGACTTCAGAATACTTCTGCAAGTGAATATTTTGCTTTACACACATCTCTTTGTTACCATTGTAGTCAGGCAGCTCTGGCAGCTTTTTATTCCTTTCTAGTGGTCACTGCCATGTCACACAGTTAATAGTACCATGTTATTCTCTGTTACTGTAAAATGAAACACTAGTAATTTTTTGGGTAGTCTAAACTTCATCAGTTCAGGCCACTTACTTGTGATTGAATATGGAATTCTAGCCATTGTTTTGAGATGGGCAGGTAGAACCTAGAGTCAGACATAAAGAGAAAGATATATGTGGTGTACTAGGAAAAAGATATTTTTGTGTCATTATGAGTGGTTATGAATAAAGCAAAATTGCAGATGCTAAAGGCCTAAGAAATTCTGCAGTAATTTTGACAAACTGCAAGAAGTTGTGTTGAAAATTTAAGCACTGTAAGGGTATGGATGTAGCTGTTTGGAATGCAAACTTTGTCAGAAGCTCTTATTACTACTTTTTGCTCTTTCTAAAAAGTTTTCACAATGTGCTAAAGTAATAAGAATTATTAATTTTGTTCTCTGTCTCTTTTATTCAGTCGAGTACTCCTGCCCTGCAGGACGTTTTGTGAGGCAGCAAAAGAAGGCTGTGAACCAGTCCTGGGAATGGTAAATGCTTCTTGGCCAGAATTCTTGAAGTGCTCTCAATTCCAAAAAAAACCTGAGAATGACACCACTACAAGGGTATGCTTCTCACCTCACCAAGAAAACGGAAAGCAGTGTATGTTTCCATTCTTAACTGTTACACTGTGTTTATGAGTTTTCATTTAATAATGTATTTTCTTCCTGTGTTGGAAAAGCTCTGGGTTGAAACTATTATTTCTTGTTCTGTTATTATGTTCCATCTTATTACTGTGATAAAGTCTGGCTGTCAGTTAATCATAGTTTGCAGTGCTTTAATTGTTTAGCCAACTTTTTTCAGATTTGTGTTGATTTGAGGCCTTTTTATTTTACTTTAAAAATTCTGAGCTGTTTCAAGGAAAGAAGGTTGGAGGAAAGCAATATGACCTGTTGACTTTTTGTTTTCTAGCTCTAGTAAATATAGGTTTGTTATTTGGAGTAGGAACCCGATACATAGGCCAAATTTCAAGACTATCTCCTTTTTCCTTGCTGTAAAAATGAGCCCAAAAGTGATCAAGAGGGAAACTTCTCAAAAAGCATGGTCTTTATACACCCACACATAAAGTCATAGAATCATTTAGCTTGGAGAAGGTACTTGGTCATCTGTCCAACTGTTAACTAGGCACTGCCAAATCCACCACTCAACCATGTCCCTAAGCATCATGTCTATGCATCTTTTAGATACCTTCAGGGATGGTGACTACACCACTTACCTGGGAAGCCTGCTCTGATGACTGACCAGCCTTCCAATGAAGAAATTTTTCCTAATATCCAATCTAAACCTCCCCTGGTGCTCCTTGAGGCTGTTTCCTCCTGTCATATTGCTTATTATTTGGGAGAAGAGACTGACTGCCACCTTTATACAACCTCCTTTCAGGCAGTTGTAGAGAGTAATCAGGTCTCCCCTGAGTCTCTTTTTCTCCAGGCTAAATACCCCCATCTCCCTTACCACTCCTCATAAGGCTTGTGCTCTGTAGACCCTTCCCCAGCTCCATTGTCCTTCTCTGGACACGCTCCAGCACCTCAATATCCTTCTTGTAGTGAGGGGCCCAAACTAAACACAGGATTTGAGCTATGGCTTCAGCAGTGCTGAGTACAGGGGGACAATCACTGCCTGGTCCTGCTGGCCACACTATTGCTGATACAGGCCAGGATGCCCTTGGCCTTCTTGGCCACCTGGGCACACACACTGACTCATGGTCAGCCAGCTGTTGACCAGCATTCCCAGGTCCTTTTCCACTGGGCAGCTTGCCGGCCAGTCTTTAAAAGCAAGGCATTTCCATCTCCTCAGAGTTGCTGCCGTGTTCTCTAGATCCAAATCTAGAGGTGAGATCACACCTGAGAGCAGCAAGCCTGACTTTTTTCTCACTGACCCCATTGCTGGAGTTCCCTTCCTGGCATCTGAGACTTAGCTGTTGATAAACATTCTCCCATGAGACAAAGAGAGTGAGGCTTGGACAGTCTCTGTGGGTTCTAACTTTATTAATGACTTCTGTGTGACAATAAACAGGAAGAAATGATATAGTGAAAACTGTTTTTCAATTTTTACATTAAAAAACTCCAAGAATTTGTTCTTTAAAACTACCTTAAAAGATCAGGGAGGTTATACATTGTTTCCTTGAATGTTAGTTAATGGTACAATAAAAATAGGTCATGTATCCTGGGCTACCTCCTTGCAGTCCCTGAGTATGCATGATGATATAGCCTAAAATTATTAGACCAAGTCTTTTACCAGTTGGATTCTTTCCATCTCTAAAGGCATATTTTTGAGGAGTCATGAAGTAGAGGATGCTGTTGTCCATACCCACCTTCATCTGTGGGAGCTTTTGTAATGGCTGAGGTAGGGAAAGATCCAAAAGATTGTGTCTTGTTAAAGTTGAATGATTTCCAGGAAATTTTCACACTGTCCACAAATGTTTGTTATTGAGTCCTACGGTATTTTGTACAAGTTGCTGTAGTGAAAGCCTCTGGGAGCTATGTCTTAACTGTATGATAAAAATATATGCTAAGTGTGCTGAAAAAATTAGGTCTAATGGATCTCTCCAAATTGGAACAGTAAGCAAGTAATTATAAAATGCGTGTTTTTTTCTGTGCCTCAAATTCCCCATGTAAAATGGGGCTAAAAGTGTCCTTTTAGCTCACAGGGTTGTTGTAACCATATGTTTGTTGATGCCTTTGGTATCACAGGGATAAACATTAAAAAAATAAGGAGTACCATAGTTTTGTCTTCATGGCAGGTTCAAATAATTAAGGTAAGAAGCTGTAGCAAAAATAAATACATAAGTGTGGTAAAGGCTTATACATTGAACAGTAAGAGTAACTAGCCATGAACAATGGGTGAGTATCATATCATTAACTGAGCGTGATCATAGAATGAGGTATAGTTCTGAAAAAGCAACAGATTGTTAAAGACCTGGATTTCATGCCTGTGTGGTACATAAACTGAATACAAGATGTAATATAAATATGCCTGTTAAATTTTGACAAATTATAGCTGATTAGAATGTTCAAAAGCCCCACCAAACCTAGATAGCTGAACTTAGATTAAACCAGAAGAGATTTGTCACTTATGAAACTTTCAAGCTTCAGAATACCCCGTGGCTAAAATAATATATTTACTACTGCTAGAGAGGAAACTTTTTAGAATAGTGCCTGGTTAATGATTATTCCATAATCTGTATGGCAGGATTCATATTTATCTGGTAGTGAACTGCAGAAATCACAGATAAGTACACAGTGGAAGCTCGCTTTTTCTCACCAGGGGAAGAAATGTACAGCCAGTTATGAGATTTGCTGCTCCTTCCTAGCAGACTGTGGAGACCCAGGCTACTTATTGTCAGTTCTGACATCCTGTTGTATAAAACAAAAAGGGTTTTTAAAATTAAATGTTTCATTGTGAACTATTGTGCATGATGCTTGAATGTGAATGGTTTTCAGCTAGAATGAGAGACTATAATTGAACTGTCTTCCAGGACCTGCAGGGAGCCTACAAGAAAGATGGAGACAGGCTATTTACAAGAACACATAGTGATAGGACAAACGGGAAAGGCTTCAAACTGGGAGTAGGTTTAGATTAGATATTAGGAAGAAAATCTTTGTTGTGAGGGTGGTGAGGCACTGGAACAGGTTGCCCAGAGAAATTGTGGATGCCCCACACCTGGAAGCATTCAGGGCCAGGTTGGATGGGGCTCTGAGCAACCGGGCCTAGTGGAAGATATCCTTGCCCATGCCAAGGGGGTTGGAATAACATGATCTTTAAGGTCCCTTCCAACCCAAGCTCTTCTATGACTCTGTGATTCTATGACTATGGAGAATATTTTGACTTTTATTTTTATTTAAAAGAATGGTTCTAATGTGATTCCTCTGCAACTGAAAAAGGTAAGAGTTTGGGTTCACTAGGCTGCTTTTCCTGCAGAAATAAACTGTGCTGTTCTTGAATATTTATTTCTGCAGTTTGTATATTTGAAAGAATTTACTTCTCTGACCACAGTAGAATCAAACAGCTGAGGTTGATTCTCTGCTTTAATCCCTTTTTATCTAGTGCTCAGCACAAACTGCTCTTCACACTCTTCTAAGGGTTCAGTTCCTGGAAATTTCAAGAGCATGTCCTTGGCTTGTGACTGCTTATTTCTCAACTTTGTGGCTTCTTTTGGGGATTGGTGCCTCCAGATTTCATGCAGGGAATCCTTCCCTATCCATGTGTGCCTTGCATAGAATTTTTTTTGTGTGATGTTGTAATTCTCTTTTGCATCTTTAGTCATATCTTGTATTTATCAAAATTAAAGTCCGGCTGCTATACCTGTTTGTTCCATAGGTACTTGTACAGTGTCACCCAGTCACCCAATCCCAAACAAAACTATCTCTTGATTTCTCTTGTTTATTTTTGTCTGATTGTGGCTAAAAACTCCATATCCTCCACATTTTCTGAATTGAAGATTATCACTTCTCCAAAAAATCCTTGAATGTCATATGGCTTTCCAAGCCCTGATGGAGAAAACATGCTTGAGTCATGTTCTGGTTAGAATCCAGAGCATTTATCCTGGGGACAATCACCAGTTTTCCTGAAAAATGTCTATTGGTTAGAATAGGGGTTATCTAGTGGATATATTCTAGTTCTTGTGTCATAGCTAATATTTATCTCTTTGTCTAAAAGTTAGCTCCACAAGCATTGCAAATTGAGAGCACAATACCACTATGGGGAACATTTTATGAAATACATTCCTGTTGTGAACACAGATGTACTGATTGTACTGGGAAATCCAAGTGGTACCATTACAGTAAAAACATCTGAATGTAAAATGACTGAGTCATTCAGTCATTCTCTGAGTCACAGAGAAAAACATGCAGGTCTGAAGGCTGATGTCGTTCAGTTGATACCGTTTACACAAGTGACAAGTGGATACTCAGTAGATGAGAAAATCAGCTACTCTAACAGTAGTTGTAAGAATTTATCTTTTGAGATTTAAGATAGGTGGTTGAACTGGTTTCACAGGTCTAATGAGTTGTGAGCGTGTAAGGGAGTGAGCCAGAGGCATCATCAGTCACTCATTCCACATGAAACCAATAATGCATTCTGGGGGAGAAGAATCACAGAAACCTTCCTGAGGGCTGTTATTCATATCCCTACTCACAGAAACATTTGAGCTCTGTTTTTTTTTCCTCTCTCAGCTGACACTGTTGCTTTGACCAGCCAACATAACTGTTGCTGTTAAACCCATGGTGGAAAAAAACAGTAGCTTGAATGAGAAGTAAAGCAACACAATAATCTGATTTAAATTAACATGGAGCTCTCAAAAGGGCCCTGAAGTTATTCTTCTGTTAATCTGAATCATAAAATGCTTTCAAAAGAAACAGTGAATATGGTGCTTCTACTGTTTATACAAGAAAACTATGTAAATTACGGTATGGAATTGCCATTGTTGATTTTTGTGTTTTTGCTAAAGGGGCATTATGAATGAATGTCTCTTTCTGTTAAGAAAGTAGTGTACAAATGGCCTGAACGGCACTTCATTGCAATGAGATTTTGGGTTGGAAGGGACCTTAAAAATCATCTTATTCCAACTCCCCCTGGCATAGGCAGGCACACCTTCCACTCGACCAGGTCACTAAGAGCCCCATCCAACCTGACCTTGAACACTTCCAAGGATGGGGCATCCACTTCTCTGGACAACCTGGTCTTGTGCCTCAGCACCTTCACCAAAAAGTAAAGATTTTCTTCCTAATATCTTATCTGTATCTACTCTCTTTCAGTTTGAAGCCATTCCTCTTGTCCTAGCATGTAGTCACATGCTCTTGTAAAAAGTTCCTCTCCATCTTCCTTGTAGGCTCCTTTCAGGTATTGGAAGACTGCAGTTAAGTCACCCCTCGCTTCATTTTCACTGGTATTAATTGAGAGAACTGTCTTTGAGGCAGAACTTTGAGTAGAGAATTCAAATACCTGATTGCAACAGGTATTTATTTTTCTATAGGCAATGTAATTACATACACCCAGTAGATAATTTTTTTGAGAAAATGCTTTTAAAATCAGGAAGACATTATCTTTCTTTTGTGCCCTTGCATTTACTTAATGCCGTGAAAAGGAGAGAGATATGATTTGTGTATGTGTAACAGTGATGCTGAAGAGCTGCAAAACCAGCAGTAGTGGAATAATTTTTTGAAGGAAACAAGATGTTATTCAGGATTGTTGTGTTGACTCATGTGAAGAAACACGCACAGTTGAAAAAACTATTTCCCCTACCAAGTCACTCTTTAATTCTGTTGATCCTGCATTATGTTTTATTGTGTTCTCTGGTTTTTATTCTCCTATTCTGTCTGTATTCCTGTTCCTTGCCTGTTTCTTTTCCAGCTTGGAGTTTCTTATGTGGCCTTTTTAGGCCACATCACTTGAGTGAAAGAAAAAGGTCTTTTGTCTTCTTTCTCCCACAGGGTTTTGCATCCTAAGGAAATAGAGAAATGAACAATTACCTGGGGGTAAGGAGTCGCCAGCTTTTTTAATTCCATGATTGTGATCATAGCATCAAACCTTTCTAGAATTGACAGCAACAAGACGCATACACGGTGCTGCAGGGTACATACTTGGTGTAGGGAGCAGGTGATGAAAATCTGGAAGTGAGAGAATACAGGGTGTATTCCACTGTGTTCCACTGTGCTATTATGACTATATTGGGTAAGATGAAAAGTCCGTCTGTCTTATAATTCTGACTTCAAAACCTGAGAAAATTTAAATGCCCAGAAAAGGAGAACAGGGCAAGACCATGTGGCAGTACTTTGCCAAATACTCCTGCATTTGCCATCTCTTTGAGATTCAAGGATTTTTGTGTAATTTGTGTAATTTTGTAAATTTTTTTGTAATTTGTGACCTGCCGTAGATTTTTATTCTATTAATGCGTCCCTTTGTTACATGGGTCTATGTATGTTTTAGCATCCGTAGTACCGTGTTCTAGAATGTTACAACTTGTCAGTGCGTTGCATGAAGGGCACTGCTTTTTGGTTGTTTTAATACCTCTTAGTTCTTCCATAGCATTAGATAGTAAATGCGGTCTCCTCTTCTCTTTGAAAAAAAATTGGCATCACTTTTCACGGTCATTTTCACGGCTATAGAAAGCTTTCTCTGCTGCTATACCCTGAAATGCAACCAGATGTCGGTCTTGAGGATGGTAAAATAATGTGTTTATTTCAGTATGTGCTCTCTGCAGCTTTCCAGGGACCTTTCCACATAACCTTCTATAGGTGACATTCCAATAATCTAGCTGGAAAGTACAGCACATAAATGGTCTTTCCTCCTCAAAGACACTTTTGATAGTACACCAGACACAGGTAAAATAAAGCACTTTTTGCTGCCAGTGGTGTTTAGTCCGTGATTTTGGGAGCTATTCCAGATTGTAAACCTTTCTGGATAAGGACGAAAACAAGTAAGTTTCTCTGTCAGCAAGGATTGCTTCTGTCTTATTTGGGCTCATTTTACATAACATTTTTAATTCTTCAGGAGTTTGTGTGTGTGTGTATTTGCATGATTCTATTAATAAATGTGTAAATTATTTATAGAGATATCAGTAATTAACATTTCCCAGCATAGTTCTTTAGAATAACACCTTTGGCATTTGTAATAATTTTGAGTGGAATGGTCCTTATTTTTCCTATTTCAGACATCTATTTCAGGCATTATTTTTTCTTTTGCTGCTGCTTTGTTTCAAATAGTCCCCACATTTCTGAGTATGCAGCCTGTGTTCAAGAAAGTCTTACAAATGGTTGTGTAACTAAATCCACTAGGTTCCAGATCAAATACCAAAATTTAACATTCAACTGAAGTGTTTGCTTTACTGCATTAGATAAGGCTTTTATAATTTCCATTAAAATTTGATCTTTGGTATATGATGGTCAGCCTACTGAAAACTTCTTGCACAAGCTTGGTAACAAGCAGAAATTTCATTCAGTGGAGGTAATCTTCACAGTGTGTGTGCTCTCCTTGCCCTGAACACTGCACTGACTGGGCCGAACATACCCAGTCATTACCTATTAGAAGACTGCAAGAGGTGAGATTAAGTTTCTAAAAATTCCTTCTGATTGCTGCTGGATGCTAAAACTGAGATAAAGAAAGCTAATTTCACTCTTACTCTTGCTTTTGTATAATATACAAGATAATCAGGAAAATGCTCACTTTAGGTATGAAGAAATGGAGAAGTGGTTTGGGATACAAGCAGAACAAGATAGAGATGTATTAAGAAGGCAGAGTCAGGATGACTTATAAGTGCTTCAACATACTTCTGTTCACAGCCCAGAAATGAATATAGGACCCCAGAATCTTTGCTCTTCTGATCTGTAAGAAAAATAATCAGATATTCCTGCTGTTAACTTTCGCTCTCCCAGGCCAAACCGGCATATTAACGCAAAAGATAGGAGTCCATTACTCTTGCTATTTTAGTACCAGAGAAGCTCTTTACTGATGGAGATCGCCATCAAATAAAATCAAGATAGTTCCTTTTGAGCTGTTAATGCTGTCTTCCTTTTTAAACATGAAGGAAATTGTGTAAAAGCCAAGTTATAAGAATGCAAGATTACCAATCAGTTAAAGTTGCCTTTCCAACCTCTAAGGTCCTTTCTTGTATGGTGAATTCCAAAATTTTGATTATGCTATCATATTCTATTTTTACCTGACATCATCATCTGTGGGATAAATACTGGTCTCCAGGGAACTAGTACTTCCATACCAAGGGTGTCTGTTGTTTCTAGGGGCTGCTGCAGAGCTTAGTGGCTGCAGCAATTTGGAAGTGCAGTGTATAGGTCAGGGAACTGGAGAAATAAAAAGATCGGCTCATAATAGAGTGGGACATTATCATATGGAATGAGATTCTTGCCCTGTCACTGTTGCAATGACCATGTTGAACAAGGCAGTTGAATAAAAATGTTCTCAGCTGTTCTTTGAACACTTTCAGCTAACTGGGCTCTTCATTTGTATAGCTGGAGTTTATGTGCAACTGAGACATTTGCAGCTACAAGATAAGGCAACAAGAGCTACTCTTTGAAAATGTAAAGTAACATCACTCTTTACCCTCCCCCCCCAAAAAAAAAACCCCAAAAAACCAAAAAAAACCCCACAACACCCACATGCTGATTTTTATGTCTTAGATTGGTCAATTGAAGTAATTATTCATTATTTCTTGTAACTTTCACTTCAATATCTCATCGCCTCATTTTTCACCCTGTAAAATGAGACTGTGAATGTTGTCTAATCTCGTGTTTGTCTTAAGACTATCGTATTTTGCAGTTTGCAATACCCTTCCAAAGGTGGTAGAATACAGGTGGGGCTGTAACTCTTCAGTTAGAGGTTAGGAAACGTCCAACCACACAGTGTGAGGGAACCTACTGAGGAGCACATCATAAGGGTGTGCAAATCATGATGCTGGCAGTTTCGCCCTACCTTGTTTCTGATGAAGAGTCACAAATATTAAATGGCACAAACTAGTTGGAAATTTTTGGTTTAAAGTCTCTTAGCATTTTGGGCACCTTTCTCCAAAATTAGAGACCTTCTTTAAAATACATTGCATAAGCAGCTTTCACTGCAATAACCATGTCCCCATTACACAACTAGAAAAAGATGTTTGTATTGCAAAATCAAAATTATTTGCTGTCCAAGTGAACAGTACACCTGGGAATGTAATAGAAAAAAATTTGAAATTATTCCTAAGGTTTTATTACAAACAAATTTTCCTTAAAGAGTGTGTGTTTCAGTTAACTAAGTTTAAGATTGCCCTTTTACTTGGGGATGATAAAATAATATTTGAGGCTGAGAAAACGCTGTAAATATGTTGAAAAAAATAATCTGCTGACAAAATTTAAAACTAATAATGAGGGTACCTGAAGTGTGTGTGTTTGTGTGTATGTCCATTGCCATAGTGTGATAGAAATGACTGCTATTCTAGGACCACAAATAAAACTAAGAATCTAGATAAAAATCTAAATAAAAATCTAGATAGTTGATCTTGCAGCCAGTGCAAGCTGGAGCTATTTGTCATTTTTGAAAAACATTGAGCATACCCAGTGCTAAATGGTACCTCACGGGATCCACTGTATACTGACTGGTTTGGCAAATTGTGAAGAATACCAAAGGGACATACAGTAAAGCCAGTCTTAAGCAGAAATTAGAATATTTTTTGTATGCATATTAAAGGCTCCTTCCTTAGTCCCAGGGCAGATTTAGCAAGCGTAATAGTCTTTTCATGGCTGCCTGTTGAGGCCTTTTAAATGGGTCATTCACTGATAGCAGTTTTAAATGGCTTTGTTCTATCTCAAAAGTTGAGATTTTTTCCTTCAGGTTTTCCTCTTGACTTGCTTGCATTCAGTGATGTTCCTCTAAGAGCTATCCCAATGTTTTCCAGATTGGAAATATATTTCAATATCTGTGGGAAATCTTGAATATCAGTTTAACTTTTGTAAGACTCCAGTAGCATTAACTTGGTGGTGTTGATGCTAACAATTTTTCTCCTCATTCTGTCTTTTTTGCTCTCTTGCAGCACTGTGTGGAGGAGAGGAGAGTTTTTTGTGTGCCAGTGGGATCTGCATCCCAGGGAAACTGCAGTGTAATGGCTACAACGACTGTAATGATTGGAGTGATGAGGTCCATTGTAGTAAGTTTCTTAAACCTTGCAGTGTTCTGCTGAAGTACTGAATCCAATCAAGGGAACCTGAAAACTGAAGCAGGCTATTGGCACGAACAGGAGCTTTGCATAGTGTTTGCATATATTGACATTTTGACTCTGTCAGTTGCTGTGGACCATGTTTAGCTTTGCTCACTCAGGCCACAGCATGTGCTTTTGATCCACCAAATTTTATGTCTTGAGGCACATGTTCTGCAAGGAGCTATGTGGAAATTGGAAGTATTTGGTTTTTTGTTTTTTTTTTTTAATGGGTCAATAGTGTGCATCAGAAAGGAGCACTTCTGATAATCAGCTGAATACTGTTAGCTGTAGCTTTATCCTGGTCCTTGGCACTGATTTTAGAGTAGATGCAAGACCTCTGTTTAGAAAATTGTCTTGGTCTCAACCCTGCATGTGATTTATCTAAATTAATTCCAGTATGTGCTGCAGTAGAATATACATATGTGACAGCCTCATTTTTTATTTATTTGTCTGTGGTAGTGCATACCTTTAGAGCTCCTATGTGTTTTTCTGTGTTAACAAAACACCTTGGACCACAAACACCTTTAGAAAAGTTGAGCAAATGTACCGTGAGAAAACAGTGAGAAGGGGAAAAGAAAAACAACAAAGGAAAAATGTGGAAAAATTACTAAATAGGGACTATAGCAGGACATTATGCCACAAACCAGGATTTCTCATTCAGACTTTGAAAAATGTCAGACTGTGCAGTTTACACTCATCTCAAAAGATTTGTTCTTATTAGTGATTTAAGAGCCTGGGCATTCCAAGACTCACAAAGCTGCTTTTAAGGAAGTTGTTGTTAGATTTTATCTAAGATGCTCCAGGGAATAAACGAGGACAGCAATTTCCTCCTGGTCTCAATATGATCGAGGTCAGAGCTTGCTTTTCCTTTAATAGCCTACAATTCATTTAATGGAGGTTGAGATAATGTCTGTTATGTAAAAGGTATTGTATATTTTTATTTTCCAGATTTTCCTGTCAGCGTTAGCTTTAGATTTAAAGTGACCTCAAAAATTTAAAAATGCCTATGAGACTATGGCTCTCAAGTTCCATCAGAAATGGGAAAAGAAGAAATTAGTAATAAAAGAATAAATATATTGTGTGTCTTGAAAAAACAAGTGTAAGTTTCATGGGCTGAGATTACCTTTGAAAGGACGCCTGTCTGTTTAATGATATGGGGTTTATATGCAGAGGATGTCTTTCATTAGGATGCTTGAGCTGAAGAGAGGGTTTGAAGGTCAAATAAGGCTTTCTTGAATTACATAGCAGAAAGAGCAAAACTGAAGGATGACCTATTTGCCTGAAAGCTTTTCTGATAAAAGATGCTGTGTTTCTTGCAGTCCTTGCCCTTCTCAAAGTCTTAAGGCACCTCATTAAATTATACAATAGGTTGCTCAGAGTCCCACCCAACGTGACCTTGAGTATTTCCAGGAATGGAGTGTCTATCATTTCTCTGGGTAACCTGTTCCAGTGTTTCATCATCCTCACTGTAAAGAAATATTCCTTATGTCTAGTCTAAATGTACCCTCTTTTAAAATTATTACCCCTCGTCCTGTAACAACAGCTCCAGCTAAAAAGTGTGGCCCCATCTTTCTTATAAGTTCCCTTAAGGTGCTGAAAGGCCACTCTTTCCCCAGGAGGAACAACCCCAGGTCTCTCAGCCTTTCCTCAAAGGAGAGCTGTTCCATCCCTATGATCATTTTTGTAGCCTTGTCTGGACCTCTTCCAACAGGTCCAAGACTTTCCTGTGCTGTGGGACTTAGAGCTGGATGCGGCACTGCAGGTGGGCTTTCACAAGAGCAGAGCAGAGGGACAGAATCACCTTCCTCAGCCTTCTGGCCGTGCTGTTTCTAGTGCAGCCCAGGATACAATTGGCTTTCTGGGCTGCAAGTGCACATTGCTGAGTCATGTCCAGCCGTTCATCTACTGGTTCCCCCAAGTTTTTCTTGGGTGGGCTGCTTTCAATCTCTTCATTCCCCGGCCTGTGTTGATACCAGGGTTTGCCCTGACCCAGGTGCAGCACCTTGTACTTGATCTTGTTAGACTGTGAGATTCCCATGCGCCCACTTCTTGAGCTTGTCCATGTCCCTCTGTATGGCATTCTGTCCATCAGGTGTGGCAACCACACCACTCAGCTTGACCTCCACACCATCTCCCCATCTCATCTGCAATTTTGCTGAGGATGCATTTGATCCCTTCATCTATGTTATTAATAAAGACATTAAATAACACTGATCCCAGTACAGAGCCCTGAGGGACAGCACTGGTCAAGTGATGTCCTTTGGGATTCTGAGCTATTGACCCTTGGGATGTGATCATCCAACCAATTCCTTATCCACCAAATAGTCCACCCATTAAATCCATCTCTCTCCAGTTTAGAGAGTAGAATGTTTTGGGGGTTTTCCCAGACCCATGTGCAGCAGGTCCTTTTGGACCCATGGAGGGATCAAACCCACCATCTTGGCTTTATTAGCACCAACTGAGCTTATCTCAGGGTCAAGTTGAATGCAAAAGATTCACCAGGCTTCATTTGTGTTTAGTGGAGTATAGAATAGGAATTTGTATTTAATTTTATGAAAATGAGGATTTTCCCATCATTTATAAAATTTAAGTTGAGCCTTTTACAAGTGGCAGCTGCCCATCTTACTTAACAGAGTAACCAACTACCCTATACTATACATTATTGCCAATATCTTGAAGAAAATGAATATTAAAGCTTTTAGATTTTCATCAAGTGATTCTTATTTCCCTGCAAAGAAGTTTATATTCTTTTTGTTTACCCTGTCTGTGTGGGCCTGTGAGTTGTCTACCCTAAAGGACACTGCAGCAGCTTCAGAGGTATGAATGTAAACAGAAATGGGGGTATGAATGAAAATTAAACAGTAAATTAATCCAGAGGAAATAACATAGAAAAAGACAGCTTTGTTTATTTTCAAGAGGAACAGTGGAAGAAGCATAGAAACTGTCAGAGTTACAAACTGATCAATAAAATTAAAGGTTGCCAGACTACGTCACGCTGTTGCATATTCAAAACAAGTAATGTTTAGAATTTGCTCTCAGCTGGGTATTGGTCTGCTTAAGGCAAGCAAGAACTTAATTTTCATTTAGTGTAGGGTTTTTGTTATTCCCTGTTTTATGAATAATGGTTCTTTTTGAAGTTAAATTAACTGTTGAGTACATAGCTCATGGCTCAGCCATATTATTTTACTTCATATCCTGAAGCACTTCTTTTGCACTATGCTTTAAATTCTGTTTGGACTGTCTAAGATAATGTGAAACTTGTAGACAACATTAATACTTCTGTGGGGGAAGGGGAGGAAGTGACTCATGTTCAAGTTCCAGAGTTGGTTTTTTTCACCTAAGGGGTGAAACACTTGGTTGACATTGATTTGAGGGGGTAGAAACCCCACTGCACCTTCTGAAAAAGTTCTGCATCCTTCAGTGTGTAATATCCTTAGAAGGACACCCTGCTTTCAAAGAGGAACCACTGTGCAATTAGGAGGACAGGAATCATATGCCAAGAGGAGAGAAGGAAGTGGTAGCATGATTCTGTTTTTCAGTGGTTGATCATCTCAGAAGAAAGAAGGCACTTTTGTTCCAGTCCCTGCCTTTCGAGCTCTCTTTCTCTGTTTTCCAGGGAAGAACTCATTTAAAATGCCCACATGTGCCAGTAAGAATGAGCACAAAGGATTTCCCTGGTTCCAGTGGCCTAGCTTCAACAGGAAGGAAGGATTGTCCACCCAGCTGTTCTATATCTTGGCATTCCCGCTGAAAAGCTAGAGGTCAAGGAAGAGCCTAGAAGAAGGCAGTGAAACTGTTACCAGCTTCCTAGTTGTGTGCTTGAAATCAAAAGTTATTATTGATGGGGACCAGACACCACAAACCCCAATTTCTCTTCAACCCTCTTAACTACAACATAGATTCCATGTTTTTACTTAACCAGATATTATTCAAATATTATGGTTATTCTCAGAGAATATTTGGCAGGCTTTACTGAGGCCTCCATTCATGAAAAAATGGTTAAACCCACTTAGGGCTGACAGTAGTAAGAATTCCTTGATGAGAAGGCACCAGGCCAAATCTGAGCTCCAAACTGTGTTAAGCATAAAGCTCATTTGAGACTTTTGTAAGATCAAATGTAGACTCCAAAGCAGGGTCTAGGGATCTTGGTTTTGCTCTTAGAATCTTCAGCTCCACTTAACAGCCACATCATGTACTCAGGATTGTCCTAGTAATCTCCAATGGTGAAACTTAAAACCTTTCTTGAAAACTTTATGTGTGTAAATTAATTAAACATCTAGGTCCCTATGTGCAACCAGAGCACTCTCTCCTTATGGTATTGATCCAAAAAACAGGTGGTAGGGAGAGAGTAAAAATTTCTAAAAATGGCTTTTGTTTTTTCATATTCTTCCAGATTAGATTCTCATAAACTGGTACACACCAGTATTAATGCAGACCTGTTTGTTGTAGGGTATCTTTAGCTAATCCTATGTGTAGTCAGCACATTCCAGTGTTCATAGTTTATGTGAATGTTCCAATGTAACTTTAACATTTCATATACATTTGTTTTGTAGACTGCAGTAATGATGTATTTCGTTGCGACACAGGAAAATGCCTCAATTATACCTTTGTTTGTGATGGATACGATGACTGTGGAGACCTTAGTGATGAACAAAATTGTGGTAAATGAAAGTTATGTGCTTTTCTAAAGTCTTTAAGGCATCAGGATTGCCTAAGCCGGTAATCTTTTTCCTTAAACTACTGAAAGAGTAATATACCCTGCTCTTACTTTATTTGAACAAAGTGAAAACGGCTCACATAGTCTATGTGCAATTTGAAAAGGTTTAAAGGAAAGTTCTGGGTCAGTCCAAATCTTGAAGGGTTTGGTATTTATAAGAAATACTGCTATTTTCAATTTGCTTTAAACTAATTCCAAAAGTTGTTATGGTTGCTGCCTTGCTAGCTTGACTGGATTTAACTGAGAGTAAAGCAAACTATGAGAGGGTACACACTGGTGGTGCCAACTGTTTTATAGCTGATCTGTTTTACATAAGATTCATAGTGAAGTTGTATGTTTTGATTATCAAATTCTGTGTCTTTCAAGTTCTGTTGTCAATCAGCTTTGCATATTCTGACTCATGATACTTATCTACCTACTCTATGTGTCTACCTACACTTGACTTCCATAGGAGAAACAAAGAAGTTTTGCCATTAAAAAAGATTAATCTAAACATGTAAATATTGGAAAACTTAGAAAGCCTTATTTCTACTAATTTTTGGTCCTGTTACTACACCTGAGAAAAACTAAGTTTTCCAAAATAATTCTTTAACAGTTAAAATATTATTTCTCAGTTTTTTCCTTTTGCTTTTCTAAGGAAAAACACGAATACGAAAACTGAAAATCAAGGCACATTTTTTTTCTGAGATTTGTTTTATATTTCTTCTCCAAATTAAGCACACTCCAAGATCTTTCAATATTTTCTGGTCAGTTTTGGTTTTTTAGTGGTTTTTTTTCATAAATAATCTCTGTTTAAAGATGATTTAGATGTTCTAAACATTAATCTGCCTCCTATCTTTCCTACCTTGACATAAGTTTTTTTCTATACAATTTTTAAAATCTAAGGTTTTGTACATGCTATAATTGGTTTTCATAACAGATTTGGAGGATTGGACTGTGTCTGTTCTCTCTATATATTTTGGTGTAAAGTCAGCCTGCTCAACAGAAAGCTCTTCTTTATTTGTGCATTCAGGTAGAAAGAGTAAGATGAAGATTGGAATAATTTCTTTGTAGGTAATTCTTACAGGAAATTCCAAGTACTTGCAAAAAATATAGTTTCTGAAGTTGAGAAACATTTATTTAAATGTCTTAGTAAAAAGATAAATGCAAGAAATTATTTTCTCTGATGGTTACTGAAAATGTTAGTTAACTTAAAATCATTCTGTGAGATGGTAAGCCAGATCTTCTAATGTGCTTAACAAATCTTAGAAACTTGTTTATTTACAAATGGTCACAGCTGTGCACCTGAGAGAAGGAACGAGCGCATCACTATGCAGGCAACACAATTAAGAATATATGTAATTACCATGTGCAAAAAAATCTGCAGATACAGAAAATCTCTTCATATAATTTATTAATGCAAAATGGCGCATTAATAAGAAGATTAGCTAATGAACATAGAATAATTGATCAGTAATATAAAATATACAAATGGTAACTTAGCATCCTTTTTTTTCTTCGAATTTGCATTTTATGTAGATTGTAATCCAGTGACACATCATCAGTGTGGAGATGGGAGATGTATAACAACTGACTGGGTATGTGATGGTGACCATGACTGTATAGACAAATCAGATGAGATCAATTGCTGTAAGTTCCCTTAATCTATAATATTTTTTTTCTTTAAAAACAAAAAAACCCAACAACAACAAAAAAAGATAACTAGTGCGCTCACTTGTAAGGCAAAACTATAAACTTATTTAATTTCAGAAGTTCACACTTGACAAATGTCCATTCTTGGTAGACAGCTGCATCAAACTGAACATTTGTTGACTTTGTTGAGAAGTAAAGCATTGCTTTGTGTTCAGCTTCTTGTTAATTACAGGATAAGCTTTTTGTTAATTTTAATGTTCCATTATATGAGTAAAAACTATGTGAGTTTTTTTTCCTTGGAGAAGCTAAGACTTCATCTCAGCCTGTTGCTTATACCTGACACTTATAGTTTCAGTCTCAGTAGTTGAAGATCAGCGCAGCTGTAGCTATTGACAAATTAGCTGACACATCATGAAAAATGCCTCGTGATCTTCAGTGCTAAGCAGTGTTACCAGCTCCTCCTAAAATAACTTCAGGATGATTTTCAAATATAATGCAGAGCTTCATTAAGCTAAATTGATCAGAACACTGTCTTTTTTAATATTTTTTTTCTTTCTAGCATGTCACAGTCAAGGTCTGGTGGAGTGCAGAAATGGGCAGTGCATTCCTAGTGCATTCCAGTGTGATGGAGATAATGACTGCAAAGATGGAAGTGATGAAGAAAACTGCAGTGAAAGTAAGGATATGCCTCATTGTACTCTTCTTACTAAACGTACCATTGACTGCTATGTTCTGCAGTGCCTTTAGCTAAAGCTGTCTGACAAAAGACTTTCTTCACTTTTCATATAACACTTGCTAGGGCTCGTTGGTGTGTGGTTTCACACAGGCATTTGTAAGCAGACTTCTTTCAGTACTTAAAAATATAAAAAAAGATGAAGAAGTGGTGGTGATACTTAGCATAGCATTTACTTATCTTATGCAGTCAGCTGTTACTTGAAATACATCTTTTGGAGCAATGAGAATCGACTATTACAGGAATTAGTGTCATTTGAGGAGGAATTTTCTCATTAAAATAATTTTTATTTTCATCAGAACTTGGTAATCAGAGAAAGAATGTTTTCGTAAGTAAACTAATGATTTAGTGTGACTAAGGGAAAATATATGAGAATGTAACTTTTCACAGCTACTTGATAGCTGTCTTATGATGGACTCTATGAGAGAAGAGGAACTGTGCAATGTCTTGAGCCCCAGAACATGGTTTCCCAAAGATACTCAGAAAGCAGTGCTGTCATGTTATGATGATTTCAAAATGTGAAGGTATTTTTCACATGTAATTCTCTTATTCCTGGTAAGGTATAGATTCAGATTGCAGCCTTTCCTTCAATGCAAGAATTATTAATGTCTTTTATGAATCTTATTTTAAAGAAATTATAATAAACTTTATGCAGAAAGCTAGTGCTGGAAGATATAATGGTAATAGGACAGGCTATTTAATTCTTATTAGAGTAGAAAAGACCTGTTATCAGAAGGCAAATACACAGTGTGATTATATAAGCCTCATTTCTTTAGGAAACCAGTCTAAAAGTAAATCCTTTCATAAGCATGTTACTCAGTCCCTTCTGTTCGTAGAAAGTTCTTGGGATCTTCCTACTCCAATTTAAATACCTCCATTCCAAAAAATAACTGAGAAGCTGAAACACAGACATTACCATTATTTTTCTTCACTATTAATGTTGACATTATAAAACGGTCTTCCATGGAATATCTTCCAGTCCTGACTGTGGCAATCTAAAAACCCAGGAACAAGTTTTTGTCCTCAGTTCTGATGGGGCACTTTGACAAAATGTTCAGTCTTTATTCTTCTTTCTTGATGTCCAATTTCAGTCTTACTCTACTAATTCTTTTATCCTCCATTTCTCTTGCATGGTGTGGGCTAGAAGTCAGTGATGTGTTTTGTTTTCACTGCTTTTTTTTTCCCTTTTGGTGTTGAAGCAATGGTTAAAAATCTTTTCTTGGTATGATGAACAGATTTAGGTTAAAACATTCAAGCAGTACTATGGGGTGGTAATTATGTAGTCAGTGATCTCACTACATGCTAAAAGATCTTTCTGCTTGGCATTAAACTGCAGAGCTTTCAAATACAAATGTTTTCCATGTTTCTATTACTAATTCTTCAATGTGCAAAATTTCTATCCAGTATTTTGCAATATGGTTTAGACCAAAATTCTTTCTTTGTGCAGCCATATGCCATCCATCCTAATTTGCATGGGAATATGTTGGCAGAATTTGGACTCCTTTAATTAATTAATTAAATTTAATTTAATTAATTTTTAGTTCCTTACAAATTCCATGTAAAAGCAAGGCAGAATTCTTGTTTGTAACTTACTATTGTACTTCTTATATATTTTGTTGCTTCCAGCAACTGCAGAAAAGGTGGTAGGACATTCACTTTTTACAAAGATTTCTCTGCTCTACAACTCAAATAAAATAATTTGGATATGTCTATCAGAGTCAGTGAAGTTAGGGCTACTGCAGCCAGGAGTATTAGTTTTGTTACGCACACAGTAAATACATGAAATCAGCATAGAAATTTGAGTTCGAGGCGTAGTGACTTCCCCTTGCCTGTATGAGGATACAAGGACCTTGTGTCCTAGCACAAGCATATGCATTCAGAGATTACAAATAACTGCTGCCTCATCTCTATCTGGATGAGAAAAGTGGTCTCCTTCACCACATACCTTAAGGAAATTTAAGAATGGTATCTATGAGTACTGCTCCTATTAATTTTGTGGCAAGAGAAATCTAATATAGATGTACTCATGGATGCTTCTGTGATCCCTTCAAACGACAGGGTAGAGTGGGTTTGTAGAAATTCAGCATTAGTTGTGCTAGGATCAAAAGAATCTACATTGTAGCACAGGGATTTTTAAAGTGTTGATAAACTCTTCCAATGTGGGATAGGAAGGAGATGGAGCAAACTTTAAAAATAATTTTAATGTAAATATTTGGGACAGCTTTAGAAGTCAAAAGGCTTTCCCTATCTTTCAAGTTCCATTTTGCAATCAGATGCAACTGTAAAATAAGATGGTCAATTGCTATAGCAAAGAAATTACCTCTATTGCTTCATTATATAACATGTATGAAAGGATCTAAATCCACATAATTACGATAGATATGACTAAATTGTCAGTTCCTTTGGACAAGACTGTTGTCAAGGTTATTGAAATTAGATCGTTCTTCAGCATCTTCTGTAGGTCCAGTGGAGGGATGAATGATTAATGTTCATGGGCAGTAGTGGAGTACAAACACTAAGTAATCAGGGCAATAAGCTATTTTAAACAGGATAAGATGATAAACACCATCTATTTAGTCTCTCTGTATAGAATAGTAAACTAAATGGCTGGTTTTGCACATGGAAGAGAGAATTTAATGGTTTGGAAAGGAGTTACCACAACTATGAGAAAGAGACAAGTCCAGGGATTTGTGAGATAAAGCAACTACCCAGGTAGTGTGCTCCGAAACTTCTGATGAAGTGCTGGTTTTATTTATTCTGAAGTCCATCATTAGGACCATAGCATTTTTGGATTTCTTTCTGTTGTTGTATGTTTTTTAACCAGTTGAAGAAGGATAGTAAAATTCTGTTGACCCGTCCTCAGGATGTCTTTTATTGTCTACCAAAACACCATAAAATAAGAAGCAGATCAACTGAATGGCATTGAAGAATAAATCACAGAGGGAGTTCTCTTTCAGCTAGGACCTATTGTTCTTTTTGAAATGTGATTTACATGACTTTTCATACTCTGCTTGAGTGTCATGGTAAATGTCTTTCAGAGATCCATACCACTCATTCAGAAACTGGGATATAAATTTTTTATATTGAAGAGAGGGGTAAGAAAAGTGAGATCTCGACAGTGTTGCACACTTTTCTTCCTTACACCACATCCTTACTGTACTTGAAATGCTGTTGGGTACTTACTCAACTATGTAAAGGAAATACTTAATTTTTATGTAAACACTGTACTTTCTCCTTACACTCCAGTCATTTTTATTAATCTGGTAAATAATTTGAAAAGTACGTTTCTATTTCCCTCAGATCAAACCCTATGTCAGGAGGGAGACCAGAGGTGCTTTTCCTGCCCTGATCCCTGTGGAGCTTCCTCCTGTGAGATAAGAAACAGCCAGGCAAACTGCAGTAAGTAGGTCATGCGCTTCATACTGTCACTGTTTTAGGGTGTTTTAGATTATAATGAGGATGGGGAGTAGGACACAGTAAGTAATACCTTAACTGTCTAGCTAATGCATGTGTTTAATGATTGAGCTTTGAAAAGGGCAATGTTGAAACAAATGTGTCATCAAAACTCTTGATTATCAGTGTACTAGGATTTATAACATTTGGCATTGAGGTATTTTAATTTTCTCTTCTATGAATTTTTAATATTTTCTTCATGGGTGTTTACCATTGCACTTTTTCTTAGCATTTAATGACATTCAGTGTCCGTGTAAAGTAAACAGCATAGTGTGAGTGTAAAGCAGAAGATACAGATTTATTTTCAAAATATAAAAACCCCACGTTACTGTATTTAGTAGTCAGGAGAACTTCTAGACTTTACAAAGGAATAATTTTGGTATTCAAACTGGAAAAACTAATTATTCCTCTGACCAATACATATTGTAGAGGATCAAGGTCTTCAACTCTGTGTATCCTCATATCTATGCGCTGTACTATACCACTCCATGCAAGGTTCCTGTACTAACTGTGCATTTCCTTCTGAATAGCTGTTTTTTTCTCAATTGTGCAATGCAGCAAGGTGAACAGGTGATCAATAGAAAGATATTTGTCTATGTTTTGAAAGTGGGGCAGAACTGTATTAAAAATTACTCAAAATTAACTAAAACTTAGTGTTGTGTTAATACAGTCACATCAATTCAGGTCACCTTGACACATGGGCAGACTTGGCTTCACTTACAGACTTTTTCTACACAATTTATATGTAATTGTTTTGTGCTGCAGTTATCTCTGCAAGGTGTGCTTTGATGCTATATGGTAGCTTGTGTGGATAATGTTATTCCATTTAGAATGGAATGGACGTGGGAAGGTCAACGAGTCCAAACTCCATATTCTCTCTAGAGTTGTGACTAGCACCTTCAAGTTTTCGAGACACCACTCGTGCAGGGGCCTTTAGATGCTGTGAAAGTAAAGCTGTGATATACTTTATAAAACATAAATGCTTTACATGTGCTTCTATCAATGCTTTGCCTAAGTTTTTGTGAAGGCATAATCTTATGTACCATTTTTAGCATTAGAAGGAGGTCAGGTAACACCTTGGTCAACAAGCCCGAACTCCTGATCAAATCAATGCCAATTAAGTTATGTCACCCATGAACTTGTGCAGCTGAGCAGCTCTGTCCTTAAGGACAGAGATTCCACAATCTTTCTGAGAGATCTGATTCACCATTAGGGCACTTCCATCGTAAAAACCTGTTTTCCATATAAATAATTTGAATTCTCTTGTGTCTTTTGCTTCTCATCTTCTCCCTGCATGCTTCAAAGGGTCTGATTCCATCGGATTTATACCTTCCCATTAACTGCTAAGACCAATAAGATCTCCCCTTAAACATGATCTTTAAGGCTTCTTCCAACCCAAACCACTCTATGGTTCTATGATTTTTGACCTGTAATATTTGAATTCTAAAGCAATGTTCCTATGCCATATTATGAGAAACCCAACAGCTTTTTGGTGAAGATGTTTCTTCAACATATTATGGCCAACTCTGTAGTTTTTAGCAGGAGTAACACATAACCTGCACTAGTCCTCTGGATCATCTCTCTTTCTCCTTTTCTGGTCCAAAGAGTATTTAATTTTTTATACACAATGTAACAGCAAGACAGTTTGGGAGAGATTTTTCATGCGTAACATCTGGAATTACTATTGTCTTTTATTCATATAATTTTCGTTCATTTTTTGACCAGAGTTATTTTGTCTTTGGTAAGAAATGAGAATTCTCATGGAAAATTTGAGTTTTGACAAGGAAGTACTTTTGGCCCAGATAACTATTTGTTTGAAAAATTCCAAAACGTCGGCCACATTTCCCAGTATTGAGTATGATGGATGTTCTCCATATGCGATAATATCAGATCGGTTTAGGCTGGCATTACAATGTAGTTACAACATATTTAGGATAACAGGATGGATATCTGAAGGGAGACTGCAAAGAAGACAGGGCTCAGTAACAGGATCGGAGGCAGTTGGCACAAAATGAAATGCAGGAGTATAATGAAGCTCTGACCATAAGCACTTTTTTTACTGCAAGTGTGACTGGACACAGATTGCCCAGAATGGTTGTAGAGACTCTGATGGATAGAGCAAGTTAATAATAATAAGCATAGGAAGTTGTTTTAGTTGGTTTTTTTTTTTTTTTTAATTTAGGATAAAAGATGCAATGAATTTTATTCCTTGTTCCCCACTCATTAGGTTGTACCCACATTTATTATAAGAAAGGGAGTAGCAGGACCTCTTTAAACTGTGGGACATACTCAGAAGGAAAGACTAACCTTTGGGTTACTTGAAATGATTCAGATGTTCCCCTGGAGCATATAAAATTCTGTTTATTACTCTGCGGATTGTTGGAATTTGCATTTGAGTGTCAATGTTATTTGTTTTAAACCTACAATGACACTTTTGTGCATAAAGTAATAGAAGCTTTCTAAACACAGAGTGAAAATTATAATCATATTGAAAACATGTAAAGACCTATCCTCCAGCAGCATTTCAGTGGACTAGAAGTTCTTCCAGAATTCATTGAAACCCCTATAAATATGAGATGTAATAAAAAAGAATGGTATATGTGCATGTCAACCCTTCAATCTTGAATAATGGTATGTTATACAAACACTTAGAATATTGCATGTGTTCAGGATGAACTTTTGGGTTCATCCTGAAATATTGATGAACATGTAAAGTTCTGTACACATCAAAATTCCTAGCCAAAATCAAAAGATGAGCCCAAACTGATCTGGGCATCTCAGGCAAAAGTGTGGAAGGACAAGGGTGGTTCATCATGAAGAAAGGAAATGGCAGTAACGTGAGGAGAATTGTTAAAGTCATTGAACCTCATGTACTCCAAAGATGTGACTAAGTGGTTTGAGGCAACAGAAATAGTTCAGTACTGGTAGTATGCCAGGATTTAGCAGTGAGGAAAAGCTGGATGTAAAATTAGCTTAGTGATCATCAAATTAGAGGTAAATAGTAAAAGAAGTTGGGACAGCAAATGCCAGACCAAGAAAGAGTGCCCAGGAAAGTTCTGCTGATCATAATTGACTGAATAATTGATTGAATAATTGACTGTTGGATCTTCTTTCAGCTTCCTCTCAAAGACACAGCTATGGGATGACACAGTTGCCACACTGCACTAGCATAACAACTGATTCTAGCAACTGGCTAGCAGAGAATATTAATCATCCTAAGTTATATTTGCTCCTGGAATAGGCAAATGTATGCTTTTTTTTTTTTTTTACTTTTGAATAGTATACTTTTTCATGGAAAACTTTCTCGTATACCCAGAGTAAATAAGTTTAAATAATTTCACAGTCATCTCATTGCTAAATAAAAAGTTGAATTTCAGTCTGAAGTGAAGTGAAATTCTGTCTGTAGTTTTCTGTTATGGTGGAAAATTGAAAAATAAGTATTTCTGAATACCAATTTGAGAAGAAATAGAAATGCTATAAAATTTTTAAAAATCAAAAATACTTATCTAGTTCAAAATTTGTTGTGAAAAACCCCAAAAAGTTGGAAGATTTTTGTATGTAGCTATAATATTTATAATCATATGGACTTGTAGCTGTTGCATCTGTGTTGTCTTTGCTTATCATTCTCTTTTGTTATTAGTTATGTCTTACCTGAATTAAATTATTAGCTTGTAGACTGTCTCTTGCTCAATGCTTGTGCAATAGATAACCTAATTGTCCCCATTCTTCCTTCAGATCTTGGTAAGCAAAAAAAAACCCAAACCGAACAAAAAACCCCCAAATCCTGGCTTCTGTTTTCTATACAGAGAAATTGTGAAGTCTCTGTCACTAAAGATTTTTTAAGACCTGACAGTATAAAACCTTGAGAAAGCTGGTTGGTCCTCAGAGCTGACCAAGCTTTGATCAGGGCATTGGAGTAGAGACCTCCTGAGATCCTTTCCAATCCAAAGTATCCAATGATTCCTGTCTTCTTAATTTTGGCAATTGCCCTGTCAATGTGAGGTGTGTTATGGTAGCATAGCAGGTACACCAGTGGGAAGTGTGTTGATGTACAGTACAGGAGTTCTTGAAAATCATCAGAATCTTGATTTGAAAAGAAGAAATCTGTTTCTAAAGGATGGTTTATGGTACCACCTTAAAGTTAAGCTGTAGCTCAGAAAGTTAATGAATATTAGTAAGGAAATAAAAGTATCTTAAAGGGTTATGAGGTAGGCAAAATTCAGACTGGTATGAACAGGCTCATAAGGGATCTCTAACTGTGGAACTTGTAGTTTCTCAAGCCTGAGAGGATATCCCCTGACTGATAAATTTGTTAAAATATGTATGTAATTATTTCTTCTGTATTTAATTTAATCTCACACCATCTGCGGTTCTGTTTGTTTTCTTTCTGTGAAAGGTCAGTGTGAACCAATTACTCTGGAACTTTGTATGAACTTGCCTTACAACTATACTTATTACCCAAACTACCTGGGCCACAGGACACAGAAGGAAGCCTCTATCAGCTGGGAGTCTTCCCTTTTCCCAGCTTTGGTTCAGACCAATTGCTACAAGTACCTGATGTTTTTTGCCTGTACAATCTTAGTACCGAAATGTGACCCCTATACAAATCAGCGGATCCCACCTTGCAGGTACTATACTAAACCATATTTTGTTTAATTCTTGACTTTGTCTGTCATAGCAGTTTTTCCCAATTTTATGCTTTCTTTGAAAATGCCAAAAATTTTGCTTTGGAATTCCATAGGAAAAGGCTACTGCTGACCAACATGCCCAGGTCCCTTTTTGCAGGGCTGCTCTCCAGTTTCTGCCTGGTGCTGCTCCATCCTAGGTGCAGAATCAGGCATTTGTTCTTGTTAAATCTCATGCCCTTGATGGCTGCCTAATGCAAAGGCCTCTTGTCCCTTGAGTGTCAACACCATCTCTCGGTTTTGTATAATCAGCAAACTTGCTAATGATGCACTAAACTGCTGCATCCAGACCATTGATGAATGTACTGAACAGGACAGGCCCTGCAATTGAACCCAGAGGAGCAGCACAGCTGATCAGCCACCAGCCAGATGTAACCCTGTTTGCCAGGACCCTTCAGCCAATTTTTCACCCAGTGCTCTGTGAACCTGCTCACTCCACTGTTGAGCAAGGTGACAAGAAGGATGCTGTGAGCTTTCTATGAAGTACTTTCCATTTCTGTGTGTTTGATTAGAATTGTGCCACTATAAAGATTGTTTAAACATAGAATCAATTAATTAAATTTGGAACATTGGCATTTTGTAATAGTTCCTTGCATTAGTAGATTACTTGATGCAAAGCCCTCTCCAAATGCTCAACAAAACCTGAGATTTTAATGAATGTTTACCTTTCTAAATTAGGAGTGCCACATCATTCTGAATTCCTGGCTAACTTAGGTTTTCTTCTTATCAGACTGACTATTGCACCATCCTCATTGAGTAACATCACTGTGCTTCGTTTGAAAGAGAATATGTTCTGTTGATCTCATGGCTTTGTTAGCAGCAGTTGTTGCAGGTTAGGAGATTAAATAAACCTGATCAACAGACAGAACTCTTTGAGCTACGGGCTGCTAGAGCCTTCTCATTCTGTATTTCTGCCTCTTTTGTTGGGCCTACCTTGACAGTATTGATCAATTAACATTTTCTGTATTGAAAGAAAAGTGCGTTGAAAATTCCAGTACACATACTAAAAATTTTTACCACGTGATATTGTTGGCAAATGGACAACGTTTCTTTGTTTAGTGATGTGCTTTTTAGTGCAAGGCAAGTGTGAACCACAAGGAAGTTTATGAATATACTGTTAAATTCTCACATAGGAACCTAATGGGAAAGAAAACGTTGCATATAAGATACCTGCAAAGTTACAAAGGGGTTTGTGTAAGCTCTGTGTAAGGCTTGCTAGTTTGAAAATCAAGGGTTTTTTTCTTTTGAAAGCAGTATGAAAATAAAAATTGGACTAACTTATTCTAATGTAGAGGGACATAAGTTATCAGCTCTTTACCATCATACCAAACGAACAGATTTTAGGAAGTATCATGATACAGTTGAATAATCTTCAAATTTAAAGTATTAAACAGATAAAGAGGAACTTATAGAAAGCATAGAACAGTTAAATTTGATAGGAACCTCTGGAAGTCCTCTAGTCCAGCTTCCTGCTCAAAACAGGGTAACGTCGAATTTAGACCAAATTGAATATATGACATAAAACTTCAAGTCGTAGGATTCAAGGCACTACTTTTACAATAGTTTGTAGGTTTCACTCTTATGTTAGATCACAAATAATGGTTTTATCAGGAAGGGAAACCTTTGAAGGTCCCACTAGATCTGTAGTAGTATCTGCTTAACAATAACATTTTAGGAAGAATTTCAAGTACACATATAATGTAAAAACCTACAAATGTTTTAGAAATGATAACAAAAATAACCTCATACCAATAAAAATTAAATAAATTTGATATGTCAGTATAACTATAAATCTACTTTACAATTTGAAGCTCCGAGAAGACAAAATGTTACATTGTCAGCACAGAAATTATATTCTGAGAATCTCTTGCTGACTTTTAAAAAACTGCCCTCTTGTTCAAATATATCTGTGGTTAGTTGAGCTTAACAGGACATATGTATTGTTTTATCTGTCTTTTCCTCTAAACACGAAACCGAGTTCAGCTAATGCAGTTTTTCAGTGGTATGCTTTTTAAGTCAAAGTGTACTTTCCAACCATGAATTGCACATGAATGTTACAATTCTAGGTCCATTATAATACAAACTTATTGGAGATTTATTAGATTTTTTTTAATACAGGCACATGGATCTGTTCTTTCATTCCAGGTGGTATAACTAAATTATTTTAATTCTACTCCCCCTGTATAAAACAGCTGTCCCTGCTTTGCAAGGCTTTTTGTTGTCTTTATGTCAGTTTGGCTGTCATGCTTTCTTTTTTAGCTGTAAAAGTCTTCATACAGTTTTATTCGAAATAAAGAACACAGGTAAAGAGATTTTTTGGAAAGAACCGAACTTACTGTTTTTTATAACATTCTTTGATCTATGAAGTATGTTTTCAATTTCTGAACAATATTCTTCAGCTCTGATAAGGTATTGATAATATTACTCCAGGCCTACTTTGAAGATTAAATAGATTCTAATTCTTTCACCACAGAGAGACAACTAAATGACTTATAACACCTTTAAAGAAGTCAGCTTTGACCAAAGTTCTACCTGTGCCGAAAACATAGCACAGAAGCTAGATGTCTCTGCTGTATTATCATATTTTTGTTGTGGGCTTTGGTTTTGTCATTGGACAATAAAAATTCTGGCATTCAGAAATATGAGGTTTTAAAGTAGTGTCAGTCAATCTTTTTGATATTGAGGAGGATCTAAAAGGAAAGAGAGGGTCTTTACATGGTGTAACGTGGTTGACTAACATCAATCCATTCCTTCTGGTTGCTCAGCTCTGTGGTGAATTGTTTGGTGCAGAAAAACATTGACTCTTCTTCATCTAATTCCTCAAAAAAAAAATTAAATTTGGGAGGATTAATACTGTATAATTTTCCCAAAAGAGCATAAAATAATTAATCCTATATGAAATTTTTTGTTGGTTTTGATCAGAGAATTTTCCAAAGCTAATTGCAAGAAAATAAAAAAACTCCATTAGTCAAAAGGTCAAAGGAAAATGAGTGGAATAAAAGGCCTTTCATGAATGGAGTATCTCTTCCATGAAATGAGTCTCTCTAGAAAGAACATGTAAATATGAATCAAATTAAATAAAGGCAAGCTACAAGTGACATGAAAGAAATTGGGAGGAAAAAAAAGGGGTGGGATCCTTTGGTTGAATATTTTTCAATCTACAGCTAGGACCCCAGGCAAAAGTAGTGGCTAAATGTTTAAAACATTAGGGGATTTTTCCATTATGCATTTTCTCTTTGTAATTTTGAAGCATATAACAGTGCATATTTTGAGAGACATGATGGATGATTTTCAGTCTCAATGGATTGAATAAATTTTGCATAGTGAGTCCCATCTTTTATATGGTTAAAAAAAAAAAGCTGCAGAAGGACTATAGTCATGCCTTTTTCTCATATGATACAAGCTTCTGTTGCTCTAACTGACGACAGCCTCATGGCTGGGTTAGTCTGTGCTTTGCTTTTCCTAAAGTTTTAATTTTATTGATTCCCTGGGGAGTTCTTCACTCTTTTGTTTGCAGGTTTAAATATTTTGCTTTTCTGAAACCACATGGTTTCTGAGGTAGTGCAATCAGAAGAGGTAGCATTTCACTAGTACAAAATGTGTTTGGTTTTTTTTCCTGAAGAAGAGCAGTTAGGGCTTCTTAAAAAACATTCACTGCCATCTCTTATGGAGGAGAGCATGTCTGTAAGCAGTTATATTAGTTATTATTAACCTATTTATAACATAACTATTTATAACATAACTGCATAACAGTAACTTAAAATAATGTTTCCACGGTACCATTCTTTGATGTATGCATTTTTTTTCGTATTAAAACATCTGTTCAACTGATCTTTTTCTTGATCTTCCTCTTTAACTTTGAATGGGATTATTAGCTTCTTGTGTCTGGGAATTTCTAAGACATTCACTCAGTTCCTTTGTGCAATTCTGCTTTGTCTCTCAGGACATTATGTGTACAGTCTAAGGAACGCTGTGAGGCTGTGCTTGGGATTGTAGGTCTGCAGTGGCCAGAAGATACAGACTGCACTCAGTTTCCAGATGAGAACTCAGACAACCAAACTTGTCTAACACCAGATGAAGATGTAGAAGGTATCTCCTACACATATAAGCAAATGAAAGGTTTAAATGGGTTCCCAAAGTCACTGGTGTTTGTTTTTGTCATACCTCCTCTTTAAATTATTCTATTTAAACTGTGGAAATTATTCCAAACTGAGTTGCCCTACTCAGCCATGCCAGTTCTCTTGGTTTCTTTGCTGGATTTCTTGTTCCTGGGGACTGCTACCTTTTGCACTCAGTGAAAGAGTTCCTTAAAGATCTGCCAGCTCTATTTCACTCCTTTTGCACTCAGTGAAAGGGTTCCTTAAAGATCTGCCAGCTCTATTTCACTTCTTTGTCCCAAAATGGTACTGTGAGATGAGGCAGAAACAATGAAAGGGTTAATTAGTGGAAATTTATATATGGTTTGATTAGTTTATAAATTATTATTATTATTTATTAGTTTATTATTTTAGTCTCAATCTTTTTGTCTTTTTTTTCTTTTTCTTTTTCCTGGGGATTTCTTGTATTTATTTCAATGCATAATGCATTGAACCACGATGGTGAGAGGAGTAGCTAGGAAATTCATACCCATGGTCTAAACACTGTATGCCAGTGATTTGGCAAAGCAATGAAATTTGACAGACGGCAGCATGTGAGGGAGAGCTCTCACATGAGAGCTCTGGAAATATTGCTCCACCACATTCCCAGTGCCATTACTGATAGTCTCGCTTGATACATAGTTCCAGTCTCACGAGCTTTCTATCTCTGTCATTTACCCTTCTGACACAGCCCCGGTGATAAATAAGTGCCCATGTCACAATTAAGCTTTTATCTAAGGAGTCCTGTTTCTCCCTGTTGTCATTGACAGAATGCTCACCCAGTCACTTCAAGTGCCGTTCTGGGAGGTGTGTCCTGGCTTCCAGAAGATGTGATGGTCAAGCTGACTGTGAGGATGATAGTGACGAGGACAGCTGTGGTAAATAAATTCAATGAGTTGGAATGGCGAGTAGCTGCAGCATTAGAAAATGAGCTTGATCTTTCATTCAATTACTTGAATTTTATAATGACAGTTCAGAGAATAAGCCCCTTGTTTTGTATTTTTTGTAAAAATATGTTTAAAAGTATTGGGATTTTTAAAAGACAGTATCAGTAAAAATACTACAGCAAGAATCCTTCTTAATCAGCGTGAATACAATTTATGATAATTGATCATTTAGATTCTGATAACCATATTCTGGGATGTTTGAGTATTCATTAAATAATCAAGCTAAAAAATTCTGCAGATTTAGTTCTTTTCATATTGCTGAAGGTTTTACTGAGCTAAAATGTAACTCCCTGGCAGATTAAATCTTGAATCTGTAAATGTAGTTTTAAATTTATACATGATAATGTTCTTGTTATGATGTATAGATAAAAGATGTCATTATGATATATTGTGTAGGTGAAGTGGATTCTGCATGTTTTTGCAGATCGGTCAACCTCATGTTACAAGTACAAGCATAAACCCTCAAAGTTTATTCTCCAGTATGTTTCTGATTTTACTTTTAGTATAGATGCTTTTGACTTTTAACTTAAGGGGATGCATTGAGCTTGAGAATAATCAAGAAATCTTTGGGTCACTATGTATCCTTGTACCTGCTGGCAGGAGAGTTTTCAGAAGGAGAAGAGACTTCTATGTATTTCTTGGCTGACTAAGGTGTAGCCTTCAGGGAGATCTGCATGCAGGCCTGGCATCTCTAGGGGCAACGAGAATATTTATACATCACTAAGGATTTAGAGAAGAGATGTGCATATGAGCAAAGGATTGGAAAACATTCCAGCACAGTAGGGCTGAGGTGCACAACCTGTTTATTTTTTTAATGAGAACAGGTTAAGAGGGAAGCAGAGTTTATGTGAGCAACAAAACCGTGGCAATAAGAGAATTTCTACTCAGAGACAATAAAATAAAATAAGATCCAACACCAGAAAGCTAAATCTAGGTTAAAATTCAAGCTTGGCAGCCCTATAAAATGCTTCTTTTTAAAAAGCAGATTTTCTTTTTAAAAAGCAGGTTGTTTAAATGTTTGCAGTAACCAAGGGGTTATTTATCATCAATGTGTGATGTATTCTCGGTCTCTGGGAGTTTCCAGATCATGCTTGTACTTCCTTCCTTCCTTCCTTCCTTCCTTCCTTCCTTCCTTCCTTCCACCCTTCCTTCCATCCTTCCTTCCTTCCTTCCTTCCTCCCTTCCTTCCTCCCTTCCTCCCTTCCTCCCTTCCTCCCTTCCTCCCTTCCTCCCTTCCTGCCTTCCTCCCTTCCTGCCTTCCTGCCTTCCTGCCTCCCTGCCTCCCTCCCTCCCTCCCTTTTCTTTCCTTCCTTTCCTTTCTTTCCCTTCCCCCATCCCTGTAAAATAGAAAGAAAGGAAAAAAAGGATATGCTCTCTGAAATACAATTTGATGCTAGGTCATTCTGTTGTTTGGATTATAAAGGAAAGTCAGAGCTGATGATCACAGTGACTCTTTCGGAGTTGGACATCTCTTTACTTTTGAATCCATTGCCTCAATTGTCCTCCCTGCCAAATATTATTTGTTGCCACCAATATTGAACTCCTTAGAAAACGAATTGTTATTTGTCTTTTAGGATTATTTTTTCCCCCAGACATTAACTTGTGAAATATTGTTCTAATATGTAACATTAATTTTTCGAGTGGATCTCTCTCTAAAGTCTAGACAGAATGTCACAGGCAATCAGCAGAATTCTTATCAGTTTCTATAAATATGGAAGACTGTATCAGCTAGGAAATTACCGCTGTCAGAGTGACATTACATTGACCAGGGCTAATACTGTTACTGAAGAACAAAAAGTCCTTGTAGAGCTGCAGAAGTAACTCTCTCCGACTTATTCATATTCCATGTGTGCAGGACAAAAATCAAAACTTGATGATCTTTCCATGTGTGAATGGCTAGCTCAAATTTTATTAGCTTTATCCTTTTAAATTGGTTTTATAACATTAAAAACCACCGAATGTTTAATTTGAAACTCTTATATCTGAAGTGCTTTGAATGACAGACATGTAACAACTTTACAGCGCAAGGCGAAGGAGGCTGAAAAGGACTAGTTACAGTTTTCTTGTGCTTACACTACTCTGGCCAAAAAATGTAAGTCAGAACCACCCAAAGGCACTGAGGTATACTCTACCCATGCAGAGTAGAGCTGTATTCAGCACCCATTGTCTCCCTCCTTCTGTCAGCAATCCCTGTCATACTTTCACATGGTCTTTGTGAGAGGAAATCTCAGCCGTGCGATTGCAGTGAAATCCTAAGACTTTAGTGCCATTTAGACTGGGATTTGGGGAGAAAATTTGACTGAGATTATGGGAAGTGAGACTTCTGAGAGCAGTAAAGTGTAGGGAAGGTAATTTCCAAAAAACATTATTGTGAACAATGTCACGAGAGTTTGTGGTATTAAATATAGTTGGTTGTAATTGATTGTATTAAATTGCTGGCTGCTGAACAATGCCTCTGGCAGAGAACAGAAGAGGGTCCTGCACCTACTAAAGAAATTGAGGGCATAACATTCAAAACCAATACTCTCTTCCACTGTTATCTGGAATCTGAGTTCTGATATGTAGTATTTTAAGTGAAAGAAAAATGGTGGTGGTCTTAACGTTAATGATTTAATGATAATTGCATGGGAAATGTATATATGAACAACAATTGGTAACTTCCTTCATATTATGAAGAATGAAGGTACGATCATATAGGAAACCTTATCTCTTGTCAAAATATATTTTTGAGCTGGGGGTAATGTTCATATAGATAAGCTTTCCTACATCTGCTTTCACTTCCCTTTTGTTGAATTAAAAATTCGTGTCACAAAAATAATTAGAGATGAAGTATAAATACTCCAAATGGTAGATGGTCTCTACAAACAAAATAGTGTATTTGAACACTGAATTCAGTAAGTAGTGAATTTTTTCATAGGGAATTGTCTCTGTATTTGTCTATGTGATTAGTTTTGGAGAGTTGTGATACACTTCACAGTATAACACTGTAATGTGTGATGAAGAGTAAAGGCAAACATGTATTTAATGAATTGTAAACAATCTGCTAAAAAATTGCAAGGTTCGTAACTTATGGGGGGTTTAAGCTTTTTTTAATTCTATATTCATATCAAGCTCCTAACATGACATTCCTTCTACTATATAAGAGTAGAGATTTTGTTTGATTTCAATTAATTTTTCATTAATAGTTATCACAAATATTGTCAAGAAGGAGACCTGGAAAGTAGTGATACCCAAGAAAGTTCTTTGATCATGAGGAATTAGTTTCAAGGGTTAAGGCTATTTATTTCTCTATGCTTTAACATTTATTTGCATGGATTTTCAAATCTAAACAAAATCAAGCACCCCACACATCCAGGTACAGTTAAAACCTGAATAGACTTTTCCAGTAATCCAGTAGAGATTCTCTGGTTCATGTTTGTCATATATGTACTTCCGAATTAAAACTTCTCGGAAACAATGTATTTGCTTAGTAATTGCCTGCTGATTTGCTTTTATAGTTCCAGGTCCAGGCAAAGAGAGGTAATACTTTAAATGCTGTTTGTAAATTTATACCTGAGCTAATTGCATGTATGAATATCAGGGCTATCACTTGAATTTGCACTGAAATGAAAATGAAAAGTATCATCTACGGAACAGGCCAAACAATCAAATAATCTGGTTTAGTCAGGACAACACATCATTTTAATGTCTTCTTATAAAATCAGAGTGTCAGACATGCAGGACATTAATATGTCAAAGTATTTAAACTGGTATCACAATGAAATACTTTGTTAGTTGATGGAAATAAAAAGTGGAATAAAACAAGAGAAAACTCTTTTATAAAATGTAGCTTGGGCTATTCTTAATTTCCTCTAGCTGACCAACAGGAATTTTACTGTCAAAGCACTTTGACATAATTTGGGAAGGATTTCTTCTCTTTCTATGTTTCATTGTGATGCTGCATTAGATTCTGTCTCAGCACTGCCAGAAAAAGAAGTATGTATTTCTACACTGTTTCATGGAGATTCCATGCTTTTATAGGATTGAACGATCAAGGAATTTCTACTGACTTCAGGATTAGAAAAGTTCTTGTATTACTAGTAAATGTATTTCAAGAATAGTGGTGTATTGGTTTTGAGCTAATTGAGCTATTGCCTAAACTGTTAGTTATAAGATATGTGCAGCATAATACAATTATTATTTTAAAAGCACTGAAGTAGTATGAGGAAATGTTATAATATTTAGATCCCTTTATCAAGTGTGCACTGTGCCAATCTTGTTTCCATTTCTTCATTAGTAACTGTTCTTGGTATATTTAAGTGAAAATATTTTGTGTGTTTCAGGACTTCTAAGGAAGAAAACAGTTGATTTGATATTGCATGCAAGTATTTCAGATCTGTGCTTCTCTGCCTCCAGGTTGTAGAGAAAGGGGTCTTTGGGAGTGTCCTTTGAAGAAGCTGTGCATCAAACACACTATGATCTGTGATGGTTTCCCAGACTGCCCCGACATGATGGATGAAAAGAATTGCTGTAAGGACTCATGCAGTTTGTTACTCCCTTCAAGGGCTGATCACATTTTTGGGATGTTGGGGGGCAAAAATAAATGAAAGTGAAAATATTTTATGTTTTCTATAGGCAGAAAGACTTAGTCATTCCCTTGGTTTCCTTTTCAGTTTTTCTATGGCACCAATTTCTCTCTTTCCTCATCTTGTGTCCTTTGTTGTTCACATCCTTGGACCCTTGCTGTCTGTTTGGTTGCTCTCCACCTCTCTCTCTTTTTTTTTTTTTCCCTCTTTCTCCCTCTTTGTTCTTGTGCCTTTGTACTTCTTTTCTTTATTCCTTGTAGATTTTTTAGCTTCTTTTCCCAAGTTTCCTCAGCTTCATTCCATACAGGCATAGCTGCTCACTGCTCTTTTTTTTTCCTTGATTTCTCTTCAATTTTCCTTCTGATCTTATTTTTGCTAAATTTCCTATGTCTCTCTTCTTTATTTAGTTTCTTTTCTGAATGAAATTTCTTAGATTCTGTCTCCCTACTTGGCTTCACAGATTTTTTTCTATAATCCAAACAGTGATAACAATCAAGATACAAAACTTAGTATGGTACACTGTTGGCATGGGCATATTGTCCATGTGCACAGTGTAAGTCTGCTTGAAGTGCTGGCAGAAAGATCAGGGGTAGGCAGCACTGCCTGCTCTATCTGTATGGTTTTCACTGTGGAGTAAACTTTTTGTACTCGTGTTGCAAATAAATGCTTGGATTGTACGGCAGTACAAATGCTGTACACCAGCCAAACATGGGCACAACTGAATTCAGCTCCCTTCCAAGCATCCCTGCCCTCCCCCAGGTCTCAGAATTCCCTAATGATGGGGTTTATAGAAGCTGGAAGTGTGCTAGTGAGGAAGGTACTGTACAGCTCCACACTTGCCTTTTGGAAGGGAGGTTGTTAGGGGAGAGCTAAAAGTCATATGCTAATGGAAGCTCTTGTGGTTCCTGTACTGATCACACTCTGGAAATCCATATGTATGGATGCCAGCTGGCAACCAGTTGTGAACTGGAACATGTCTATCAGTACAGCAGTTCTCCGCCTGTAGAGGGGAGATAAAAATAATTATATAATTTTCAAAAGCAAAGTTGAATTCAAAAATTAGTATATAATTGCTGTGGATGAGAGGAAATAGATATTTGTTGTAGTAAAATACTTTTTCCAAAAACCATGAAAAATTAAACAAATTTGGATCACTCAGCTAAAAAGCATGGAACAGTATTTTCACTTACAGCTTCTGAGGGGTTTAGACAGGTTTCATATAACAAGGCCACAGATAAGTAATCACTGATCTTGCATTTCCAGACACTCTTCCTTCTCTCTGAGTTGCAATGCCCTCTGCCACTGCATGGCAGCAACCACCTTTTGCCTCAGCATTCATGCTGAATTTTGTTGCAAATCTGTTTCACTTACTTGTTCCATAAATCTGGTCTGTGCCTACCTTCACCCTCCTTCTCAATTTTTCATCTCAATGTGAATTTCACTTTGATCATGTCTTTCTCAGGAGGAATCATGTTTTTGTCTTTGCAGCATTTTGTGAAGAGAGTGAACTTGAATGTGCCAACCATGAATGTGTGCCACGTGAACTCTGGTGTGATGGGCAGGCAGACTGCAGTGACAGCTCGGATGAATGGGACTGTGGTAAGTTTCTGCTGTGGCGTGCCTCAAAGTGATGGTAGTAATCACTGGTGATTTAATTTAGAATACAATGGTGGAGAGACACTCCCTAAATTTGCAAAGAGAAGACTGGGGTGAGGCTGGGAAAGCATGAAAGGAAGTGGGCAAAAGAGAAACAACAGCTCAGTGTGAAGTGTCACAGTGCAAAGATATACAAAAAGTGATATTGCAAGAAAATGTGTAGGTGGTGTGTGAAATCTGGAAAGTTTAATGGATAGAGGAGAGATTAAGAAGACGCTGAGAGTTGAAAGGACCTTTTGAGAATCTTTTTTGCATGTAACAAAAGCAGTTCCTGAACTTTTATATAAAGACTAAGAGAGAAGAAACAGTGATGATCTTTCTATCTAGGTTATCTAACTAGATTAAGGCTATAAAAACTAAGGCTATCAGCAACCTATGTGAATCTGTGCTGGTGAATTACAAATATTCAGGTTTATTCCTACCCTCAAGATGGGGTAGGAATAGGGAATAGGAATAGGGAACAGCCTTTGCTGTTCAGTGTCTTATGCTGTTCAGTCTTGGCAAGGTTCTGATAGCCACACTTGCCTTGGTTTTAAACTACATAGCTATTCAGCCTGTAAAACTCGGAAAAGTGCCAGCAACTTGGAAAACTCTTGAACGTAGATGTATGTTTTCAGTTTGCCATTTATAAAACTACTTGAAATAATACTGACATTTTCCTCCTTTTTCCTTTCCAGTTACACTGGCTGAAAACACGAATTCCTTGATGTTCCTGACTGTTCACAGGTCAGCTGCTGAAAACCATGTTTGTGCTGATGAGTGGCAAGAAAACTTAAGCCAGCTGGCCTGCAATCAGATGGGTTTAGGGTAAGGTCAGTAGTTTGTAGCTTTGATGAATTTCTTAGGACAATTGGAGTGCTGGAGTTAGATGTGAATGATCATTGACCACTGCAGTGTCAGACCTAGTGTGGAAATGGTTCGCAGAGACAAGAGGTAATGGAATTTTGGGAACTATGGCAGGAACAGAATTTCACTAAAATCTGTGCACTTTCACCACTTCATAAACATTGCATGATTGTTATTAAAAGAGTGTTTTGAAACAATAATGGTGTTTTGCCAAGTCTCAATATTTGAACTTGCAGTTGTTGCTCAGGCTCAGAATTGTTTGGCAATACTCTGTTCCTTCCTAAAGAATTAAAGCAGACTTAGGAAACACAGGAGAAATTACCTTCATTTATTTGCATTCTGCAGTAAATACTGTTAGACAAGTGAATGTATTTAACTTGGGCGTCTCTGAACAACAAATTGTTAAAGAGCATGTGGAACTCAGAAAAAGAAATAGACTCTATGTGTCTTTCTTATTGCATGCACACTAAATTGTGGAATAGTTGATACAAAATATAACTGTTGGATAAAAAACAAGTTCATCTGCTCTGATATTCACAGCTGTGTACTACTAGGTAGAGACAAATGGTATATAAGGGTATCTTCTGTCAGTGTCTGATTCCCAAGCTGAATGAAGAAGTGTCTTTCCTGTTTGCCTTTCACCACCACACATACTGACATGCCTGTTCGTTATACCTTTCTCAAAGTACCCAGGAGGATAAAGACGCTGGGTTAGGGAGTCTGCACTTAACATACTCTGTATCATCTTGCACTGCAGGGACACTTGGCATCAGTTCTAACAGATGCCCTGAATTCAAGACCATCTGTAAATGGACTGCCTGCCATTCTAACATGCAACAATTTTATACTCCTCTATCTATCTTATTGTATCGAAATAATATTTGCATTATCTTTATGCTTTAACTTTATTTAGCATCCTAATAAAGCTTAAACTCCTTTGATACTTTCAGAAATAGTTATTGATTTTACAACTACTTTGTTGTCTAAGAACAAAGTAATGGTCTTAACATCAAGAATGCTTTTCTTCTTCATAATTCAGTTTTATAGAATCATAGAATATACTGAGTTGGAAGGAACCAATCAGTATCATTGAGTCCAACTCCTGGCCCTACCAGGACACCCCAACAATCACGCCATGTGCCCGAGAACATTGTCCAAATGCTTCTTGAACTCTGTCAGGCTGGTGCTGTGACCACTTCTGTGGGGAGCCTGTTCCAGTGCCCAACCACCCTTTGGGTGAAAACCTTTCCCTGTTACCTAACCTAAACCTCCCCTGACTCAGCTTCGTACCATTCCCTTGGGCACAAGAGTGAAGAGATCAGTGTCTGCCCTGCTGCTTCCCCTCACAAGGAAGTGGGATCAGACTCTCTGCAGTGAGGTCTCCCCTCAGTCTCCTCCGGGCTGAACAAACCAAGTGACCTCAGACACTCCTCATACGACCTCCCTTCCAGTCTCTTCACCATCCTCATGGCCCTCCTTTGGATGGTCTCTAATCTTTTAATATCTTTCTTATACTGTGGCACCCTAAATTGCCCCCAGCACTCGAGGTGAGGCCGCCCCAGTGCAGAGCAGAGCGGGACAATCCCCTCCCTTGCCCGGCTGGTGATGCTGTGCCTGATGCCCCCCAGGACAGGGTTGGCCCCCCTGGCTGCCAGGGCACTGCTGACTCACACTGACCTCACCATTGGTCCTAACATAAAACTTGCTTCTCTTTCCTATGATGCTTGCTGCTAGGAAAATGAAAAGGTATTAAACTATCACAAGACCTCTGATTCCCTCCTTTTTCAGAGGTGTGCCTAGGCTGAAATCAGCATGAGTAGAAACTGGTACCTTCCTCCTTCTTCACTGATGCTTGCTAACAGATGTTATCAATCCTACAGTTTTAAGAAATATAAGAGACAAAAATGGTTCTTAAATCTCACAAATCCATTTTCTAACAGGGTACATTTAGACTAGACATAAGGTATATATTTTTTACAATGAGGACGGTGAAACACTGGAACAGGTTACCCAGAGAAATGGTAGACACTCCATTCCTGGAAACATTTGAGGTCAGGTTGGGTGGGACTCTGAGCAACCTATTGTATAATTTAATGAGGTGCCTTAAGACTTTGAGAAGGGCAAGGACTGCAAGAAACACAGCGTCTTTTATCAGGCAAGCTTTCAGGAAAATAAGTCTTCCTTCAGTTTTTCTCTTTCTGCCATGTAATCCACACCCCCTCCACACCCTCTTTTCAGCTCTTACTGAGCATCCTAATGAAAGGCATCCTCTGCATAGAAACCCTGCATCATTAAAAAGACAGAGGGTCTTTCAAAGGTCATCTTAGCTCATGAAATGATGTCAGCATTAGCTTTACATACAAAGTAAGCTCAAAAATTTAAAAATGCCTGTTAAACTATGGCTCTCAAATTCTGTTAGAAATGAGAGAAGAAGAAATTAGAAATAAAAGAATGAATGTATTACATGTCTTGAAAAAACAAGCATAAATTTTACTATGGGAAGATTTCTTAGTGAATTATAATTCTGTAAGGGATGCTGTTGAACAAAGAAACAAGTGAATTTTGTTCAAATTGATTGAATAGTTTCACTACAGGGGAAAAAGGTTGAAAAATCAAGTTGTTTCATATTTTTGAAATTAAACAACTAAAATTTTGTTTCAAAACAACATTTTTCTCTGAATTACGTCCTTCATATTTTTAAAATGAAAAGCTAATTGACTTTAAATGAAGGACATTTAATTAGAAGTTGAATTAATACTTCCAGCTAAGAAAATCTAGATTTTATTTGAAGCTTTAACTTTAGATGCTCCCAAATGGTCTTTTTGTAAGTTTAGCTACAAAAAGATACTTTATGAAACCTATAATTTACAGACTGAGAGCACAGAGTGTTGTGGTTTAATGCCAGACACCAGCTCAGCCCCGCACAGCCACTTGCTCACTCCTCCCAGTGGGACAGGGGAGACGATGCAGAAGAGTAAAAGTAAGAAGGCTCAGGGGGTTGACATAAAGAGAGTTTAATAGGTAAAGCAAAAGCCATGCACACAAGCACAGCAAAACAAGCAATTCATTCACCACTTCCCAGGGGCAGGCAGCTGTTAAGCCATCTCCAGGATGTCCTTCACCTGTAATGATGACTGGGGAAGACAACAGCCATCACTCCAAACATCCCCCCCCCTCCACAGCTTCCTTCTCCTTCCTCCCACTTTACATACTGCACATGAAGCCGTGTGATGTGGAATATCCCTTTGGAGAGCTGGGGTCAGCTGTCCTGGCTGCAGCCCCCACTGAGTCCTCATGCACCCCCAGCCCCATCGCTGCCCGAGCCGGGTGAGAGGCAGAAAAGGCTTTGACTCTAAGCCCTGCTCAGCAAGAACAGAAACAGCCTCTATTATCAACCCTGTTTTCAGCACCAGTCTGAAACACAACCCCAGACTAGCTGTGAAGGATATTAACGCTATCCCAGCTAAAACCAGCACACAGAGAAAAAGCAAGCAAGCAATTTTTTTTTTCAGTATAATTCTGAGTTAACTCATTCTTCATAGGTTTGAGTAGTTTATCAGCTAGGACATAGGACTGAGGGATTTTGAAATCTGAAATTATCATCACAGATCACCCACTTTCTACCAAAAAAATATAAGAATTATTTAATCATATGTGTTAATTTTTTCTATCAATGCAGTGAATACTTTAGTTTTTATTTTCTGTGTTTCAATATGTTTTCACATTAAAATCTCAGGTATTTCTGATTTTAATGCTGTTAAAATCAAGGTTTTGATCTCTTACTCCGTATTTGGTGGCTCAGCTGTGGCTTTAGAGAATTCTGCTCAACGCCAAGAGATATCTTAACCAATACATACAGACAGGAAACAGATGCCATTCCAGCTCTGAAATAGGCCTAATTTGTTTTAAATTAGTGCCCATATGTGTGTAATCCATTGCCTTCTGGCATAACTCAAGGCTTCCTTTCTCAAACCTGCTGTCATGTGAGGCTTACAAGGATGGAATTAGAGAAACGAAACTGACACGTGTTACTGTTACTGGGAAGCAAGAAGTAATCCAGTTTATGGATTATACTTTATTCTAAACTTGCAATTTAATACATTTGAAGGAGTTTTTCCGAATGGAATAGGGACAATAAGCTATTGAAAACATTGCTGTATGGCAGTATCCCAAATGTGCTACAAACAGAATGATTAACTTGGTAACCGAAAAGTAGTCCCTGCCTTCTATTTTGTTTCCTTTATTTTTTCATTATAATTTAGTATGCAAGGCATAATGCTTCTTTTTCACTGTAAACTTTGACTGTTGCACGCAGTGATCAGCAGGTAGCAGACTGGAATGCTCTGAAAACTATTTATTAAATATTTCTGTTGTACAGCTTATCTAATGAAACATTACTTTTCCCCACTGAGAGCACATTTATAATGTAGAACACAGACTGGGTTCTGTTTTTCTTTCTTAATTCTAAAAATTCCTCTCTAAAACACACATAAGGGAATCCATAGCTTGAAATTAAATTTATTAAAGGAATACTCTAATTTTTAAGTTAAAATTTAAAAATTAGTAAAATTTAAGTTAGAAATTCGTAGTTGGGTTATGTAAGTGCTACTGCAAATTGAAATGTTTTGCCTGATTTTACAAGTAACTGATTTAATAGGTTATTAAATTTTTTTATTAATTGACTTAGATTAAAGGAAACTTTTAGATTAAAGGAAACTTTTAGATTAAGGGAATTAGATATGTTAGAATTTTATGTGCCCTGTGATGTTCGTTAGATCTAGCAGACATTTTTCTGTGAAGCAGCAAGACTAACTTGGCTAAGGCGTAAGCTGTACAGTGACCTGAAATGGGAAGTGAGATTCTAGAGAGAGTGAACATATAGTTCAAACCTACAAGAACTGGTGTAGAACCATAAGTACCTGGAGAAAGAATGAGAAAAGCCAAGAATATTATACAGGGGAAAAAATGAAAGCAAAGCAAGAAAAACCCCAAAACAAAACCACAAATAAATCTTAGGACATCATGTTATGTTACTAAGATAGCAAAGACTTAGGAAACAGGACTAGAGTAAGAAATTAATAGGTAATACACTACTCTTCAAAGTAGCCAGTTTTGTTGAAATCATCTAAGAGCATTTAATAGTTATGGCTCGGGTGGGTCTCCATTATGGCCATAGGTTTGAGAAGTTGTAGAGAATGAAGGAAACTGTTGGTATGCCATCTTCCATTAAAAAGGATAGAAGTAGGAGATACAGAGGTTTACAAACTACTTGCCCAACTTGAATTACCAACAAATTACAGAAGTATAAGGTCTTAATAACAGACAGAATATATTTATCAGTAACAAATCTTGTCAGAGTCCCTTAATTTATTCCTTGGAATACCAGAGACACTGTGGATGGGGAAGAAACTGTAGATATGATGTAACTTGCACACTATGTGAAATGACTTTTGAAATAAGTAAAGAGCTATGAACAGAGATAAAATGATGTGGGAATGTTGATGATTCATTGTCAAACTATAAAGATGTATTGGTGGGGGCTAGACGCATGCCAGTGTGTCTGGGAGGATACAGTGGTATTGTGAGTCGTTCAGATGGGAGAGTGGAGAGCATGCTTGATAATTTCTCATTCAGCATTAGGCTGGGAGGATCTGAAAGCATTTTGGAGGACAGGATTAGAATTTAAAAGTTTTTTGTCAGGCTGGCGAAAAGGCCTGATTTAATGAAGAATGTTTATGTGTTATCACTTTGTGGTATTTAGTTTGTGTTAGATTTGGACTAAATGAGAATTTGTCAGCAGAAACGACCAGAGACCTAGAAAGCATGGTCTGTGAAGAAAGGTTGGAAACTCTGCTTGGTCAGTCAGGGGGAAGGAGGTATAGGAGCCTTGAAATATGTAGAAGGTTAGGAATAAACTGCTCTCCATTTCCAATGGAAAAAAGACAGAGTAATGAGCTTAAATGACAAACAGGAAAATTTACAATAAACATTTTAAAAAATATTGCTCTAGTATATTGACTGGAAATGCTGAGGATTCTTCATCATTGAATTTATATACAAACAGGGCAGACAAAAATCTGCCAGAGAGACTTTAGATGTGGTTGATCATATTTTGAATTAGGGGAATGGATCAGATGGCCTCATTAGATTTCTTTTGGCCGAGTTTCTGATAGTTAAATTTTTAGTGAAAGCAAGTCTCATGGAAGAATTTTTTCATCGGTCCGAATCCCATTTCATTCTTGAAAGCAGTACAGAGGACCAAATGAAAATCTACGTGAAAGTCACACTTGTCTTTTACCACTAAACTTGGTATTTCTACCACCTTAAATGTAGAGGAGAAAAAAGTCATAAAACATTGCTGTTTGTCATACATCTATTGTAAACTTACTTTAATATGGAACTTTCCATAGTCTTGAGGAAGCCCATAGGCTGAGACTACAGGAACCCAAAAACGTATTCACTGAGTGTTGTGTTTGAGCAGTTTGAGCTCAGAAGGTCTAGTGTAGCTCTTCTGGCTGTAAAGATTTACTGCAGATGTTAGACATATGAGAAAATTAGACTTTTATGGTCTGTTCAGATTTTTAGAACCCCATGGGTTTTAAAATAATACTTCAGTACGCAAATAATTTCATCCAAATAACACTATGAGATGTTATAAAGTCATGTGGTACAGGTAGGATTTATATGTTTTTTTTAAAGTCTGGTGAGGGATCTGGTCAAAAAATCACCACTCAAAAGCTGTGAATTATTGTTACCATGGTATGAATGTCTTAAGTTTGCAGATACTATTAATAAACTTCCTGAAGTAATGTAGGTTTTTCAGATATCTGTGTGTAGATATTGGTTGGACTTGATAATCTGGAGCTCTTTTCCAACCTAATTCTGTGATTCTGTGATTCAGTGACTGTAATGTTAAAATATGCTTTGGTGTGTGAAAAGTCTGTTCTAGTAACTGTTGGCCTTCTCTAAGATTCAGCTCTTCATCATAGGCACTGGTCATTATAGTGTGTTTGTGCTGTGCAAAAGAATCATAAAATCCTCACTGTAACTGGCATCTGGAGAACATCTAGTTCATCTCTCACTTGAAGCAGAACTACTGCCAAATGGGATCAGTTCAACCACTGCTCTGTTTATCCAGGTCTTGAAAACCTTGATGAATAGGGGTCTCTGTTCCAGGGCTGCTGCACCTTCCTACTGAAAAAGTATTTCCTTTTCATGTGCTATGAATTTCCAAGGCTGCAGGTCTAGGCCATTTCCCCATGTTTTACCATGTAGCACTATTGAGAAATTTTTTTTCCCTCATATTTTAACTGCTCTTCAAGTAGTTGCAGGTTGCTGTTGAATTGTCCCTTAGCTTCTCTTCAAAAGAGTAAGCAAGGCCAGTACCCTCAACCCCTCATGGCACATCAGTGCCAGAGGCCCCTAGAAAATTTGAAAGCCGTCTGTGTGATCCTTTCCAGTTTCTGAATATCGTCTTAAACTGATGCACCTCAAAAGTGCACACTGTCTTCCAGTATGTGTGGTTTCAGTCAACAAGGCCTGTTTTAACTTTGCTTTTTGCTCCAGTACAGGTGATAAGTAAAAGCACTATTTAAAATCCACACCAAGTTTCTGAGCAAAGCTGTTATGGTATATGCAAACCAAAGGGGAAAACAGAAAACCCCAGAGAAGAGAAAGAGCCTTCTGAAAGTGTTTGATAAAAAGAGTGTCTTTGTTTGTTTGGCCTGGAATCTTGAAAGATATTGCAACTTCATCAGGCCACTTAACTATAAAACTGGCAGAAGAGCTGTTTTTTAACTTGAAGATGTAGCTTGATGTCTAGAAGTAATTAGCAATACAACCTTGCTGTCTTAGATACTCAGTAAAGCCAAATATCCTTGTGAATTGTGAGTTGATGTGGCTCTGTCCATTGAAGATTCTCCTTAGCTTTTCTTTAGAATGTGTCTACTCTAAGAAGAACATGTGTGCTACAGCTCCAAGAGGGACCAAGTAGAACCTGGCCCTGCTGTGTTTCTGGAGCACAGGATGGGGCTGGCTAAAATGAGTACCCATTGCTCCACCTCCCTCCTCTTCTCTGAGTGATTTATTTCTCTGAGCCCCTGGTGTAATGTGCACTTCTGGTCCAGCAGCCCCTCTGAAAGTCTCACACTCAGAAGCTCTCACCAGCCTGAATCTTTACGCCTAAGATTTTTAGCTCATGTTCTCTCATTCTCTAGCAATTCTGAGTATGCTCTGGTCTCTACACAAATGCTAACCATTGTCTCCAACTTTCTTCATCTAGAAATGAAGCTCTTTGGTCCCCTTCATTCTGGCTATTTCTCATTAAATAGGTGAAAGAAGACAAGTGGAGGTCCTTGCCTATCTAAAAGAAAATCTTTTATAAACAGCATCAAGGGGGGAACATAAATGTTTAGAGAAGGGATTCTAAAGATATAAATTAAGGTATCCTGGTTTCTAGTGTTTTATATCAAGCTGTGACCACCAAGGAAAAAAGGCCATGATCTTACTTTTCCTAAGCAAAATAATTATAAAATTTCATGCAGGTGTAAGTGTTTTGTAGGTTGTTACCTCGATTTAGAAGTACATATCTCCTTAATTATGATTGTAGCATCACCGTAATCTGTAATTCAAAACTGCAGGTTTCATCAAAACAATCTGGTATTTGGTATAATATAGATTTGGATTCATCAAATGGCGTGATATTCGCACATTTTGTACATTTTTGAGTTGCATATTTTATAGATCAGACATTGTTTACAAGTTCATAACTGTACATAGTTATGAAATGGTGAGCATCATTGTTCAGAGAAGATCATAAGGCAGAATGTCATCATAATAAAAAGGTTTGCATATGTTTGGTAGGAAAAAGAGTGGGAAATATGGAAATGAAGAGAGGAGATCTTTATGTGTACGCTAAAAGCAGGCACTGAGAAAGAAAACTCTCTTTGCAGCAAACTTGTTAGTATATGCCTGCACATTCTGGTTAGTAGATCATGAAATGATATTTCTTAATATGCCCAGAGAAGGTTCTGAAAAATAAGTCATGTAACAGGCAGGATCCAGGGCCGTGACCTCAAAGCTTGGTTTATTCTGCCAGCTGTGTTGAAAATATTTTCATGTGGTTACACTGACAACTTTACCATAAAACAGAATTCTTTGATCTCTGCTAGTTTATGCAATCAAGTGGGTAAAGAGTGCTGGTGTTTTGTAAAGATTTTTTAGAAAGAAATATAGTCAGTACTGAGAATTTGACTTAAACTAATATCCTGTCTGGCATTACCGGGTACTATCCTGAGAGATTGGGTTCAGAGGCCAGTTTAAGGACACATCACGGTTTTTCTGAACTTTTCTCATTCTCTTTTCAATGAATCAGGATTTAGAATCTGGCCTTTGACCAGAATATGGGAGAGCACTTCTTGAAAGTCCTTGTCACTGACAGGGATTGATGGCTAATCGTGAATTGTTCTGTGCTGGAAAGCTGCATGACAAATAATTTAGAATAGCTCTGGTTTTTTCCACTTGGCAATCAAGAGTTAATAAAATAGCAATTGCTTCCGTGGCTTGAGTCTATCAGGCAGTAACTAGACTGAGGAAGTGGATATATGAAAATATCTCCTGGTGGACCATTCTACCCTCACACACCTGTTAGGTTGCTGCAGAAGAATGGGCTTGACATCATCACCAGTGATTTGTTCTGTTTCGCAAAGCAGGCAGCTTGGACTTACAGATACTCTCAAGTCTTACTAACAAGACCTAGACTGCTTTTTTCTGTTAAATTTTAATGGCTTTCCAGTGACAGGAATGTAAGAAAATATTTTTTCTGTTACCCATTTTACATATCAAGATCTATTTTTTGCTTGCATTTTGGGAGGCCAAGAAACTGCTGAAACAGTATCAATGTGTGCATTACAGTAAATGCCACCAGAAGGTTCTTGCTGTTCCCTATTCCAATTATGCTTCTTGTCAGAAAATACAATGACAGTCATATGGTGGCTGGCCTGGCTTCTTGGGGTGATTTCATTCTGCTAACTATGGATCTGCCACTCACGGCTTTGCCATGACATTCAGACGTGGATCTTTGGAGTAAACAGGAGAGGTTAGGGCCTCTTCACCTTCACAACTGTAACACAGAAAGCTACCAGAAGTTCTATCAATGTATTTCATTTGTTTCAGAGGACCATCCAAAACAGAAATTGTAATAGAGAATGAGCAAATTCAGGACCAAAAATGGCTGAATCTGCACGCAGACTGGAAGAATAAAAATGCATCCACTTTACATGCACTTCTAGTGAATGGGTAAGTAACAGGTAAATAAGACTTATTTCACTGCTCTGGGTAGTCACTTACCAATGCAGGATGACAAACTCTTTGGTAACCTCTTTTTTTCCCAAGGTATCTGTGTATTAATCCCAGCACACACTCATGTAAGTTGTTAAGATCCAGTCTACAATGATTTTAGTGTCTACAACCACTGTACTCCCTTTTGAGACCATCTTGTGAATCCTCAGGGGCCTGTTCTGGTAGAACAAGAGCATTTGAGTGAAACAGAGGTGATGCCCTTGAAGCAGCTGGACCAGACAGCTTCATTAAATCTCTGCTGAGCAAGAAAGTCCAGCAAGTACTATCTAGCGAAATCTGCAGCAACATCTTACCATCCTCTGCAGCCTGTGTAGTCTGGATTTGTTAATGGATTATTAATTAATGGATCTTATTCGTTAGTAATTAATTCGTCTGGACTTGGAGCAACCACAGCTGCTACAGTAGAGGCAAAACCCATTACAGTAGGTTTCCTTAGCTCTGGCTTCAGGTGATGGTATATTCCTTTTAATTAACCCAACTAAACAGGTAGTTACTAATGAGAAGCCAGGATCTCATAGTTGAGACATTCAGAGTATGACTTTGAAGAGCCAATGAACTTAGAAATCCAGGGCAAAACTGGGAAAGCCACCTAATGCCCATCGGCAACTGCATTCTTCAAAAAGCAGATTCATGGTTTCCCTACTCTCTTTAAAATGCCTGGGAGCTTTCAGAGCATCCTTCTTCCATAGCAAATCCTTTTGTTTCACAAGAAAAGATTGTCTTGCATAACTGCAGAGATACAATATGTGTGAAGACACAAAATCTGAGGAAGAAATCTATTTTTTTTTTTGCTTGGCTCCATTATTTTCTGTACCCAAAATTTTCCCTAGTGACAGAATGTTAAAAAGATTGTGCCTGCAAGGAGCTAATTTTGCTTTCTTACATCTCAATTTTGTACCTTTTTTGTTTTACATTAGTATTTTCCCCACTTCTTTAAGGTAATTTATATTTCTTCGTCTAGAAGGGCCATGACTGAACAGTGCCTGATACTTGAAAGTTGTGTTTTTAACTCTTTGATTTTCCTTTCTCACTGTCTTTTTCCTCTAGCCTAACACTATCTAAATGCTTTTCTCCAGAGTAATACAAGAATAAACACCTTGGGTTGTGACCAGATGCAAAGGCAGATCCACAGTCATATTCTGTTCAGTCACTAAAGTGCAAAGCAGAAATTTCAAGGTACTTTTTGACATTTTTGAAAGAGGTCTGCTAGGAAACGTATGAAGTAATGGATCTGGAGCCTCTGAGTTACAAATTCTAGCAGCAAATGATTTAGTTTTGCCCAAAGTGCAAGTTAAAGGAGGGAAAATATCAGTAATGAGGATTATTGTTTAATCAATTGCATAAATGAAAGTAACATGTAGGAAACAGATGGTCCAGTCCCCCTGAATTCAGAAAATGGATAGCAAGAAGTGAGAAGCTAAGGGGGAAGGGTGCATGAAGGGTGAGGCTGTTTTTGTTTTGGCTTCATCAGGCATCCAGTCCAGATGACTGGGGAGTGCTCCTGAGCCCTGCAGTCCAGGTGTATTCATCTGGACCAACTGCAGCATGTAAAACGTTTGTGCTGTGGAGTATATTGTATGTTTAAAGGAGTTTCCAGGCTTCTGAACTAATGGGAACTTGGCCGAGAACTAACAAATACACCACTCATTCATAAAGTTTTGATAAGAGGGAATGGCACAGCGCAGGCAATGCACACATAAAAGCTTAAAGTTTTCTTTAGAGCTGGCTGTATGGTAAGTCAAAGAAACAAGTGTAAAACATGAGCATGGCTGGTCTCAGTTGTAGTCTGTATGTTTTCTTTGCCTCTCAAAATAGTGCACAAAATTTTATTTCCTGAAGTTGGTTGTCTATCTCTACTATCTCTAGCAAAATAATCTTATGGTGTATTTTCAGGAAGAGAAATAGACTGATTTGCACAGTATATGAATGCAATGTAAATGACGAAGGTCTGATTAAATTCCAGATTCAAGGCAATCTGATGGATTGGCTGACACAGTTGTTTTGCCCACATTAGTGTCTATGATTTAACATGAAATGCAGCCTCTTTTTAAATGGTTGCAGTTTGAAATCTACTACCTACCTGCTGGGATTAAAGTCTGCGAAGGATTAACTGGTGAAGAAATGAGCTGTGTATCCAGTCCAGTGTAGCTCTGCACTGGCCTCAGAAAAGTGTGTATACAGTAGGAATGAAAAAGTTGTGGAAATAAAAAGGCAGTCAGCTAGGTGCACAACAGTGCTTGCTCATTTAACTGTGATTCCTCCTCCCTTGAACAAAAAAAATTCAATTCTTCCCTCTCTTATCTGAAGATTTTCAACAGAAATTATAAGATTTTGTTATTTCAATACCTACTTATGCAGACGTCCTGGATTCTTTAAAAATAGCCGAGCTCTTAGGGCAAGAAAGATCATCTGTTATCAAAGGCATTTCAAAGCAAATCCTGTCCTTTGACTGTAAGGAAGAGGAGACTGGCAATCTGTGCTTTCAAGTGCCATAAATAAGAACTTGACAGACTGTGCATCCCAGCTGACCTCAGAGCTGCATCCGTGCCCAGGGAGCGAGGCAGTCTGCAAAATATGTAGCACCTACTCATGAAATGTATTGTAAAGCTGAACTAATATTTTGAATCATCTTCAGGCAGATGCTGGAAACCATGGAATCTGGCATAAGAAGCTCCTTGAGTTTCTTTTTACAGTTTGGGGGAACTTTTAACAGCTGGATTACAGCAATGAATACAATACCTGTGCTGATTTTCAAATTAACCAAAATCAATCAATTAATGAGATTTCCACCATGTTTTGTTTCAATATTTAGACAGACGTGTCAAAGCAGAAGCAAAGTGGCTCTCTTTTGCACTAAAGAAGGTAAGAGAGAAGTTTATATAAAATAGATATTTTTCAATATGTGCTAAATTTCTTTAACAAATGCAGGTGTTTAATGTGGATTCATTCTGAAATTTTAGTAGACCTCTGCAACATCCAGTTTTGCCCTGGGTTTATTTTTCCCTACTCTACTCAGTTGCATCAGCTTAGGATGCTGTGTGTTGAGGTGGCCCATTCCTGATACCACAAAAAGAATCTTATCAGTAGGCAGGTTCCAAAAAGTAATTTGATAAAACTTCCTGCTGAAAATATCCTTAACCACCAGAGTGGTTAGCAGACCCTCTGCCTGGGAGCTGAAGCTGTAATCTGTTCGTTAAGTTCAAGGGGACAGAAGAACCTGAAGTAGAAAGTTATGGACCAAGTCTGTTGGCACAGCAGCTTGTGCAATTTTAAGTGGTTTGAAAATGCAGAAATTCTTCATCTGTGACGAAACCATGTTCTACAAACAAGGAGAGCTTTGCTGAAGAACTTGAACTATGAAGTAGCTTGACTCAGGGAAAAGTAATTACGAGACAGGACCTAAATTTGGGAAACTAATCAAAATATTTGCTACTTGTCAGAGAAAGGAAAAAGCTCAAAGGAGCTTGCTGAAAGTATTTTGTTCTGACATATGTTGCTCACTCTATGAAGTTAAGTGAACACAGTAAGAATTGTGAATTACAAATAACCATTGCTCCAATTTATTTCTTCACCACTAATTTCCCAGATACGTGCAATGGCAGCATATCCTCCCTTGGGACGCCGCTTGCAGAAACTGGTGGTGTTCTTTTGTTTTCTAAATCAGACTGAGTATAAACAGGATAAATAACAAGTCTGGCATCTTTCAGATCCAGAATATAAATGAAACAAAAGTGAAGGATTATTTTAGAATAATAACTGGCAGGTGGGAATTTAGTGTAATTTCTAGTGGAAGTGGCTTGTAAACTGTAATGGACAAAGTACTAGAATATCTTCAGGTCTTTAAATATTCTCACTTAGTAATTTCTACAGGCAAAGCAAGTTTGCTGCTGTGTAGCTGAGTAAACGGCATGACATTAACCTCACACTTGACTTAAGAAAAGCCTTAGTATTGCTGAGCAGATTTTCCAGAAGCAATTCTTCTTAGTATAGTATAGATAGTACAAAGTAGGCCAGACATGTTGCTAGCTGACAGAAGGACAAAGACATAAAACCAGGAAACGTCCTGAGTGAAAGGAAGTCAGGATCCCAAACTTAGCTTGATTAATATTTCAGGCTGATCCAGGCAGAATTAGTAACCGGAGAGCAAAACCTTTGATAGGAAGGGTGAAAAAGGCTCAGTGTTTGATACTGCTGTGTGGTCGGTGATGGCCTCATTTACCGTACTGTTCAGTGTAATTTCATGACTGTTAACACGATTCTGTGCCCAGTTTCGCGCAGAAGGTGCTGCTGGCGCTGCCCTGCGGTGCCGATTAACGCGCTCTGTTCCCCACAGACTGCGGCCGCCGCCCCGCTGCCCGCATGAGCAAGAGGATCCTCGGGGGCAGGACCAGCCGCCCGGGCCGCTGGCCGTGGCAGTGCTCCCTGCAGAGCGAGCCCAGCGGGCACATCTGCGGCTGCGTTCTCATCGCCAGGAGATGGGTCCTAACAGTAGCGCACTGCTTCGAGGGGTGAGAGGGCTCAAACATTTTTACTGCTCGTTTGCGCCTGCACGTGTGAATTACCGAGTCCTTCCTCCTCTACCAAACACACGCGGCGTAGGTGAAGACCTTTGCGGAACGGCCAATCACAGGGACCTGGTTTTAGGAGACTAAAAAATAAAGGAAAAATGTACAAACCAGCATCATCTTAGGTTTTTATTCATTGCTGGCATCTCTACCGATGAAAGCGAAATGAAGATGCTCTGACTTTCAGCAAGAAACAGGAAAGGGAAAAAGACCAAAACACTAATTCTATAGCTGTCATACAACTGCCATGGGTTTAAAAAATCGTCCTCTGTACCAGTGCAGAAAAGACCCTGAAAAAATGCTGTGGCCACTGGTAAAAAGAAAAACTGGGCATTTACTCACAGTGCAAATGACATATTGAGGTCACTGCCTATTCTTTTTATACAGTCCACTCTTTTATTAGGATTGCAATCATTAACAAGTCAGTATTAACCACTACTTAGTGCCTCCTGGTATCAGAGGCCATGGTGAGGGACAGTCCGGAGTGCAGAGGATGTTTACACGTCTTAGCAATTGTTTTGATCATTGTCAACTTTTTGATGACAATTTTTGTCATCAATAACTAACCAATATTTCTTTTTGATGAATGACAGATTTCACAGGGAGGTTTATTACCTCATTTCTTTTGTCTTGTACCAAAGTTTTAAAATTGCGTTTCTAAAGAAAATGTAAACAAGTCTTTTCTGCTGTAGTTAGCAAGTACTTCTCTGGCATATGGTTGCTTAATCCTGCTTTAAACTGGTGCTTGTTCAAGTGGAGATTATGCTGGACTGCACTAAACACCTTTCTTTGTGTTTAAGCCAGCAGAAATTCTATGTTAAGCAAGATTCTCTTAAACTGATATTTCTTTAGAATGTTAGTCATTCCCATTTTCAGTAAAAATTTACATTTTGTCTTTTTATTTCCAAAACACTCAGTTCTTTGGTGTTTGTCCTTCTAAACTAACAGTATTCTAAATCAACGGTATTCTAAACCCGAATAATACAAACAAGAATACTGTATTTTGTCACATTTTGGGTCCAGAAGGAATTTCTCTTCTTTCTCCATCTATTTTTAAATACACTCCTGGAATATTTCCTGTCCTGTGGAAGAACATTTTCCAGCGATCTAAAATAAAGGGTGGGAGAGAGGTTGAGCCTTCAGCAATATTAGACAGCTATTGAATTTCCTGGATAAGAGATTTCTTTCATTACTGAAAGATAAGCAAAGCAGATGTCACATTATAAAGTAAAAATTCTCCCAGATTTGTCACATGCAGAAAAAGTGCCACTACATTTTGGAGCTGTTCATTTACCCCTCATGCAGAGCTACATAATATCCCTGTGAGCTCAGAGTATAACTTTTTACAAGTTTCTTTCACATTTTTATTCTAAAGACCTTAAAATAGTAAGATATTCCTAATAATTGATTGAGAAGTTGTATGAACTTTTTTCTCTTCTGCCCTTCTGAACAGATTTGGGGGATGTACCCAGAAGCCTGAAATCTTGAAATCCTTCATTTGTAAAAAGCTTTTTAAAGCTTAATGTATCATCAGCAAGACCATTCTTGATGTCACGAAGTTTTTTCATATAAAATATTTTTAAAATTTCCCAAACCAACCAGATAAGACAACAATATAGATTTTAAAGTGCTATGGTCCTTTATATAAAATGCTCCATTTTGTGAAACTCATGTAAGAAATCTAATTCAAAACATGAATTCAAAACATTCAAACCATATAACAATAATACAAATAGTCATGAATGCTTGTAGAGGGCACAAATAGAATAAACATCATGTCATTTGCAAGTTTTCTTATTATAGTCAACAGAGTTTTGTCAAGATAATTTTGAAATGCATTACATTAAAGCATCCAAGACATTAAAGATTTTTTTTACTTGTAGGACAATGCATTTTGGCTGTGACTGCTTATTTCTCCAAGCAATGCTATTTTACAATGGTCATAAACACAATAGTATATGAATATTCTCAGCACTTTATTTCTGTAACTTTATGGCTCACAAATTGATCATGAAGCTAAAATGATCACTATAGTCTGAAATGCCAGAATTTTCATCCAGCTCTGAAGACAAAAGTGAATCGCCCCAAACTGGGCCAAGAGACACTTCAGAGACAGAGTAAGAGAAGTGGGTATTTGCTTTTTTCAGGTGTGTGGGGGATGGCTCCTCCAAAGACACACACAGAGCACTCCATACAGTATGAATATTCATTGCATTCCTTGGGATGGGAGTGGTTATACAAATTACTTCTCAGAAGTAATTAGCATAATTATTAGCATACATGCCACACATGCCCTGTGTACCCCGGTGGTCGCACTGAGGAAGGCTCCTCTTCTTCCTCGGGGGTCTTTCTGATGAAGTTTAGTGGTCTCCATCACAATGCACTTTTCACCTTTCTTTCTGGAGCATGCGCAGTCCTTCGTTGGGTGATTCAGTGGTTTCTGCACTGGTTTCAAACAGGCTCTGTTCTTATCTTGACAAGATTAAGGTGAATCCTGCTTCTCAGGTTTTGTGATTAACATTTGCTGTCTCTTAATAGTTAACTCCTGCTTACATGAGTTAATTATTGATCAACTCCTTTCTCAAAAGTAGCCTTGATTTAGCAACCAAATCTCTTTACAAATTACAGGGATTACAATCCTGTTGATTACTATGAAAAGGCTGAAATTTTGCATGCTTTTATTTACATTGCTTTGAATAAGCTTCAGTCCTGTCAAAGGTACTTAGTTACATGGAGTGGTCTTTCAGCAGTTGTGAAAAATGGTGACTTTTTGGAGAGCTTTTAGAATCACAGACTAATTAGAAACCCACAAAGAACCTGCAATTTATCCTGTGACCAGTTAGGAACAAGAGATTACACCCTTGAAGCCTTTAATCAAATCTAGGTTTTTCTGATGTGTTTCAACAGACAACAGTTCAGTGTTCCCCCTTGTACCATATGTATCATTGCTTTGTGCTCTTGAATGTTTACCAAAAGAGTCTTGAACAATTGTATGAGTGGCCTTTGAGCTTAGGCATAGAAAGTATACTTGGCACAGACTGAATGCTTAATAAATAAGGGACTTTTTCCCATGGCTATCATAAAATATTTAATTTACACAATATAATTGCATTTTTGAGACTCCTTAGGGATTTTAGTGAGACTTGCTGCTGTCAGCAGCAGACTACTGAACAATATTCTCACCCCAGCCAAATTTGTATGTGCCCACCACTGAGCATGCGAGCAACTAACATTGGGCAGGATCCAAGGGATGACATTGACAGCCTTTAATACAGCAACTAATACATGGTCACAGATCTTTTGATGGAGTGAGCTTTAATATGTTTGATTACAAGCAGGAAGGAAATGGAAAGCATTGACTTCTGTTGCTCAGATCTTTGCTGTAAGGAATAATGCCTAAATATTTATTTTCTTCTTGTAGTATTTGTATGCTTTGCAAAGTGCAGTGTGCAAAAAGGGAGAAAAAAATCTTGGGTATTTTAGCTTAAAAGAAAGACCTTGACTTAAATTTCCCTTTTTTTTTTTTCTTTTTTTTTTCTTTTTTTTTTCTTTTTTACAAAGGAGAGAAAATGCAGCTGTCTGGAAAGTAGTGTTTGGGATTAGCAATCTTGATCATCCATCAGGTTTCATGCAGACCCGACTAGTGAGGACCATCATCCTCCACCCACGCTACAACAGAGCAGTCGTAGACTATGATATCAGCATTGTGGAACTAGATGAGGATATCAACGAGACAAGCTATGTAAGACCTGTCTGCTTGCCCAGCAAGGACCAGTTGGTTCAGCCAGACACCTACTGCTACATCACAGGCTGGGGACACATGGGCAACAAAAGTAAGATGAATACTTTTGGGACTTTTGAAAAACATGTGAAGCTTCTACTGCGTTAATCAAATAAGCGATCCCGTTACAAACTTTTATCCATTCATACTATTACTGAAACTTAGTAAATACTAGGGGAGTGCAACTACTCTTGAAAGCAATCAAGCTGTGATTATAGCCTAGCTTTTTCAAAGCAGCAGCCTCAATTTATGCTCCTTAATACTTACCTAGACACTGTGGCTTGATTTTTAAAAATGTTGAGGATCTGGAAAATTATATCAAGAAAGTCAGCCGAATTAGTTATGATTTTACCCAACTAAGTTGCACTCAGAACGCTACTGCAATGGTATCACATCATCAGTGCGGAGGAAACACCCTTAGCTCAGTGAAAGCTGGGCGCACTGGCAGCACTGGCACACAGGCTGAAGGAACAGGGTCGTGAATCAGCACTCTTTGCCACACTTTGTACTTGTGACACAATAATTCCATAATCACAAGTGTTGTTTTTGTATCTCTGAACAGAACATTAATGTGTTTTCTTGTTTTGGGGCTGCCACAATCATTGACAAAACTCTCGTGTTAAGTAAATCTTTGTTCAGGCAAAATGATTCTGCATGAATAGTATGCAAATCAGCCTGGCCCCAACAGTTTTAGTGCACTAGCCATTGTGTTTCTCCCTTTGCTATTATTATGGTTATTATTAGGGATGGCTTTTCCATTCACTGGATAAGGAAATCTTCCTTTGTGTATTGCTTCAGTGGAACTTCAGTTGTAATGGCCAGGTTAGACGTGGTTAAAAATTAAATTGCACACAGGAAGGGTAAGCTGTTTACTAGCAACTCTACCCATGTAAAAATATCTCTATATGACGTCAAGAGAAAAACTCTGACAGAATGCTTTTGCAGCACGGGTAAATGGAAAATGGTTCTTTGTGCTCTAATGTGGTCAGTGTTGATTTTAAAGGTTTTATCCTAGGAAACATCAAAACCCACTGTGGCTATATAGCATTTAGTACTGCATACTCCAGGTTGAACAACTTTGATTAGAATTTGAGCTCAGTCAGTTGCTTAGACTAGGAAGAAGTCTTCTATTGTCTCTTGAACATATTACAATAATTTCATAAAGTTTGAATTCTGATTTCCTGGTACATTCTGTAAGTCAAATTTACTCAAACATAAACAAAATGGCAGTGATTATTACCAAGTTTTGCCATGACAGACACCAAGAAACAGGGAGACCCTGCCCTGGAACAGCGAATCAAACCTGTTGTCCACCTCCCTCACATTACTGTTTTCCAGCCACTACTGCCCCCATCTTAAAAGTTGCACATTGCATCATGTCAAGGTGTGAATGCTGAATAAACAGCAAATGTCACACCAGTCCCCACGTGCTTAGTACTTCTCCAGAATGCAACACATAGTGCTCCTTACATTTAATACATATATTGAGAGCAATATTTATAATTTGTCCCAATGGAAATGTTCGTCATATCTCATGGAGTCATAATAGGTAAGTATTTGTGAATTAGTGTATAGTTAACACTTTATTCTGTTTTTCAGTGCCTTTCAAGCTTCAAGAAGGAGAGGTTCGCATAATTTCCTTAGAACAATGCCAGTCATACTTTGACATGAAAATCATCACCAGCAGGATGCTGTGTGCTGGCTACGAATCTGGCACCGTGGACTCTTGCATGGTAGGCTTCTCTCTAAGGAGAAACAGCCAAAATTGCTTTTAGAAATTAAAGCACTGTGATGTTAATTAGGTGTAGCATACTTTATCTATTCTAAGGATGACAACTATCTATTTACTTTTTTTAACCCAACTTCTATTATTACTATTATTGTTTATATTGGTTAATATTAACAATATATCAACAAAATATTAACAAAATATTAACAATAATATTGGTTAATATAACAATATATAGTTAATATAAACAACATATCTTTGTGATAATGAAATGCTGCTTGAAGACTCTAGGGTTTATCTGTATTAGTTAACTTTTTAATTTGTATGAGCCTTTTGCAGGTAATTTTTTGTACAAATGTAATGGGTAATAAATACTGGCAATACTGTGTGTGGCTCCACATTTCAGCAGAGCAGCTGGTTTTTACAGCTGAGTTATTTGCTAAAGGCAAATTGCTGTAGGAACTATGAAACAAGTTTAACCATGAGTGCTGGCCACGTGTATAATAGATTGTTTTAACTTTCCTGTTGCAGGGTGACAGTGGAGGACCGCTTGTGTGTGAGCATACTGCAGGGCGCTGGACTTTGTTTGGTTTAACATCTTGGGGCTCTGTCTGCTTTTCCAAGGTTTTGGGACCTGGAGTTTACAGTAATGTGTCACATTTTATTGAGTGGATTGAAAGACAAATATACATCCACACCTTTCTGCTAAACTAACTCCAGATGGTAAGAATCGTGCTGACAGACAAAAGAAAAAAGGAATCAGCACTTCAACACTGAAGGTTTTGCAGTCCCGAAACTCTGTGAAACGGAGTTTCAAGCTCTACCTATTCTTGTTGTGGAGCTATGGAATATGCCGTGTATGTTACCACTAAACCCTCTGCTCATGAATATACTTTGGGGTAGAATTAGTAATCCCTTTGACTTTTCTTTTAACTGTGTTGTGGTGCTATTCCAAACACTGCAATTAGTTTAAAAGAAAAGAATCAATCACTTTCTGCCTTTCAGTTGTTAAACCTAAGCAGTAGCACAGACTAGAAAAACTTTTTAAAATAACCTATTTTAATACTATTCAGTTAGTAGCACACACATTTTCACTGACTTCTCATGATGAGGAAGGAACTTGGTGCATTCATATGGCACTGCAGGACATACATTCACAAGGACAACTCTTGACAGGGCCATACCACACGCTGGAGGGTGTGGAAGAGATTGATGGGTTTGTACACCCACGTGGCACAGGACACATCAAAGCACACGTGCAGGTCTCCAAAGGTGTGTAGCCATATGCCCCTGGTGTGCCTGAGCTAATGCATTTTGTCCCTCAGGGTGGCTAACTTGCATGGGCATAACCCTGTAGTGTCCTGACTCCACAGCTTCTGATCCCAGAGCCAGCTTGGGCATCTCTGTGGGGTGATGGAGGAACCAGTAGGCCAACAGTCCCATAACCAGCACTGGAGGCACCAGAGACCAAAACTTTATTGTTCAGACTCTTTGGATAGCTTCTACCACTTAATTTTCTGAAGCTTCCAATGTCCTAATGTGTCCAGGAAACACGCATGTCTCAGCAGCACTACACTAGTCAGTGCATTTATCAAACCTGTGCCCCACTGGCTTTCCTCCCCACTTTGCATAGTGTGTTTAGCATACAAAGCATGCACTGACCATCTCCAACCCTCTAAAAACATAAGAGGGTTGGCAATACCACTGCAATGGTTTCCCTTCCTCGAGTCAGCTAGTTTGGACATCTTGTGATAAATGGAAAATGCAGATTTAAAATGCAAAATATGTAGTGTGGGCACTTTCCCAAATACTGGGGAACTGGATAATTTTTATTGGTATCTTCTTGTACCTTGCATTTAAAGTTTCATTTTGACTAGCAAGATAAAATTTTGGGAAAAAGAAAAAAGCAGTAAGAAAATCTGGGTGATAGAAGGCTTGGAATTCCAGCTTCTGTTCAAATGAGTATCAGAAATACGAGAAGCAAAGTACAACAGCTTCACCAGCAAAGGCTCAAAGAGCCCAGCTCAGGTGCTTGGTAGCCAGATGTGGAGTGCTCTGTGCAGTAGTAAAAGACTACGCCTTAACTCCAAGAGAGTCTGGCTGAAAAAGATTACGATGGAGCTTGGCACCATTTTATGGTGCTAGAGGAAAGTGTGTCTTATCAACTACTGTAGATGATGTCCTGCACAGCTATCAGCTTTTGGGAGGCCAGAATAGGATGAGCCAGGAATCTGAGGATTACAGGATAAACTCCACTGGGGAACAATGCATTTAAAATTTGTGTTTTCAGTGCTCTGCGTAGTCCCCCGTGAATGCAGCCTAAGGCACATAATTACCTTTTCTGCTACCTCTGGCATGGCCCTATGACAACATGGCAGGGCCTTGTCAATAGCATGACTGCCATATGTGGAAACATGCATTAAAAGACCTAAAACATGGACATTTCAGGTACTAATAATCACGTTGCAACTCACCTACATAGATCTATTGCTTTAAGGAAGGTTTATCTCTTATCTCTGTATTTTCTCCTTTAACACTGCTAACATTAGAACATCAGTCACACTAGACTGCACTGTAGACATGACTATTAATAAATACTCCATATTTATGTTACGGATTCTGAAACTATTTAAGTGATTATTGAATCACTGTTTCATGCTCAGAAGGAAAACTTTTCGAGGCTTTTCTAGGTTCAATTGTTTGGGTTTTTTTTTAATATCTTAAGGATTTTTTGCTTTACTGCAACACTAAATACTCTTCCCCCAGCTGTAAATGAGAGAAAGCAGCTGTGACCATGTTTTTCTAGAGCAAGTAGATTACAGCTGATGCAGATTATTGATTCCCTTGCCTCGAGGATATGGAGGCTGGAGCTCTCAGTCCTCACTTCAGATTTCCTCTGGGGCTGGGATCTCTGTGGCTGTAGGGCAGAACAGCTCTGAGTCCTGGAGCTGGTTATCAAGGGTTCCCTGAGGAGAAGGTGGCCCAGTGGCTGTCAGAGCCAGCTGGCTGGTGTCAGACAGGTTCTGGCCAGGTCTGTTTTCCAAAGAGGTGCTGTTGCAGAATGAACAACCCAGCCTGGCTTCTCTCCACCAGATTATGGTAGTTAGCAGCTTTGAATTTTGTAAAGCACCAGAGTACATGTAATCATTCATGCAGATATTAGCATTACCAAATGATAACATGTAATTACACATTTTAATTAACTGGCTTTGGCCTACCACCAGTTTCCAAGCAGTCCCTCCCAGGAAATAAGGGAGAGTCCTGTTTAAATATATGGTCCCTGTCCTATATGGGATCAGTCTGAAGAAATTACATGCTGAACCCAATCCCAAATGGCTTTAGGAGGGAGCACTTGGATCTTATCCTTTCTCATGACTGTGTCTGACACAACATTCCATGTAAAGAGGATATTTGTAATTTTATAAATGTATTTTTATACTGCTTTTTTTATGTGTGCACATGAAATAGGCAAACATGCTCCTCCTTCCACGGTATCAAGCCTTTCCCGGTGTGCTGACATAATGGCTATGATCACAATTAAGCTGTTTGTCTCACAGGTGCAGCCTCATTGTAAGGTAACATTTGTCAGTTTTGCTTCTACCACAGCTGTATCTCCAAATGGAAGCAATGCCACTCAGTCAAGCCAATGTGTTTCTTTCTAGTTGTACTAATAAAAATTTACAATCATTTTCCAAATAACTTCTCTGCTGAAAATGTGCTTTAATCTTTAGAGAGACTAAATGATAATATGGAGGTATTAGGTTACAACTTCAGCAATAATGCCTAAAAGAATCCTTCAAAAGGCATTTGTGAACCCTTAGCTGGCTTTCTTTAGCAGCCCTGTTAGCACTGCAATACTTGTGGAGATTCTGGCACTACTACCATTGCACAACTTTTGGTTTCTTCTGTGTGTATGCTTCCAACACAGAATATTACCATGAATACTGCTGCCAGCAACTACTCTGGACTTAGACATCTGAAAAACTAAAGCTGCAATCAAATCTGCAATCTGAACACACTTTGTTCTACAGCTTTGCTCTGGAATACAATTAGTTTTAAACAACAGATCTCTTTTTAACTTGTACACAGAATTTCAACAACATGTACACATGCTGAAATCAAAATAATAAGCACACAGAACAGTTAAACAGTTAAAAATTTACCTTTCCACTGCAGTAAGGAAGCCAGGACTACGAGGGCAAGAGTAAAACAACCAGAATAAACAGGAACAGGTAATACAAAACTCACACTGAAATTCAGCTATGGGAACGATGTTAACACAGTCACATTCGGAACTTGCCCATTAGCCTTGGCCAAGGGCCAGGGCTGGTGGGAACAGTGGGTTCTCTGCGTTAGCTGGTCCTCAGCCTTGTGCTGCGGCCAGTGGAAAAAACACAGCTTGGGCTAAACATCAACTCAAACTGTGCCCCAGGTACAGACCAAAGCTCACAGTGCTGCCAAAACACTCACTCAGTAAAGGCTGTAGCTGACTGCCACCTGCAAATGTTTAGCAGAGGTGTGGCTGCTATGAAAGAAAAATTTTTAAAGCATTTATTTTCCTCTGTAAATCAAATATTGCACATCAAAATCAAAGTTAAGGCTGTTCTAGGTGTAGCTGCAAAGTTTGGGGCAGTTGAAGGTGGTTGTTTTGGTTTGTTTTAAAATCAAAGAAGTGTAAATGCTACAGTTCCCTTCATGACATGTGGAAGGCACCTGTGAGATGCTCTTAAAAAGCTTATTTTCAAAATGGAAAAGCCAGATCATACTGTGCCTAAGTGCAGGAGTGTAGAAGCAAGCAGGCAATTGTGACATTTTCAGGCTGTTTCCACCCTTCATTTGGCACTACTTTAGTTATGGCCAATTAACATTTTGAAGCTTTTATTAAAGACTCACTACCCTCATCTCCCCTTCAGTAAAAGACAGCAAGTAATCACAGCAAATGCCTGCAGGTATTTCTGCGGTTTGTCCACCACGAAAAAAAAAAACCCAACCCCAAACCCAAAGCTACCACACCAAAAAAACTAACAACCAAACAAAAAAAAAAGAAAACAAAACAAAACAAAAAAAAACACAACCCCCAAAGCAAGTTTTACCCAACAGGTAATTTAGATTATTTTATCACCCAGACTGCTTGTTGAAGTCCTCTAATAAAACACAGCCTATAGACGACAATTTTAAACAATATGTAGCACCCGTATGCAATACACACACACAAACAAAAGTGTTATTTTGCACCACTTCAAGTGGTACAAAAGCACTTACAATCCCACCAGAGAGGAACAGTGTCCTGAAAGCCTCACCACACTCAGTTGTGAGTGATGGAGCGACCAGGCTTATAAAGAGTCACATAATAGCAATTTAAATGTCCCAGAGGCATCATGCAGCTGGTCTCAGGTCTAAGATGACTCCCACTCACGTTTCTTCATGTAGTTATTTTGATGCCATGGCTTAACAATATGTTTTTGGAAGATCTTTGAATACTTAAAGCTCTTGTATAAAAAATGCAAACTCCTGACACTAAATGATCATCTATCTGTCGAATCTGCTGGTAGGTTCTGCTTCTGCAGCAGAGGCAACAAGAGAGCAGGTCACAGGCTGGTGTTGTCCCCAAACTCTTTTTCACATTGACAGGAGGGGACAGAGCTGAGCCCTGCACTCCCTCAAGTCACTGGAAGTGCTGGAGCTGCCCCATGAAAGTTCAACATACCTCAGTCATAGAGTTACAGACTTGTAAAACATGGACCAATCTCCTCTCAGTGGCCACAAGTGCAGAGAGGCCATGGATTTAAAGTGCAGAAGAAACACTCACGTCACACAATATAAACAAAAACAATATTTGACTTTGAGAGCAGGAAAGCACTTCCTGTTTCTCTGGAGCTCTTTACAGCAGGACTAGAGCTGAGCCTGCCTTGGAGCTGTGGAGCGGAGTAGATGATTTCACTGCATCCCAGTAACTCTCTTCCTGTATGATTCTGCCCTGGTACTAGCTTTTCTCCCTGCACAACCTGTTTTCCATCTTCTTGGACACCTTGCAGCACCCATTTCTTGTTGAGAAAGCTGAGGTGTTTCATTTGAGAAACCTGGAGTCTACTCATGGCAAGGTGCCCCCCACAGCAAGAAGGATCTTAGAGACAAACATCTGAAAATATAACTCAAACCAACATGCTTGACATGATCTCTTAGAATTTGAATGTCTGCCATCACTTCAAATATCCCCACTAACTTTATGTTAGAACTTACCGAAAACATTTTGTCATATGTTGAACCGAACTAAAAAAAAAAAAAAAAAATCAGAAATGGCTGTCATCGCTTTCTCCTTCCACTACTTTCCTTCTACAGGCTGAACAAAAAGTATATTTTCTCTTTTTCTCCTCACTAACACTAGGGATAGAGCCAGCCCTAATTACATTCTACCTTTTGAACACAGAGCTGTTTTAAACATTTGGTAACATGTGGTGACCGGCATTTGAATGAACTCAGCAAGCCCAGTATCTGCCCTGTGTAGCAGCAGCTGTCCAGACCTCACAGCATTTGTTTAAATTCTTTCAGAGATCTTAAAAGATGTGGAATATGTAATGTTGATCATTGATGTGGAAAGCTCATGGTTGAGTTAAAAAGCAGACCCCTTGCCCCAAACATGGTGCCTAAAAATAAACACACAAATCTTGGCAATTTGAAAGCAGAAACTTTTAGAAAGCAACAAACCAAAAAATGGGCTCAGTACTAATAATTCATTAGCAGCTACAGTCTGAGGAAACTGTTTATTTCAACAGGTGCTAGTGAATACAAACAGATTTCCTAAGTTCCCCTCTAAATTGTCCATGTAACTTTTTGGGAAGGGAAATAAAAATGAGGCAATGTTTTAGAGAGTCTAGAATCTGGAAGTTGCCACATGCACCTCAGCCACTTTTTGTGCAGTGTGCGAGCAGTGGGAAACTGGCAGAGAGCAGGGCTCAGCTAGGAGACAGATGAGCAACAGCACTCAAATGTGAGACATGCAAGGCATTATGCCTTCTTTTGAGCAGCCTTTGGAGACACTTAAGCTGATTATTATAAAAGCCTAGAGGAAAGTAAAAACACCTGAGAGTGAAGAAGAGTGATGGCATCAGCTAGAAGCTGCTATTTGTAAGAGAAGACCTGAAGATAGACTAGAGCCCCTCACTGCTGCTGGTAGACAATTCTGCAGTACAGCCATGACGTAGAGAAAAGACAGCCAGCCAACATCTGAATTGGGTGGGGTGGGAAAGAAGTCCATTTGGTGGCAGATAACATGAAACGACACACAGAGTCAAAATGGAGTGACACAACAGGAGGATGAACTGTAATGGAAAACAAAAGGCTGCACTAGGATTTGCTCTTTTTGTGGAGAGGAAGGCGAAGGAGACATGTTACATATGTCTCATTTGGGCTTCTCTCCTGATGGTTAAAATGGTGTTTGTCCATCAGTGAGATAGCCCATGCAATAGCCTGGTGAACAAACTGGACCACAGTGGTTATACAAATCACTGTCTACACACACTACAACATATAATAAAAAGTCTTGAAACAAGCCAACCAGTAACACTACATCCCAGCCCCGTTGCTTACTTCATACTTCAGCAAGTGGTGGATCCCAGGGCACGTCTAGGGCAGCAGTGTAAGGGAGCAGGCTGACTTACCTGAACTGGATTCTGCAAATCCATGTTCATGCAATGTCCTGTTCATAACACCACGAGGTGTTACGCAATGTTGCGTACAAGAAATAAGCAGTATGCAAAGTCTACTGTGTGAAGAAATATAAAAAACAATCCAGACATTTAGACCTTGAACATCTCAATAAATTATTGGAAAGTTTTATAAACAAAAAAGCTTTTAGGGAAATGTATTCATCATCTACCTTGACTGAAGAAAACAAAACCACAGCATGGCATAAATCAGCAGTTATTACACTTTTCTTTAACCAGTTAGCATTCCAACTTTGTAAAACGCAGTAAAGCATCTTCTTCAGACAAAACAGAACTCTAAACTGCTTCGTGTGCTAGAGATACAGCACTGCTGCTTTTTCAGAAGCACACATAAAGATTTTGGCACATGAACTATTACCACCAAATGTAACTGTATTAGTCTTCTTTGATAAATTCTGTCTTTTCAGAGTTCAAGACGCTTGTACTCCCAGACTCATCTTGAATGTTTGGTAAGAAGGAGGTGTTCTCTACTAACCCATCTCTTGAACAGGTCTGAAAAGGTGTTTTAGATGCTGGCAAAACACTGTCAGTGCTTTCTTCATCTGATACAGCACCTGCAGCTGAGCTGGAAGGCACAGAAGTAGGCTGGAGCTCCACTCCATCATTCACACTGCACTCAACTTTCCATCTCTTCATTGCTTTCCTCTGCTCCTTGGGGGCCAGTCTGACAAGGTACTTGGCTCTCAACACTGGGGACGGAAAAAATGTTCCTTGGAGAACTCTTATCAAATATCTACAAAATAAACACAGTTAAAAATAAGAGGTTTAAAAGAAAACTCAAAACTGTTTCCAGTGAGTAAAGGAAACCAAACACCATTCAATTAATCCTGAAGCTGCAGCCTAGTTCCTGGACTAGATGATCTTTAAGGTCTCTTCCAACCCAGGCCATTCTATGATTCTGTGATACTAGAACTGACTTAACTGGCGACTTAGGTTGGATTTAATAATAGATTTTTGCAGTGAATTTTCAGTCAACAGGGCATCCAACGTCTGTCCCTCTGTAAGAGAACTCCTTAAAACCTCCAGTGAAAGCCCCAATCTCATGCCCTCACACCAGAAGCTGCAGAGGACCCCCTGGCTTCACAATGCCCCTGAATGGGGGCTTTTCAGCACCATACAAAGGATCATATCAGAAATAAGCACGGAAAAAACCATACTTGTGACAGCAGTAGTCCCATAGTAGGCACTTCTGCTTCAAATCACTGAAGTAGAAAAGTTGCAATTAGCCACAAGAGCTATAAATCTTCTGAGCTAGTGACCCGGGGAGAGAACATATGACTTAAGGAATTTCTAAACACTTTGCCTTTAATTCACTATGAAAACCACTGTCTTCTTCAAAATTGAACAGCCGCACATTGGAAGTAGGCACCAAGCTGAAACCTTTATCCTACCTTGGTTCTTTACAGCCCTACCAAAAGGTCCCAGAACAGCCTTTATCTATTAATTTGTCATAGAAGGGAGATTTACTGTGTGTGAAAGAAAAGGCTCTACTGTCACCACCTGAACCAAGCTGAGAGCAGTGACAGAAAGGGAAGAGCCCACGTGTTTCTCGCACCTCACGGCTTGTCGTTCTGCTGAAGTGTGAGCCAAAGCCATCAGTCAGATCAGATCAGTCATGATCACCCGTGAGTGAAGCAAAACTCCTGATGACTTGCTTAAGACACAGATCAGACATGTGGAACTTTATTCTTGGTGGCCATTGCAGGCATCTACAGCCACGGCTCTGCCAGCTTTCCTGCTGGTGGGACTGATAATTTATGCAGCCTGTACTACAGCACTTGATCCAGAAAGTGTGCTCAGATTGTGTCTAATGATATAAAACTACATCAGGTGAACAAGTAACAGCACTTATTCTCCTCAACTCTTCTCCGTATCTGTCTCTGCAATTCAGTTTCAAGTCTCATTGTTTCTGAAATGATATGAGGGAAAGAAAGCCATAACACAGAAGAATGAATAAATAACACTGAAGGCACTTCAGTAGTAGGCTGCAGACTTGAGTTCATGCTCAGCCAGTGAAATGAAGATAGCTGTGTCTACTAAAGAAAGCTGAACAGAGGGTTTGATGAAGTATTTTTCACTGGTTTTCACATGGTTTGTTTTGCTCTGTTGGCTTGCTCAGGTGTCTCCCTGCTCAGCATGCTGGAGTCTGCCACCTCCATCCAACACTACTGCCCTTCCAGGGTGAATGAATTATTGAACTTGAACTTCTTCAGTGAGACAAAAAAAATCAAGATCCCTTGCGAATCTAGTCAGCATGTTTCCACCCCACAAAGAAGCCTGTACATTCTAAATACTTTTGTATACATTCATGACATAAATTTCAAACAGAAAATTGTTTCACAAATAAACACAGACTAAGCACAGTATTTCTTTGTCTATATATAGTACATGCCCAACTTTGGTCACTAACTTAACTCATTTGTATATAAATTATGAACTCTGTGGTTACAAAAATTACTGTTTCTTTACCCTCCAAAGACAACATGTAATATTATATAAATCACAAAAGAAATTTTTATTACTGAAATTTACTTGGAGAACTAAATGGCACAAAAAAGTTGTCCTCACATAGCTTGGTATGGTAGAGTCATGAAATTTCAATTTTTATTGGGGGATGATAGTGGGGAAAGACCTCTAGCCAGAGATTCATAACATCACTGACTCACAGAAAACTAATTTTGGTAACAGCAGCAATCTACAATTGTAAAACAGAAACACACCTGGGTAGCAGAGCAACACAAGTAGTCAGGAGGCAAACTAAGTAAAATACTGGGTCTGTCATGTGCTTTTCCATGATCCAGTAAAAATCTGATCGTAGGCTGTGGGTTTTGCAGGTTGCTCCAAAAACCAGAGTGAACATGAAGTAAAACAGGATGCTGCCAACTATGACTACTGTATGTATCCATGTCTGCAATTCAGAAAAGGAAAGAAGTAAGATTTAAGCTGTGAAACAGAAAGATCTGTTACATCTGGATGTGCATGAATATGCACACTTTTCTTCCAAGGGCAGGTGTTTAATGTAACAGAGGATACATCTGTTCAGATAATATTCCTAATTTCATACAAAGCAGTCCAGAAAGAATGGAGCCTTCTTTCTACAGTACATAGGTATTCCAGACATTTAATTTTATAAAATTCTCATCAATTCATAGCTTTTCATTCTTTTGTGAAAGACATTTGCCTCGTCCACTGGCAGCACAGAAAGCTTTCTCAAGCAAATGGAGGTGAGATCTTCACATGACACCACCCTTATATATCTTGCTTGACACACTGGTTACCTTTCTACACTGGAGTTTTCTGTAATTTTACACTAAATGGCTATAACAGCTACTAAGAAAACAACATTGTCACTGGCCTGACAGCTTGCCAACATTAAAAAAAGCCAATTTAAGTAAAGTTCTCTATTGAGAGTGTGAATACACTCATGCTATACATATATTCTCAATTAAGACATTTTAATTATGGCTGTCATACTCCCAAAAGAACAACGAAAAGACTGAATCACAACTTGACATTTCATCCATTATAAAACAATGATAAAAATATTTTTAAAAAGTCAAAAAACCCCCCCACCCATTAATAAGTGTCCTTCTACTGTAAACATTATTGTATTTTCTTTAAAATTAAGCCAAAATCCCAAGTACTACCCTTGTAGGGGCTCTAACTTTATCCAAGCTAATGCAGATGCTTTAGCTTGTGCAGACTTAAAAACTGAAATAACGTTTCTGCAGCATATTGGTTTTCTGGTTTTGGCATCAAAATACACTGTGAATTGTTTATCCTTGCCACAGAGCAGATCACCAATTCCAAGCATTCAAAATCAACAATTTACACTGATGTCTTTGAGATGCAAACTCTGCGAACTACGGAATTTTCAGCAGATCACTGGTGGATTTTACCATTTGCAAAACTGAACCAACACCCCCCAAACCACCCCGCCTTAATAAAGCATGATCCTTCCACTATTTACAAATAATTCTGAGGCCAAATTTTGACAATTTTAGTCGCATTTCTACTGGTTCCAATGACAGGTGCGTTAGTAGAGCTCACATGGTCACATAAATATAATATTTAGAGTTTGACCCTTTTATACTTATTCTGTTTTGTATATGAAGACCTTTCTTCCATTTAGTTTTACTGAAAGCTGTATGCACATACTCTGTTAGAAATACACTCTTTGGGAAACAAAGTACTCACCACAGACTTGCACTCAATGAGAAGGTGAAACAGCATTATGAAGAGTGCTGCTGTGTTTATGGGGTTTCCAAAAGAAAAGATATCTATGTCTGAGCCACAGTAAGTCTGCAAAGAAAGACAGTGGTCAATGTCAAATATTCTTTACGTATAGTCCTAATACAAAGAGGCATGAATAATCATACATATTTGCACACACACAGTTCAGCTGTTCCAGTGGTGATCTTCTTAGTATACATTCATATACAAGGAAGTAAAAATCAAATACTTCATTCTATTCTGTAATTTGCTTAGCTGTTAAGTATGTCAAAATGTAGAAATGTATTTTGTAGCCAGTACTTACAAAATAAGGCACAAAAAAGCACACAAGACTTTGGTAAAAAGCGTCCAGCAAGGTTATGCAGAAAGTTGAAGGCAAGTAAGCCTGTAAGAAAAAAACCCAGGCGCATTGAAACAAATTGAACAAATTGCTGCATCCTTAATTAGCATTGATTTGGATCTGGGGAAAGATTATCTATGGAAGTAATTCCAGTTAGTTTGCAAGTGAAAAAGGCATCTTTTGTGTTACAGTTCTTAGAACAAAGATCTCCCTCCACACATACAGCTAACTGTTAGTATTTAAATCAGTAGCCAGCTCTGGGAAGTCTGATCTTGCAGCTGTTACTGTCAGAAAGGATGTACAAGAGCCTTAGCTAACGGAGTCCTAAGGAAGGGAGGGGGCTGGTGGAACAGGGAAGTACCCTGCAGCTTACCATCACTGAATGCCAAGTCCCACTTTCTTCTATCTCCATCCCTTTTTGTTAGGTGTGCTGTTTGACTCCTCTGTGCAGACACTCCTCTGTGAGCTAACTTAACTCATTAGAAGTGAGAAATCAACTCACTTTTCTGCTGGAATAACACATTGCTGTTTTAGTGAGTTAAATCAGCTCCTGAGAGGACCTGATGGGATAACTGAGCTGGCACAAAGAAGATTGTTTAACTATATGGATGAAGAGGGAACAGGAAGAAAAGAAGGGAGAAGAGAATAAGCCTTCCTCCCTCAGTAGTAGCAAACTGCTATGACAGATCAACCATCTCTGAAACCACAGTTGCCTATGCTCTGCCTCAGTATATCCCATTCCTTCAGGCACTAAACTGAGACACATAGGTGAGAAGTCTAATCATCCAGGATGTCCTCTATGATTAGTGGAGAGATGGGTTTTCCCAAAGATCAATTCAGCCCTTCCAAGAACTGAACTACTGTCTGGAGGTGATGTGGGAAACTTATTTGCCTTTCAGGAAAGTGCTTTAAACTACTAAAGATTAATCCCATTTCCTGTTCCATTACTTTTTACGGTTTATACAAAGATATACACTTGTGATGTCATGGTGCAATATTGTGATATTGCATCTTACTGTAACTTTTAAAGCACTTCTCTTTCTTCTATACTGTATTTAATTCCAAGAAATTATTTCCCTGTGCTTCCTTGCAAGAAAGGAAATGATAACAACTCCCAACAACAGAGCAAGGAATGATGGGATGGACAAAAGAGAGAAACACTAACAGAAGATAAGGGAATAAAAAGGGAAAGAAAAAAATATATTATGTAATGCAGTAATTCTGATTATGTTGCTTCAAAACCTTCATCTCAGCTTAGATCACTGTACTGTACATATCCTGGAGATCAAAACAAACCATGTGGCCTTGCAACATTTACCTAATCAAAATTCTCTATGACTGACAAAGTACAGACCTGCTCAAGCCGATCTATGGAGGTTCGGAACGGTACCAAAAGAGTAATTTGTTTTTCAAAAATACTGTAAACCAAGCAACATAAAATACTTAAGGGTGTATAAAAAGAAATGTAGAAGTCCACAAACAAACCAAACAAATAGTCCATTCACTGCGCAACTTTCTTTCCCATCTAGACCAGACCTAAACTTCTGCCACGTTACAATAAATGAGACAACACTAGTACACAACATATTGTAGCTCTTCTTTTTTAGTAGTATTTGTTAGAATAGAGTAGAATAGAACAGAATAAAATAGTTCAGCTGGAAGGGATTATCTGGTCCAACTGCCTGACCACTGCAGGTCTGACCAAAAGTTCAAACATGTTATTAAGGGTATTGTCCAAATGCCTCCTTAACACTGGAAGACTTGGGGCATTGACCACACCTCTAAGAAGTCTGTTCCAGTGTATGACCATCCTCTTAGTAAAGAAATGCCTTCCAATGTCCTGTCTGATATTGTAAGGATCTGATCATAAAGAAAATGTTGAGTTTTAGGTGACTCATATAATCAATGTTTCCTCTCTCTGGACTATTACTATCTATTCTGTCTCAGGCTCAGTATGTCACTGCCTTCAATTATTATAATAAAGATAGTATTTTAAATTTATTAAATTTTTAAAAATATGAAGTTTAAATTATGCTAGAATTCATGCTAAGCAAAGTAGAAACCAGAAAACCCCCCACTGATTTATACAATTTTGATTTAGAACCTACTCCCCCACTCCCTGTGGTTTTCTGTGCCGAACATTTGGATAAAATTTACTGATAGACCAGGTATGATGTATAGTGTTTTCAGGTGGGAAGGCAAATTTCAGAACATACCTGTAAGGTGAAAAGTACCCTGACTGACAGAACTTCTTTGAGGATTATTTGAAATTAATCTGCTCTGGTTCTTTGGCATTTGAGACCCTTATATGACAAAGAAAAAGCACAGAGTATATAGAGTGCCCTCACCTTGCTCAGACAAACCCCAGTTTGAGGAAGCATGTTGACAGCTGACATAATGAATGAAATAAATGTGCTGGTAACAATGTTTGTCTAGTACATTGCTTTACCAGAAGTCCTAATTTCTTTTAACATCCAAATGTCTGATAAGATTGGGTCTATTGCTGAAAAGAGCCTACAAAATCTTTTGCAAAACAGGTTGTTATTTGTGCACATATTGCACAGGCCTAGACACTTTCCTAAGAGAAAAAGCAATTTAAAACAATGTTTGCCTGAGGTGAAACGTAAAAGAAAGACAGATATGGCTCAAATGCTGACCATTTCAATTTGCTTCAGGCAAAACACTCCGTAACCTACCACAGATTTCTGGCTGATTTTGTACAGCTGTGGGAGTTCCATAAGTATTTCTGCAGATACATCTTTGTCCAAGACACCATAAATGATGGGTGGCACTGATGTAAAAAGGAGATTGAAAAGAATCAAGATCCAGTAGTCAGTCATTGACGTGCCTGAAAACCCGCAGAAAAACTGGTACCAAAACAGGAGGTTCACGTAGGCCTGGAAAGCCAAAGATGACATGACGAAATTTTAGCCGTTGACAAATGCTTTAAAAACGAGAGAAAAGCCGGTAGGTCTTAGATCTAGTTAAAGTAATCTGTGGAAACATTTCAAAATAAGACATGACTTGCTTAAATAGTCATCCTGCCACCATATTAGTAATGTCTGTCACCCACTGTTTAATCAAATCAAACAATGGCTTCGAGTGGGAAATTTAGTCCAAGAAATAAGAGCCTCTGGTCTCTGCAGGCAAATGGGAAACTGAATTGTTTGACACATGCTTTTTGAAACCATTCACAATAGGAAGAGAAAAAAGAAAAAAAAGCCCCACTAAACCCCTCAGTGCTCAAAAATACATAAACTGTGATTTCCCTGGAATGGGACAGCTACATACCACATTCTTGTAGAAGTAGTAAAGCACCATGTTAGTAAGCCTGGTATAACACCAGTGACCATGGACAAGCAGCAGCTTCCTGAGGTGTCTAAACTGAGAGATTGCAAAGTCACTTGCCATCACAGCCTGCAACACACACACGAAGAAAACGATATGCTATAACCAAACTGTTAAAGACAAGCTTCAGATACTGCCAACCAAGCAACTTACCCACTGTTGGAAATTCTTATTTTATGACTTTTTATACATACTGCTTGCCAGGTTATCCTCACTCAGATATCCCCTTCCATACAAGACTTTACAACTAACACCCAGAGCTCAGTCCAACACAGCACAAGCAGGAATATGGCTGTCATCATTACTACCACACAAATGCACAGAAATCACTGACACTGACACTTCGGCTGCTCATTTCCCTGCAGGACATGAGTAATATGGAGCTCACTGACAGGCAGCAAACTGTTGTTTGGAGCTTGAGCTGCAGCATTCAGCTTCTGATTGCTCCTGGTGGAATGCTGAGGCCTGAGTGTGAACTCAAGCTGCGAAGTCTTGCCCATGTAAGGGAATGGACTGTGGAGCTACTGGGTCTCCAGAGTACACTCTGAACTGATTTTAAATGGAACCTGACACCGTTTGCAGCTGTCTTTGGATACCTGCATGCCTTCTTGGCCTGATATTCCCACACCAGTGTCAGCCACCTGGATCATACTGACATCATTGGCACCATCACCTACAGAGAAAAGGGGAAAAATCAAAACTATCACATTGCTACAGAGGTGGCAGGAAAAGACCAGTATCAAACAGCAGAGAATTCAGAGAAATACATTTTTATGGAAAACATTGCAGCCTGTGGAAAACCCTAAGGAAAACAGGATTAGTAAGGGAAGGCCCAACCGAACTGAGCTATGTTCTCCAAACAGGTAATAGCTGTTCCTTCTGTCAGAATTTAGCTGGCGTGCTGCACCAGAAGATACGGGTGCTTTAAATCACAGCCAGTCCTCTCCCCTCTGCCTCCTTATTTTGGGGGGTTGTGATGGAAAGAAAAATGCTCTTACTTGCTGCTTTGCATGTTACATAACAGTATGACTGATGCTGTTCTTACTGCTTTATATTGACGCAAGTTTATGGACTAAATTGGCTACTTCAGAAGACAAACATCATCTTATTCCAGAGACAACTACAATTCAAAGGATTATCTTGCTCATACACTAAATTTTGTGACAGACATTAACAAAATACAGAAGAGAAGAAACTGGCTTCTACTTCTTTTCAGAGAAAGGAGGATAACCATAGGACTCACCTACAGCTAATGTCATTGCCTTTAGCTTACTTCGCACCAGCTTGACCAGGACACTCTTCTGCAGTGGTGTGGCTTGGCAACAGACTACAGCCCGACATTTTTCTGTGAGTTCCAAGAAAATATTCTGTAGGCTGTCATGAAGGACATGTTCTAAAGTCCTTCCATCAATAACCAGGCCTGCATTGAACCCTTGAGCTTGGGTGGAGGGTCTTGCAGAGACATTTCCAAGTTTCTCACTGTTTTTTTTTTCGACAGAAGCATTCTTCCGGATGTCCTCTAAAATTTTGCTCATTACCAAGGCACAGGCATCCTATTTAAAGACAAGAGAAAGACGTCTTATGAAATACTGTTTGTATTCTGGCTCCCTTTTCAATTCATTAAACACATATGGGGAAAACATCAAATGCTGTCCTTTTATTTTGAAAGGCTCAGACATGAGGCTGAATACCCCTTTAAAATCACAAAGGATGCAGTCTGTTGTTAATAAAAGTGTCTGTGATAAACTTTGCTTAAGCAGATTTGCTTGGTTGTTGCATTAGGAGAAAGGAGAAAAACCTATGCAAGTCAGAAAACCTTCACAGACTAGTGGGAAAAGCAATGATTAAGCATTCTGTAATACAAATACAGCTTTGATAGAAAACTTCTGCTCTCTATGTTTCTTTTGTCTGGCATGCAAAGCCAAAAGTGCACTTCGTATCACATTACAGGTGAGCTGTAATGAATTACTGAAGAACTGGCCTTGTGGAATGTTTTACCTTATCAGAATCAATATAAGATGCTCAAAAAGTTTGTGGTATCAATATATATAAAGCACATGCAACACAGAAGAAAATACATCTTCTTAAATCTTCTCATTATTTTACTTTGAGATGCAACAGTATCAAATCCTAGTTTTTTATTTCTAAGCCCAGTCAGAAGGAGGAAGAGCACTTCTGCAAAGGGGGCTTAGTTCTCACTGTCAAGTAAGACAATAATTTCCCAGCAGAATAAAAGGGAAAGTGTTGGCACAAATCAAACTCCAAGCTTTCCTCAAACACAACTGGACTAAAAATCCTTTATTTTTTCACTTTATTTTCCCCCACAGTTACTTCTTGCCACACTATCTTTTATGGCATATACGAATTCTATTTCTTGAGATAAATACAGGCAGAGAAAAAAAGAAACATGAAAAGTCTTAGAACAATCCTCTAATCCTTTAGAGAGTCTTAGATTTCATGTTTCTGCTCTGAGGAGAGACATGTCATACATTGGCTTTACCAGTAATTTCTCTCTTAATCATTCCAAAATTGAAAAAAAAAATTTAAAAACAGCTGGTTTTAAGCATTCACAAGAGGACACAGAGGTCAAGTAGGATTAAACTTGCCATCCAAACCAGCATTTTTAACGACTTTTTATCACATGACTCAATTGTGTTGTGGGGAGAATAAAATTATTGACAGGTTATTTTTTCTAATTGTGTGCAATCTACTTCAAGGAGAAAATTCCTTGTGTATTTACACAAGACAATTAGGGTTGAAGGAATATATTACAAAAAGCAACACAAAGCTTAATTTAATAGAATTTGCATGACCATAATTTGTACACGGATTATATGCTGTAACTCACAGTTGCTGGAAATCCCAGAATCATACAATTATTTGGGTTGAAAAAGACTTCTAAGATCATTTAGTCTAACCATAAACCTAACACTGCCAAGTCCGCCACCAAATCATGTTCCTCAGCCACATCTACAAATCTTTTGAACACATCCAGGGATGGTGACTCAACCACTTCCCTGGGAAGCCTGTTCCAATAATTGACAACACTTTTGGTGAAGAAACGTCTCCTAATATCCAATCTAAGCCTCCCCCAGGTCAACCTGAGGCCATGTCAACTCCTTAACTTACCACAGAGAGAAATTAAGAAGTCTGTTCAATTAAAATAATTAATCATAATGTACATATGATATAACTGAATATGTATATATGCATAACTGAATATAAAGAAACAGACTCTACATACATAGAAAGGATTTACTATTTTACCCACAAGGAAGGAAAATACAGAAAAGCAAATGTTCTTTGGTTTCCCAACCAAACAACATTTGTTTTTCTGTATTGTCCTGTGGAATAACTTTACTGAATTTTTCAGCAGAGAAGAAAACCTAATTTTCTACTCACCCTACTCTGTGATTTAAGAGTGAAGATTCTGTCCTCCGGTTCCAGCAGTTTACAAGCATAGGCAATGTTGACAGCTGTCTCTCTCTTGTCACCTGTCAACATCCATATTTTTATTCCAGCTTTCCGTAATGCCTGTATTGTGTCTGGAACACCCTCCTGCAGGCGATCTTCAATGCCAGTGGCACCTTAATTTAGACAAGCAGAAGGATTAGTGCTGCTGTATTTCCAAAAAACAAAATGCTCCAAGAGTGACAGGATGAGTTGGTTCCCTGTCTGTACCCACATCCCAAAACAGACACGCTACCGTGACATGCTTGGAAAGCAGGCACCTTGGTAGCATGAAGTCATTTAATCTCCTGACTTTCACTTCCATTTAATGTTAGGGCCAACCCATATTGCTTATTGCCACACCAGCCTGCAGGACAGCAGGTTTCCAAAGTAGCTTGACTTATCTCTGTTGGGTTTAGTGGCAAAGGGTATCTGTATATCCTTAAAACAGCATCAGTTTGCAGCACTGCTTTGGCTTCTCTCCAGAAACTGAAGCCAGTAATCCCAGAATTCCTTTAGTAGCAAGGTTTATGGCATTTGCACTAAGCAGGTATGACACAAAATGAGGGAAGTAGCACCCTTCCACATATTAGGATCTGTCTCTCTTCAGCTTCCAGCACGAGCTGCCTTTACCACCATAGCCAGATCTTTGCACTTTGTTTTCCAAATGTTATTTGCTGGGCAGTTCTCTAAAGTGATTACCCCAGATTGCCTGCAGTTTACCTTTCACACACCTACACCAAACATTTTTTGTTTCATTTCTGCACAGCTGAATAACCTTCAGAGAAATGATTCCTTCAGAAGCATACCTGACTTCTTATCTCCATGTTATTACAGGAGAACACAGCACAACTGCTGTGCCACAAACGCAGCAGTGATGGAAAACATGCCCAGAAGTGGGGTATCACTGAATATTTGCAGAGGCAGGCCTGAGACTTGTTACTATCATTTCATGTGCTAGTAATAATGACATTTAAAAACTCTAGTGAACCCAGAAAAATACCCAATAATAACAAAACAAACAAAAAAAAAATCAGCAGATTTTTACAAACAACAGGAGAGCACCATCTGTCTTCAGTGTGCTTTACAGCTAGTACAAACTTACCAGTGAGATTTATGAAAATTCAGGAGTGACAAGAATTCTAAGTCTGTAGAAAGCTATGTGTTACACAGATTGAGATTAGCACAACTCTCTGCAAGCGAATTCCAATTGTGAACATCCCAGGCAGTTTCCTGGGAGTTATACTATTTTCTACCTACCAAGCAAAGTTAGCTCGGTCTCAAGCCTCATGGCAGATTCAAGCAGCAGGTCCTCCCTGTTGTCAATGCTGGTTTCTGCTAAAAAACGATGATTTAACCACTCTGCATATTCTGCATCACTCATCACCTACACAGGGAGAGAAAACACACAGCATGTATCTATACTGGGTTTTCAACAGCGCATCGAAAGTGTTCTCGCAGTTACTTCTGCTGTCCACCTCTTGAACCTGGAAGTGCAGCCCCTGGCAGTGCATTACTTACATGCTCCAGGATGTCCATGGATTTAGTACGATGGTCAGGGTGTTGTATTACTTTGCCAGGCCACTCACTGGCACCCTGCAGATTGCTGGGGCTGCCTGACAGCTTTAGATGGAAGGCAGCCATGGCAATGGGCACAGTGCACTCTCCCTACTGCTCCTCACCTGCAGAACCACTGCACAGCTGGGTACAGCTCGATGGCTGTCCAGCTACACAGCCTGGACTTCCACTTTGCATAAGGCTTTGTAAAGAGGCTTCTCGCCCATTTCAATCCCTATGGAATTTTACTTCTGAGCAGCTTTGAATTTAAAATGGAATCTCAAAACATCCCTTCACTTGTGCATCCACAGCTTGTAACACTGCAAACCATTTGTGAAACCAAATAAAACATGTGTGACTTAATTTGTTTTCTGTGTCTGGAATTCCATCCAGGGTAAGATTCACGCAAGGAGATCTCCTAAAGAAAAATCCGGCTATTTGACAAGCCCTATTTTAAAATTAGGATGTTAACATGTTTAGCATCCTAAACTGACAACAATGGCAATCTAACAGATGTCAGGAATTGATCTGGGTTTTCTTAAAAATTCCTCCTGAAAGAACACCAGGATAAACAAAATGTGGCAATAAAAGAATCTGTTTAGAAGACATAACGTTTGCTCCATTCATGGTACCACTGAGGCTGGTCACAGACTGCAAACATGCTTCAAAATACGTATTAAAAGCAATACCTTCTTAGCAATACATAGAGTACGCAGTCCTCTTCTGGCATAGTCATCCAAATGCTGCTGAGTTCTCTCTTTAATCTCCTCTTCAATTTCAGAATTATTAGTATGTACTATCACACAAAGAGAAGAGAAATCAAATCAAACATGCATATTTAGGCTAAATTTAGTGGAAAATTTTGAAGGTCTAAATATATTCTTAAAATAGCAAAATCTTAAAACTTTTTATCATAAAAGAATGACAAGGGCAAGCAAAGAATTACAAGTTCTATAGATACCTTCAGAGGCAGTTCTCAACAAATCCATCATGACTGAGTCTGCACCTTTCGTGTACACCACCACTTTGTTGGAGACTGGATGCCGAACCACCACTGACATCCTTTTCCGCAGTGAATCAAAAGGCAGGATATGCAAAAGCTGAAATGTTAAAGACCCCAGACCCGCAAAATCCACAGTTACTTGATCTGGAGTCCTAGACTGTAAAACACATTTATAAGCCCTAGCAGCATGAACCAAGGCAGCTTCATCTGGACTCTCAGCTTCATAACATAGTTTTGGTAAGGGAGATAATTCAGTAGATGACACGGCACTGTTGGGTTCACAGCCAGCAGCTACATTCAGTAGGTGTAGTTCTTGAGGCACTTGAGAATTTTCTGGGCTGTCAGTATTGTGAGGTTCAGAAACCCTTTGAGCAGCTCCATCCAAAGTAGGTGAAGCCAGTTTCATTCTGAAAATAGACAGTTTTCTCACAAAACTGTTGGGGCTTTCAGATGACTCCTTTACACTTGGAAGTGGGGAAGAACTTAGTCTCCAGACTGAAAACCTCTGGAACATTTGCCTGATTTCCTCAAGTGATTTAATAGGCATCCTACCCAGCGAAGAGAGTCTCATCTGGAACAGAATAGTTAGAGAAAGTACTGATGTTAAATTCTTCCTGTTTTATTATATTTAGGACAGACACCTTACAAAGTAGGTGTGTTTTGTAATGAAAGTAGTATTTTAAAATTTACTGTGGGTTTTGCTTTTATATTAATACTGTGGGTACTACTTTTATATTTACTTTTATATTATCTTTTATTAAAGATGGCCAGCTCAAGTAAACATGTAACCATATAAGTACAGTAAACAGACTCTATAAGCTGTAAAAGTACTTCAGGTCTGAGAATGGGATGTGTTCCAAGTTTGATACATGACTCCATGCAATACTTCTTTTCAGAACTTTCAGTAATGAACACAGTTAGTATGATATTGTAACTTTTAGAAGTTGTATCAAATTGAACTAAACACTTTAATCCTTGTTCTGAATTAGCAAAATACTTGTGAAGAATAAACCAACCCCTCACACTAACTAGCTACAAGAACTGCTAAACATACAGTACCTGATCAACAGTTTTTAGTGTTTAAAATTAAAAGATAGTTCCCCTGTGATCAATGCTATAAAATAATTGGCTTCCTGCTACTCAGAACAGCTGGGGAGCTAACAGTTTACAAAAATAAGGCATACAAGGCTGACATTCCTTTCTTATTGCTGGCGAGGAGCTAAGAATGAGTTACCAGGAAGCATGTTCTCTTTTGCCACTGAAAAGCAAAAAGTAGGGACAAACTCTGGCTCAGTTCCTTCACAGTTCCAGCAAGCTGCAGTGTGTCTCCATTCAACATCACGGCAACAGAGACTAGGAAGATCCTTTCATTGCCTCTTCCTATGGCAACACTGAAATCTCCTGTTGCCTTGAGTTCTTTCCTGTCATTCCCTAATCATGAACTTAGAAACCTCATTCCACATTGCTCCTCCCAATCTACCTACTACTGACTGGGGGGTAGAAATACCCTGCTGGCAAGTTATTCACAAATATTATTATCAAACACCTGTATATTTTTCTCCATCACATTTAAGGAATAGGTAAATATTGACTGTGAACTCATCTGCCTCATCCACACACGGACCTCTAGGTTGCCTACTACACTTTCTGGGAATGCTTGGAAGCACACTAAAATACCAGGCTTATTTATACATAGGATAAACAGGATACGTTTTGTGAATATCTCCAGCTATGGTTGTAGGTTTACTACCTAGACGGACACCAAAATCTAGTTCTGCAAATGTCACCATTTTTTTTTTTCCAAAAAAAAAAGTCAACAAATGGAAATCACCAGGAAATGAGAGAAAGAAATCAAAGCTGAATTCAGGAATTATCCTGCAACACAGTCAAAACTGGCAAAAAATGGAGTTATGAAAATCTCACACTGATAAAACCAAAAGATTTGAAAAAAAAGTAGTATTTTTTTTAAAAGTTAGGTTGTGCACTGAAAACAACTACTAAACCAGGGCAGCCTAGCAAATGCACTGTTAATTCATGGTGAAACGACTTTATGTCATCCTGCAAAGCAATTTTTCTTCAGACTAATACACACATACAACTTCATCTTCCATACTTTTGCCGAATATCTATTTGAATATTCAGGGAACAGGTAAGAGCATTCTCAGTATTTTTCAGCCAAAAATAACCTATTTGTAAAAGTAACCTGAGTGTTAATGTATTCTTATAGCAATGTATACCCATATCTAAAAAAACCCATAACTAAAATATGGAAAAAAATTACAACTGCAATTTAATCTCAAAATTTGTCTTGTAAAAATTACAAATGGTCACAGAAACAAAAAGATTGAAGCCAATTTATTAGCATTATTTTATTCATTAACTCATTGCATTCCATGCTTCTACAATAATTCCCTTATTTCTAGTAGGACAAACCACCAGAGGTGAAAAGGATGATTTTTAAAATGTCAGTTAACTGCATTTTTACTTTCGTAATTGAACCACAAGGAGACTGGTTATTTGCAAATATGGCCAAATAGCCAAAAGCAAGACCTTCTTACCTTCTGACGTGGCTGATTGGGGCCTGAAACTACAACGGTATTACAGATTGCCAGAGCAAGAAAGAAGTCAGTGATATACATTGTCTCCAAAGATAACTTGCTGCTAGCTTCTTCTGATTGTCGATAGGAATGAAAAGAAATTCGACTGAACTTCTCCAGCAGCTGTGCATCTGGTACAACATCTGTTTCCTATTATGAAATGAACAAAACTGTCCATCAGGTTATAAACTTAATCTCTGGGGGTTAGATCAGTTACAGATGACCAAAGTGTAGAAGCTCATACAACTTCCCTCCTGTGCTGAGTTGGTTATACCAGGAAACTGAGGAACGCTCTGGAATCTTCACCCCCTTGTGCTAGTCATTGAAAATGGCAAACTTCCTGCCCAAAGAGGTAAACACTAAAGGCTTAGTTCATAGACACTTCAACAGAGATTAAGTATGATGAATGGTATTTAGACACCTTCAGGTACAGAAGCAGAGTTTCTTCTCACATAACCTCAAATAAATATTGGCCACCTAGAAACCTCCTATTAAAACCAAAAGAAAATCCTAGAAACCTCTCAAAACAAAGAACAAACTTTTAGTAAGATGAAGTTGGTAATTTCATTTGAAGTGATCATGGATGCAGAGCAGCAAGAGCCAAAGTGTACACCTTCATCTGGCAATGTCAGTTGCAAATAGGATGCAACCAAGCCATCATGAGACCTCTGATTTTGGTGGAACATAAAAGCGTTTCTTAAATGACAAGCAATCTGATCTGTAAAAAGAGATACCTTCATGAATTACTTCAGAAATTTAGCATCAAAAGCAACAGCTTCTACTCACAATGGGACTGCTGAAAGCCATGTGTCCTGAGTGGGGAATACCACCTGCTTCAGCTTGCCTTTTGAATGCAGAGTAACTACCACACAACTGATTCGAAGACTTTCTGCTCAAAGGTTCATGCACAGCTCTGCAGTTGTGCCCCTGACATTTTGATGTACAGGTTGAAGAATCACACTGAAAATCAGCTGAATCCTCATCCTCTGAACCCAGCTCTTGATAGGATTCCAACCTCTTCGCTAAGGAAAGAGAAACAAAATTATTGTTTCACAAGCAAGAAGAAACATGTCCAAAACACTGCCTAAAGTAAGGAATTTGTTATATAGTTAAGAATAATCCACCATTTATGGAAAATTAAACCTGTAACAAGCCACCACACCGTCTTCCTGTTTGTGCAGCATTCTACTGGATTGAATCCAGAAGAGGGAACAAGAACGATCAGAGTCCTACATAACATGAGTCACATAGATATCGTAAGATAAGATGGAGTTACACAGCCTCCAGAAGGGCACATTGATGGGAGTCAAATGCATGTTCAAGTGAAGGGAAATTGAGTAGAGATAGGAAATAGCCTGTTTTCTGTGGCTATCGGAAAACAAAATGGCCCCATATTGTGGCAAGATGGACTCAGGCTAGGTATCAACAGAGACAATGTGACATATTAGAATGGAATGCCTGAAAAAGCAGTGAATTGGACTTTAGTGGAGGCCCTGAAGAAATAAACCAAATAATTTCATAAAGAATAATAGCAACAATTCTGCTTTAGGCAAGAAAAATGGGACCAGAGTTCCTGGTGTGTTTTCTAGCCTAGTTATGTTATGATGGATCAGGATTGTATGTCAGGAGTTTGACAAATACAGCTGCTAGAAGGAACTCATTGGAACTGTGTTTATTGTTCCAGTATTGGACACCCCCTCACAAAGAGATACACACTTTCTGAGTTTTTAATTGAAAAGCAGGTTTCAGTAATAAAACTGCATCTGGCATGTGGAACACTTTTGCGCCACAGATATAAATGCAATTCTGATCCTGCCCAAAAATCACTGGTGTAAAGAACCTCTGTAGCAAAACACTCCTATGCTACCATGGGCTTGATTAGGAACATATTTGAGTGTTTGCACTGGAGTTCTAAGAGTGTTTGACCATATGCCAGAAGTTGAAATCTCAATCTGGAAAGAATTGGAACTATGTACACTATTCAGCTTTCAAGTTTTACTTCTCACTGTGAAATCAGCATTCCATGAGCATACACTAGCAATTCAGTGCCTAAAATCCACAGACAGCATGGAAAAACTGTTCTGAGAGCTGTGCATTGCTTATTTATTTCATTAAAGTGTGAATACAAACAATGGCATCCTAGCAAAAAACCAATGTTATGTACAGACATGTCCAGCAACACCATGAATTCTCTATTTCTTTGTTATTTCAGGTGGTACCCACTGTACAGGAAAGAAGTGAAAAGAGGAATATCATTCTGTTTCATGCAAACAGAAAACCTATCCACAGGTCAGTCCCCAGCTCTGTCGGTCTAAATGACAGGGAAATAAGTTTATTTTGTCACTTGTGAGTCCCGTATTTTCTGCTGTCTTCTCTTTCTGGAATGCAAATGAAAGAATTCTGTCCCCCATCCTGCCATTCTGGTGAGTCCAAGGAAACAGAGAGACCAGAGCTTACACCTTCCTTGGCAGGCCATCTTCCTGATGTCAACATGAAATTAGTAACATAGTTCTTTTAAAAAATAGGTAAGTAGGAACACGACAGACTGTGGCTCTCCACAACTACCAAATACAAAATCCCACATGAAGCATTGATACCTTTTACTGGAAAGCAGCACCAGTGACTTAGTATGTGTTTGTAGAGGCAGGTTTGGACAACACATGCCAATTCTGCTCTGCTTCCAGGGCTGAAGCTGTTGAGAAGCTGCATGCTCTGTCTGAAGTAACATGTGGCACCTCTAACAACACCACACTGCTCTACCTCCATGGTCCAAGAGGCACACATTACTTTAGCCAGAACACTGCATGCGGGCATCTATATGGAGGATTATTCTGAATCACAGGCATCCCTTTACCCTGGGCAATACAGATATAAACACAGAAATGTATGTTCAGATTAGGCAGCTTCTATGCAAAAGACTGTACTGAGCTGCACTGCAACTCCTACCATATGTAGCAGCTCTATGCATCTGAACAAATATAAACCAGGGCTATAAAAAAGGACCTCCAATGTTTTTCATTGTTTTTGTTGATTTTCAGGGCTCATATAATTTCTAATTTGGTAGGAAGAAACGCATGTTTACTCTCCAAGGAAAAGACAGGGCACAGGAGGAAGTAATTATGTACATAATAAACACACTAATAATTTTGGAAGATAACTTTATGTGAACTACTAGCAGAAGCATGTGTAGACGTATTTTCCCCGGCACACTGAGACCTGAATCAGCCACAGCTGCATCACTCACACTACTCTTAGGTTTCTTTTCTGCAAGTTTTCCTTGCTTTAGGAAATGCTCTGAAAATATAATCTGCTTTTTATTTAAGTTGTTCATTCATCAAGTTCAAAACTTATAAACGTTTTTTCTCACTTTGTTGTTGTCATCCTTCCCAGTACAATTATGCAAATCCAAAGAAGCATCTGGAAATCTGCATTGTAACACTTCCAAAACATGTGCAGAAATTGCTGTAAATTTTGTCTGTAAAATCTGGTCCTGTGACACAACAAAAGAAGGGCTGAACTGATTCATTGCTGTGGCCAGCAGGGTGTGCCTTTTACTTGCAGTTGTGAGCATTTCTATGTGGCAGCAAACCCATCAAAACCACAGAGGGTTTACTACACAGCTGTGCCTTACACGTCCACCCATCAGCACCTCACCTTTGATCTCACATGGAATATTTGCATTGCCAACAGCAAAAGAGCAAATGTCTGCAGGCACTAGTACATACACATGGTAACTGTAATAAACACTTTGTGGTTTTACATAATTAATAAATAAACTAATTAAAGCATTCATGTCACTCTGCCCAATTTTCTCTTCTGTCTGAAGCTGTATCTTCTCCTGGCTCCCAGAACACTTCAAGCTGGCTGTCATGAATTATATACTGAAAGATCCTACACTTTTAGACAATAAGACAGCAACTATTCATTAACACTGCTTGTTGACTTTTTGGCTAATAATAAACAGCTGTGTAAGATCTAAGTAAAAAAAATACAACAGTCATTTTTGATGAAGGTACTTACCTTTGCAGCATTAACACATACATAAACACACACCTGATTGACTTGTGCCTTAAAATTACTGTTAAGTAATGTATTAATACTGTTAAGCCTATATTTAATTTGGGTTACTGTATTCTCAAGAGCAAATGTATGTTGAAGTGGAGTCTTAACATATACTACATAAAGATACAGTGCTAGGACAGTCAACAGGATGTTTAAACCTTAAAATGCCAGGTAAGCATTGGCACTCTAGTTGGAGGAAAAAACAAGAGAGAGGAAAGAGTAGATGGGCAATTTTTCAGTGTTCTGGGTTCTGAATATTCCATGGAGAGAAACAAAACAGAGTAGGCATGACTTCTTCCACAATGAGTAAAGAGTATTTAGTTCATGGTATCAAATATGTTGGAAAAATTATCCAGGTGAACAAAGGTTTGGTGTCTTACCATTTTCCTCGTGGCAATACTCCTTTCCTGCAATGCTGCATCTCCGAAAAACCATCTTATTTTCAGTGAGGGTTCCAGTCTTGTCAGAGAAAATGTACTGAATCTGGCCAAGGTCTTCAGCAATATTTAATGCTCGACACTGAATAGTTGAGTCTGTTTTCTCATGGTAAAAATCAATGTCATTTTGTATCAAATAAATTTGTCCCAATTTGACAATTTCAATTGAAACATAGAGAGAAACTGGGATCAAGACCTACCGAAATAAAACATAGGGATTAAATAAAACCAAAGTCTTTGAGCAGTTACAAACACAAAGTAGCTCTACTGAAGCCAAAGAGTCAATTCAAGGGTACAAATGAGATCAGAATATGACCCATGCTCAAAGCAGACCAGTTACCTGTAATAAAATTATCATCGTCCAGAACATATAGAAGCCTGCTAATGTTGGATGAGTTGATTTCCCATCTGGCTTTGGGATGTTAAAGAAAGGTATTTCTGAATACCTACTTAACCAAATTCCATGACCTTGAAAACAAGAACAAGATAAAGTCAGTCAGTTTTATGTAAAATGTATCACAGTTCAGGGTTACTGTTTTCGCTGTTACACTCTGCACTTCTTTCTAAGCTTTTAAACTACAATTTTATCTCTTGGGGTTTTTTTCCCAACAGATAGTCCCAAGTATCAATACATACATGAATAAACACCTTACAAGCATCTATCAACAGCATGTCTCAGAAATAAAGAAATATTAATGACATTTCACGAACAGTTTTTTCCCTCCAAAAAAACCCCCTGGCAATTAATTGTGTTATCCTTGCTTGTCCAGGTTTTAGTCTACCTGCGAATGCATCATGTCATCATTTTTATGTGTACTCTGAAGAAGTTCTACTAAACATGTTTTAAACACCTTTATGATCTGTTGGAAAAATTAGCCTGTTTATATTTACTCAAGCTAATCTTTTAATCAACCCCTAAAATATCAAGTCAGTACAACTCTAGTCACACTAGGTCTCCATGTGTACACTAGCACCTCAAATGTGTACATGCATCTCATGTTACCTGGAAAATCCTAAGAGAAAGTAGGAGTTTTGCAGAACAGTTCATGAGAAAAAAGAGAAATCAAATGGAGAAAAAGGCTCCAGACCAAAAAGCCTGCATCAGGAACACACTTTTTAACCACACTCCAGATCAAACATGACAACTAAAACCTCACAGCTCTCCCAACTTTCAGGGAATTACAAGTGGATAAAGACTGACAAAATGAATTAGCCCCAAAATAAAATACTTACTATCGTAGGCTGAGAGAGAAAAATAGCAGGAATCTGAGTGATTCTCACTTACCTATTGCACCAGTTAAACACATCAAAAGTAGAAGCAGAACACACCAAAGAATATCAGTGTTCACTTTTCTTTCCAATTTACTGCGCTTGTAATGAGGGCCGCTGTTATTCAGCATGGCTTTGGTTTCATGACCTGCAACCAAAAAAGAGGCTGAAATTCTCTAATTACAGGTATCAGAACTTCAAGTGCTTTATATTTCTAAAGCTTTGGGAAACAGAATATTTCTATTAACTAATATTTGAACAGCCATTATAAATATGAGGAAATTAGATTCTCCTACAATACATGTATTCTGTCCTCCAGAAAACTGAACAAGTTAAATCAAAATCTGCCATGTATACATTAACTTTTATTAACCTACATTAACTGTCACTGATATTCTTTCCTATGGAAACAACATAATTCTTGACCCTTCTATATTATTTCTAGTATTTTCTACAAAATCCTACACCTGTGTTACAACTATCTGGCTGGATACATCGTATTGACTAGTGTAAAAACCTCCACTCTTTCTACAAACTGTAGAACGGAACTAGAAGAAAAGCACTAGCTTCAGTTTTGGATAAGAAAAAGGTCCTAAGCATGTCACGCATTTCCATGTCCATTTCAAAACCTCTGTTTACCACTGCAACTGACACATTGAGGACAAGGACCTGTTCCCACATAACAGATCTGTCCTTCCAGGAATAATCAGGGGTATAAGTTTTTTACTCTTAAAACAGAAACAAACTTGACCCAGATGTGCATTCTTAACATTTCTAGCTACGGCTGCCTTCTGCCGGATTCAGGCTGTTACTCTCCCAATTCCCCTTTGCACAATTTTTTTTTGTTTGTTTTTTAGGGCACATAACTATCTTGTTTGCAAGGCAATCTGTCAAAACCAGAGCAGTTCACTAACCTGCATATACCACTATGCCTACCACAGCTTCTGTGTTTCTTACTGTGCATCCTCGGAGAAGTAAGTTTTCCTTGCTGAGACCCACGCGATCCATGTTTGAATGCTCACTACAAAAAAAAGCACATCAGCTGTAGGACTCCAGCAATTACATTAGGATTTGCAATACCATTAGGAACAGATTTACCAAACAAGCTGCAAGTCACTGACTGCCATCCTGACATCTCTGATCGGACTTTTCAAATGAATGGAGTAACATGAAAGCAGATCACCCTTGAAAATCCGAGCATGTAGGCACTGCAATTTTTTTTTGCATCTACCAGACTAACATTTGCCATCTGGCATATGAGAAGTAGGCAACGCTACTGAAAAGAGATCCAAGACAAATACTGGAAATCTGAAACCCTATCCTATTTGTCTTACCAGCATCAGAAAATATCTGAAAAAAAAACCAAATCTCATCTTAAATATACTGCGATCACTGTCACTCCTGTGGTATAATTTCAGTGCAGGTAGGCCCACTCTTTGTCAAGGTGCTTCATCAGAGACTAAGATTTATATATATTTATTTTTTATTCTCAAATATCTAATGTGTCAGTGTGCAAAGGGAAGAATATAACTCTCAAAACCTGAAAACAAGTCACCCCATTAAACAGTATTTTGTTTTCCTATTATCTATAGAAAATCATAAACCTGTAAGAATCACAGAATCATAGAATGGCTGGGGTTGGAAGGGATCTTAAAGATCATCTAGTCCCTTAAGGTCCCTTCCGACCCTAACCATGAAGGAAACCCCTAACACAAACCCAGCCTGAAGAAAAGACACAGATAGGCTCACCGGTCAAAAGGAGTTTGATCAACTGACTGAACGTTACACAAAACAAATCAAGAGTAGGAAAGGAAGCCAGTCCTTTTGATTTCCAATTCTAAGCAATGCAGCTTGCCCAGTTAGGCCTTGGTCCAGACCAAATACTGTAGATACCATATGTTATGAAGAGCAGATTTATAACAGGTATTTCAAGTAAGAAATACACAATTGCAAAACAGCCTGATCTAAGATGTTGAAAATATTTAATACAAAATAAAAAGCATCAGTGCCCAATCTGCCACTTCGAAAATCCTTCTGGAGCTCTGTCTGTTGGGCTGCACTCAGAAACATAATGGTGCGAACTGACCTCTATCCATATTGTTATTTCTTAAAGCAAACATTACAAGATCTCTGAAAATTATGTCAAAGCAAACGACAATAGTTTAAAGAGCCACCAAACCTACTTACACAAAGCCTCGGAAATGACTGAGGTCGTTGTTAGGACTTTCACACTCTATTCTACTGGAAAATTCTTCTGGATCAATTTCAGAGACCTAAAGCCATGGGAAGGAAAAAAACCCCAGAGAACTCAGACAAAATGTGATAGAAATTAAAAACATCATAAATTCAGAGGTTCAGATATTACTATCTAACAATTTAGCTTCTAAACCGTAGGTTGCTGTTAAGCTTGTGATGGGACACCCTCCCTTTTCAGCCGAGGGTGAAAGACCAGAGGAGGCTGCTGCTTCACTAAAGTCCTTTATTTTGCACTTCCATAGTTTCTGAAGGTAGAACAGGGTTTCGAAGGGGATACACGATAAGGCAAAGCAGCAGCGACAGCGACAGCAGGCTAAGCAGCTTCTTTGCTTCTTCTTCTTGTTCTTCTTGTTGTGCTTGATGTTCTCTAACTAACTTACAGTAGTGGATTATATTTGTTAATTGACCAATAAAATTAACACACTATTCTAGTTTTCTTTTCTTAACCTATCCTGGTCTAATTCTAATGATCGTAAATCTTGTGATCGTAAGACACAAGTCTTACATAGGTATTACACAAATTTGCGTATATAGTTTTTATCAGCTCTTATTGTTTATGTGAACACTCTATCTAAAAAATGTGAACAATATAGTTCCATCGATGTTTTGTCTAGAGTAAGGAAGTTCTGTGAAAGGGCAAAATTCCTGCAGTACAAACTGTGTTTAAGGTCTCTTTGCTGCAGCTTTTTGATGTTTAAGGCACTTAACATATATTTTTACTAAGAGTTAAAAATCTATATTTCTATTTCACTTTCGTGTGCCTTCATGTATCTCAGCTTATCCAAAGGTTTCAATTCAATCCCTGTGCTTTGGTTTTCCTCTGGGCCTGGATCCCGAGGAGCTCTCACTCCAACAGGTTACTGGTGGTGTTGACAGTCTCCTACCTAGCATAAATCACACTTACACATCATAGGACTTCCTAGTAAATATTAAACACAGGCAAGTGTAAGTTGAATTGCTGATATTTTGAGAACACTGGAGAGGACAAAAATGGGTAGAAGGATGAGGAGGAAGAAAAAAACCCCAAAGCAGTAAGAACATCTGAAAGACAGAGATTTCCCGTAGATTTTTTCATTCTATGAGAAAAAAATAAGAAGAGGCACTATCTTCTCTTCAAGCAGAATTTCTTGCAAATAGACTTTTTTTTCCAATACCATGACCAGGATGGTTTCCATGCTAACACAAAGAAAGCAGGTAGAACTTCGCAATGATGTTTGAGACTTACAAGTACCAAAGAAAGGGCTGTTATGAAAGACCACAAGTACACGTTGCAAACGAAGAGCAGGTGAGCTCTTCAGTGAAAAGTCAAGCAAAACAAGTATCCTGTACTAGTATGAATGAAACATGATGAGAAGTAAGAGAAAAGCCAAAAGGGCCTTATCTTTGGAATTACCTGCAATTGCGATTTAATTTCAGTTAATGGCATATGAGTATGCTTCTAGTCTCTAGAATAACACAGACTTGCCTCTGGTATAACTGTCATTTCCAAGCTGAATACCTGCCACTAACCCTTTGGAAAGTCATTTGTTCTACTTTTAAAAAAAAAACCCCAATGACCAATTTAAGGTTTCAAACTCCCAAGCATAACTCTCCAATTCAGAGGTGTTACTGAATATATCTTCTACATAATTACAGGTCTTGGAGAAGGCTGAACTCCCGCAACTGGATGACTTCACATGGGCAGAATAGCAACTGTGAGCTTAAAACACAATCCTGTAAGTAGAATTTGAAACTCAGAAGACATCATATTGTTAACAAGTACTTTCTTAGCTTGATTAAAGGACTTTTTTCCTCTGTGTTGCTGTATTGGTGTGTTGCACTCTATAAACCTCAAGTCAGTATGAACACAGCCTTAGACATTCAGTCTCTCTGCAAATTTAGTTAACTGTGAAAGACCTGTCTCTCCACTGACCTTTCTCATGTTGATTTGCACAGGAAGTACAACATTTCTGTAAAATGTTAGACAGAATACTTGACTGATGCTTTTCAAGAATTTTGCACTGCACAATGATTACCCAAACAAGAACTATCCTCAAAGTGAAATAGCCAAAGCAGTCAATTCTTTTCTTCTACTGTCTGGAAACATCTAGATATATATTGCTACTAGAGCTTCTTGTACCTTGAAACAGAAAGCACTGAAACTCTGAAATCTATAGTGGACACAGCTGTCTACATTCTGCCAGCATAAAACAGAGGTTACAAAAACTATGTCCAAAAGTAGGTATCTTGATATGGGCACTCAGATCTTCCTGGACTGTAAGTTTATTTTCTGTATTTTCTCATTATAATTGCAATTTTGGCAAAGCAAATATTGAGAGTAAAAGCTTTTGTACCTTATTTCTTGAGAAGTTTTCCTACGTTTCCTGGCACAAAAGAGAAGATTTAAATTTTAGCAGAATTAGAATTATTTGGATTTTGTGTAAAGGTCCCTAAAGGAGGGAGACAATAAAGATGGAAACCGTTGGAATTTTGCTTTGGGTAATAATACATGTATACAGAAGGATCAAACAGTCCTTCCTGCCTTGCTGTTTTAAGATTAAATCAAGAAATAAAAATAAAAACAGAAGTAAAAATAAAAGTAAGCACGTGACTTAAAGGAATATGAAACAGCTTTGTTCATGGATAGCACATCACGACCTTGGTATTACCATACCCATTAAGTAATGGCACTTAGACACAACTTCTCCTCACTTCCTTACCACTGCTGTAAATTCAGAGCCAGTTCAGGTAATTTTATCCCAGAGGACTAAACAGTCTGTTGTTATGGACAACACTGAAGCTCCCTGCTGTTGTTTTCAGCATGGTGTTTCAGCAGCAGAACTGAAGACTACAGAAATGTCAGGATTCTTTCATCTTTTAATATTGTCTTTTTTGTGCCAGCCTCCAGCATTTTGGCTGCTAGGTATAATATTAAAGTATTGTATGGGAGTAACAATGGGTTAGCAATATGAAGAAACAGTGGAAAAGATACTATCTGCTCTTCTCTCTAGGTCTTCATACAGAACAGAACTCCCTTCTAAAAAACTCTAATTTCTCACCCATGACATGTTATGCACCATAAGTAAATACTTGAGGTTTACCTGTACTGTTAATTTTGCTGGTTTTCTTTACTTTAAATAGATCTGTCTTTCTCTGGGTTATGTGAACATGCAAGGATTTGCTCCAAAACAACTCAAGCAACAAATTAGAACTGTGTTACCTAGTACCTTGATTTTCAGATGGGGAATGCTGAGCTACCATGAATTAGGCAGTCTAGAGGGCTGAGTTGTTTGAGTTTTTTTAGTTCATCACCTGTCATGTCAGCTTTCTTATACCCTTAGAAAAGCACAATTCCCACCTGCTCTGAATATCCTCTCACCACCTGTCTCTGCTTTAGATTGGTTTCTCCATCAAGGCCTGCAGTTTCAATGTAACAGATCCCATCCAGGTCACTAGAATATAACAGCACCATGTCAGCAGGAATGATTTCATTACGTGAAAGCCGGACGAAGTCCCCAACATTGACATTTTTCCAGCGCTCATCTATGTATTTCTTCTCCTTCCTGAAATACATAGAAGAAAAGTGATTTTTTACAAATGCATGAACTGAAACTCAAAAAACCTACAGGTGCTATTTGTGATGGCTACTACTTCACATGAAAAGTGACATTTTCCAAAATACTGTTTCCCCACATGGAAACAGAGCATGCAAGAAAGAAAAGAAAGATCATTATACTTCCTTTATCTTTGTATTTTACATGCTTGGAATATCCTTTTATGACAGGTATAAAAGAAAAATAATCATGTGTGCAGCACTGATATATACTTTAAAAAGTTTTCTGATGGTTAATTCTGAATATGATTAGTTTGCATTTCCGTCTTTTTATCATCCATGGTAATAACTGCCTAGAAGATTTCCCACTAGCAGACTCCATGCCTGACTTGCACTCACGGTCTGTAATCTGCAGTCCTGCACTGTGAAACACAGATGCTAACATTTGCACCAAACTGTGTGATGCACTCAAATAAAAAACTATCGTGTTCTGTTTGGGGAAATAGTATCACCTTATGAGTACAACATGATGCCATTAACGAGCGATAAACTAGCAGCCTTTCAATTTCCATGAAACTATCTTAGAGGAATTACAATTCACCTTTTAAACAAATGCTACGTACAACAATGCTTAACTAGTCAAAATACTTTGGTTAATACAGTACAAACACATACATGAACTCATTCGCCTCAAAGAAAAAATTTTTTTGGCAAATTTTACACTAATTTGATAACCATTTAACAAAACTGGCAATCAGGTCTCAACTAGTCCCTGAGTGAACTGATCTAAATAGCCTTGCTTTGAGGAGGGGTTTAAGATCAGATGACTCTCAGAGACCTGTTTCAAATTATATAATTTTATGATTCTATAAGTATCCAGAAAGTAACTAAAAGAATTACCACCAACTTTTTCACATAACAGTCATAATCAAATAATAACAATAAAGACTGTTGTCTCTTACCTGCTATATACTTTGGTTACTAAGTTGTTTATCTGTTTATCCATTTTGTACCTTGAGTAATCTTCCAGACCATCCTTCACTGCAATAATTGTCAGAACCCCTATCAGAGGTAGCATTGTAATTTCTTTTTGGAAAGCTTCCACCAGAGGAACCCAATTTAGGATAACTAGAAATAGGAAATACAAATTGGCAACTCTGAAACAAAGAGAAAACATAGGATTTAGCTGTGCTAGCAGACAATGATCCTTACTTCCCCACTCCATGCTATACACACATTTAACTTATCAGCAATTTATCTTTTCTTCACCTGTAATTTAAGAATTATCCAGAATTCTGTTTTCACTCTCAAGTCAACAGATTACTTAGCAACACAGTTGCTTAACATACATGATCAGGTAATGCAGAAACCAAGAATTTTCCTGTATTTTCAAAACTGTCCTCCAGGCACATGTCTTCCAGAGTGAGGCAATGCTGAATTTGCACTCTCAAATTTCCGAGTCCTTTAAACTTAATTTCATCATCTCTTAGGGAAGATGACATGTTTTAAAAAGGAGGCCATCCTGTAACCTCCCTCCGTAGCTTGACAAATCAGCAGATTTCCAAGCAGAACGAAGACGAAAAAAATCGGCAAGAGAGAAAGACATGAGGGAAGGGGAGAAAGATATTTACAGGAAATAAGCTGAAAATCCTACTGCAGATTATTGTGTGGCAGTGCTCCAAGAGTAAGGTATAGTTCTATAGTCCACAGAACAGAATAAGCAGAAAGTACATAAGATAAGGAGAAAAGGATTAGCCCAACAATGATGATACTCAAGAAATTTTGGCCAAATACCGTGTATCTTTTCAGAAATCATAGGTCAGGAGAAGGAATAATTTTTAATACATAGTAACACACACAAACATTTAAATAGAAGGATTCAGCTTCAGAAGAATTACCACAATCAAAAAGGAGTTCCTTACCTGTGAAATTGTTCAAATAAATTCCGTGGTAAAAAATTCAATAAAGTATACCTAGTAGTACGTATTTTGTTGTTCATGTACAGTTTTGATACTTTTTCATACTCTTCTTTAAAATGTCCCAAACAGGGAATCACTATCCTATGTTTGCCAGTAGTTTTTGATGATTGATAGCACTTGCTACTTGAATTGTTGCTGCTGCATTCTCTGCCTTCTGTTGATATCAGTCGCTGCCAGCGGTATCGGGCCCAGCGGATGGGATCTGCCATTGCACCTGAAACACGCTATAATCCAAGGAGTGTCATCTCTCTGGAAATATTTGAAAATACAGCAAGTTACACAACAATTCTGTAAAGGCTTTTCAACAAAAAGTCACAATTACAGTTTTGAATAAGCCCAGGAAAAAAAGTAATTTTCATAATGAACCCAACCCAGACTGTTAATAAGTTATGTAAAGTCAGGAACTTCTGCTTCAAAGATTGAATTTACCTGAATTTCATCAACCCTTTCAGGGGTTAATGTGATATAATTTGGTTTCAGGGGTTATATTTGATAAAACCCTTTCAGGGATTAATTTCAGGGTATAATTTGATTACTCTGTTTAAAATGCACAATATTTTTGTAATAGCAGTCCACCCACCAGTTTCTCATGCTGTAGTATGGTGAAAAAAGCAGACAAGCTGCTAACTCTGCAAAGAACAGCATTTTGAAAGGAATCCTCATCTCAGACAATGCAGTCCATGCTGATGGTTAACAAACCTTATTAAACTCAGAAGTCAACAATCCAGCAATATGCATCTGAATACACCCTTAGACATGAAGTGAGGAATTGCCAGTGAAAGGCACTAAGTAGCTATCATGAACAAAAACCTTCTTCCAGTGAATTAGAAAGAGGTTTGAGAATTTTTAACAACTGACAAACGATGAAGAAATTTCATGCCAATGTTTCTCCTCTATCTACCTAGCTAAGCTCTAGCATGCTACCCAGAAATTTGTTTTTGTAAAGAAAGCCAAAGTTCATAGTTGTAGGTGACACTTACAGCTATACGTGATGCTCACTTTATCAAATCACCCAATGCAGTCAGAAAAGGCCTCTTGTACAAACCATGCTTTAGTAGAAGCTCAAAAGTGCTGGTTTATATAATGAAGTTTTCTACAATTTGCAAGTTTCAACTAATGGTTGCTACATTTCTTGTATTACTTCTTCCATAGAACAGCTCAACGTATATTTGTTTATAACTATGAATTGCATGAGACCAAAATCATCAGTACTTCTCGCTGAAGATTACCTTCCTTCCATCTGGTATCTTACTACCTGCATCGATTCTAGCAAAATTTTTGACTAAATCCTCTTCCTAAATTCCCACACAAAAGCTGCTTCTAAAACTTGCTGTGTCTTCCTAAATGAAATCTCTTTACAACACACTCTCCTGCTGTGTGCTTATCAAACTAATCCTCATTTTGGCTTCAATCAATTCAAGCTTCTATTCATGTGGTGTCGTTCTCTGCTATTGACAAATGCCACTCTATCCTGCTCAGATTCCTCCAAGATCTAAATAGTAGTTCTAAATAGTAGATCCAGTAGCTGCTCTAAATAATAATTTTCCAAACTATCAACTTGACTATTTTATCCAAACTATCTTCTCTTACATATCTTCCTTGATTCTTCTATTACAATTGCAGAATTCTTGACACATGAGCACAATGTCCTCACCAGGTCCTCTAAAAATTGGGTAGTATTTGCAGATACGAATACATCAACCCGTTCTGTTCTGAAAAAGAAGATTCTCCACTAAAAAGCCTGGAAGTCTGTGTCAGTGCCCTACAGCTAGAAAGCTTTTCTCTAATGTTTATCTGGCCTCTTCATCTCATCAAATTAAGATGGGACATTTTTGTCCTATCAGGATTAGATGTGGATAGCTATTGACTGTCACGGTGTCTTGGACGACTGTTACCATGTACATGAAAATCATGTTCTTCTTTAGAAACCCTGACCCGCACATGAAAGAGAGAAAAAAATAAAACCCTCTCTATAGTATTTCCTCTCAGCATCCCCTGGCAGTACCCTTGTTCTTCCAAGGCCCTTCTGCAGTGCTCCCCCAGACAACATAAGGGACCAATCTGAGGAAAAGGCTCTCCTTTTTTCTCAGTTCTAAACCTTGTGGTCCCAGTAATCATCAGACTACCCAAGGTTGTACGGATATGCAGCTATGTCTGGGACTTCTTAGAGAAGCAAGAAAGAGGTTGTGAAGATTTTTGAAAATACATGGCATTCTTTTATTTTCACAGAATGTAGCATCTTCTATCTTTGCTTCCTCTAATCCTACTGCTTGGGAGATGGTTCCCAGAGGGACTGCCCTCTGCATAGCGGTTACTATCCCATTTTAGTCAGGGTCAGCCTTTCCTCCAGAAATGGGAACTGACACTTAGAAGCAGCTACTTCACACCAATTAACTGCCTTTAATGTACGGCTGCCATATGAACACTGATCTGTACACATGTGAAAAAAATGCTTCAGTTAATTTACACTGAGCCTGAGAACAAGTCTAAAGCTTGGAAGGTCTTCAAAACTGTTTAGGGACTGCAGAACATGCTGCTAGTGGAGTCCATACATGACTGCGCAGATTTCAATGCACCTAGAGCTCCCAAACCCCCAAATTAACATGGAGCCATCTATAAAAGTCAGGACTGAATTAAAGAACAAAGCACTGAAAATAAAAGCATTTTAAAAGATGACTGGTGGAAAAGAGGTACGGGGGTTTTTTCCCTGCAATCACAAATTCTGGCAGTTCAACTATTAAAAAAAACCCCAAAATTCAGGATTTTGGATGGCGTCCTTAGGGCTTGGTCATTTTGAGGAAACAACAACTCTCCTTAATTGTCTCTGCTGTGACAAAATCAGTAATTGTACAAAGAGATTTTATGCAAAGAGGGGCCTTTTCAAATAAATTTTTGCTTTAACTAAAAACGTGCTGGATTATCAGGGAAAGTTTTAACATGATTTCTTCTGTTAAATTTATCAGACTCTTTCAAGCTTTCATCTCTAGTATGAATCATACAGGGTGTGTCAATTAACCATACTTTTGCCCAATAATCTGACATATCTCTACACACTGTTACGGTGTACAATGTCCTAGTAGCAAACTTAAGTAAGCAAATGCCAGGAAATTTCTCAAAATGCCACCAGCCAGATATTTGAGAGCAGGTTACATTTGTAGTGAAAATCATGTTTGTTTTCGTAAGACCAAGCAAACAAACATCTGATACTGATGAAGAAGCAGTAAAAGTAAAGGAAGGAACTCTTTCTCAATCTCCCAGGGCTAACTGGAATGCAAAAGCTTTAAACTGCAGATCCCATTCATTCAGTGAAAATTATATAGGTAAAATAACCTATACAGCTAAAAGACACCTCACAAATTTCAAAACTTCCTAAACTCTTTTTGGTTTACATAATCTATTATCTTTTGTAGCATTTGATACCCAGGGACCACGATTTATAAAAAATAAAGCAGTTGGGGGAAGCAGGGAGGAAGAGTACTGGACATTCTAACATGACAGCATGTTAAGGTGGAATTCCTCACCACTGGATGAGGAGCTAATAGTTTAAACTGAATATGCAGTGTTGCTGAAGAGCAGTCACACCTCACCACATACATGTCCTCCCTGACTCTTGACACAGTTCCAAAACCTCTGCCCCACCCTTCCTCTTCCTTCTTAAGAGAAACAGAGCTTAAAAAGGAACAGGAAACATCAGATTCAGTTCCGTGCACTGCATATTTTTGTCAGTATCTCCAGTATTCCAATGTAACTACTTTTAAGAAAATTGAAGATTGTAGGGATGAGAAATAACTAACACAAACCCACCACATTGGAAACACTGTATGAGAAATAACAAGTGATCTCCTATGATCAGAGAGGTGAATCAGACAATTAACAAACATCTTGGGAAAAAAGTATCTGGATCTCATACTCTGCCATAATGCTCTCTGACTCATCTGGGATTTGACTGAGCTACTATTTTGCAAATAAATTTTTTAAATGATTTGCATCATCCTTTTAAAATAGCACTTTTGAGGTTTCAAACTTCAAAAACCTCTTTTGCATTTCTCAACTCTTTTGAGTAATTTTATTCTTTTTTCCTCTTTAAATTTGGTTCATAAAGTATTGAACACATTTTCTGTGGTCAGAAGGAGTTTCATCAACTTCAAGTTAGATATTTTAAAGGATTAAGTCACCAAAGATCAAATAAAAGCTATTTTAAACAATTTTTCTAATAAATCCCTTCCCTTAAAACATTATTTGACCCTCTTGTCACATTATTTTTCATAGTCAAGTCTTGAGTTCCTCAGCTAATGTGAATTTAAAGCAGTAACACAAAACAGCAGATTTTTCTTTAAACACTGGCAAATTATCCACGAGTTACTCTGAAGCACTGTTTTTAGAAGTTTCTTTCTTAAAAAAAAAAAGGTTATGTTTAAAAACCCCAAGAATAATGTTCATGTATATGAAAACAGGGGGCCTAAATGATCACATGGTAAGTATTGAGGACAACCTCACACAAGCTAGCCTGTCCTCATTTTCACACTGTACACTATTCAAGTGAACACTGCTAAATGGCAGTAGCTGATGGAGAGGCAGTTCAGGTATGTCCTATACTCAAAAAGGGAAGTTCTTGTAGTAAGCTTAATAATGTCACATGATGATGAAATGTGGAAGGGAATTATATGATACTGGATTTATTTGCTTTCTTGCTTTTTTTTCTACACCAGTTCCTTCACATACTCTGATTCTTTCCTCTTCTTATAAAGCATTTGGAGATATGAAAAACTGGAATGACGAGATATGGTTAACAGGAGATAGCTGGCTATCATATCTTTGTTAGAGCAAGGCACAGCAGCATCATTTTTACCACAGGACAGATCAACACTATATACTCTCCATGTTTGACCATCCTATATCACAATAAAAACAGGCTTTAAGAACTCTCTGCTAGTGGTAATGCTGAGAAAAGCCCTACTTTTAAATGGTCTGTACCCTGGAAGAAGTGCCTTTCATCATAAGGCCCCATGTAGGCATTCTCTTGTATGTGTATTTCATGTCCATAAATTGTTTTCTTTTCCCATCACTTCCCTTCCATTGTCCCTTGTAAATTCTGTCAGCTTCCAGTTCTGTGAAGTATCACCTGCATATCTGCATGCAAGCCTTTGCTCCTAGCTTTCCTGCTGGGGGATGGAGCTGACATTAAAAATTCCTTAGTTCCAGTTATATTACAGGCAGCCTTTGGCAAATCACTTAGCAATCACTGATCTCTCCCATACTAGATAATTTCTTAAGATCATCAGCAAAACAGATGTGTAGATAATTTAGCCTATGTTTATGCTGCTCTGGAACTGCACCTTACTATTATGTTGTGGTCATTTGCTCACATGTCATGTGAAGTGCCTTACCATTTACCCTGGCTTCTCCTAACCACTTCCTCCCTTCTGACAACATCCTTCTCTTTTGCTGTGACCTCCAAATAATTAGTCCTCGTTCTTCTTTCAGAAAATTCTTTGTTAAATGCACTTGGCAAATGACATATTTGACAAGAATGTTCCCCAGACCTTTGGCACATGCATGCTTATGGTGTGTCTCTGTCCTGTTCCTTCTCAGGCAGCGTGCAGTAGGCCTTCATCTGGGCTAGTTTCCAGTAGGAAGTAATAAATCAATTCTTGGCAAACAGAAATGCAATCAATAAAACTGCATTATTTTACCTGAAAAATTTCTACAGCACCTAAAAGGGAAACAACTCAGACAATGAATCTCCCCAACAACATCCCTTTTTCTTTCCTCCCCACATGAATATATCAGGATGTTCTGCAGGTCTGAGGTTCTGGGCGACCACGGAATATAAAAAATGCTAACACAGATGGTGGTCACACTACACAATGCTATGGAAGAGTGGACCATCCCCAATCCACACTAGAGTCCCATTTAAATCTCTTAGCAAGTGTTGCTGCACAGGTTCACTAGCACTTTTGTCATTACACTGACAGAACCATACAGGCTAAAAGTTAAAAACTCCTCCTAATCATCTGTTAAAACTCAGAAGCTAGCAGAAAATGAAGAAGCTTCAGGGAACCAGGGCCTGAAGGTGAAGTTACACTCTGAAGAACAAATACTTCTTTTCTCCAAAGGTTTGCTACTTTCTCTGTAACATGCAATTTCACAAATTTGTCACATGTCTTTGCAAGCCAATACGAAATCTGCTGAGACATTTTAATATGCCAAATAGATCTGGGTAAGAAACTTGTGCTGTCAGTTTATGGGACTAACAGCCAAAAACCTGCAGGAATCAAAACTTCAATTTGAGAAAATGATGTGGTTATTTGCAACCATATATTCTGAGACATATTTATAAAAGAGATGGAAGAACTCTTGAATTAAGAGTGGAACGCAGATGTTAGTATGAGAAGTCAATTGCTGTGGCACTATTTCACCATGCACTCCTACCTACAAAGTCTAATCTACATGGGCAACACTGAAAACTTGCAAGCCTTGAAAAGCCTTGGATCTTAGAACGGAGATTTCTTGGTTGTGAGTATGTTAAGCCAGCCATCAACAGCTCTTCATAACTGAAAAATAATCAGCAGGACGCATTAAAACCCAGGAAGCGCCAAGGCCCCCACACAAGGATGGATGCAAGATAATTTAATAGTAAACCACGTAGCAATACAGGTTAACATACTGTAGTGTGGGAGCAGTATAAAAAAGCAGAAAATCTGCTTCACCTTGGGTAAAGTTATTTAGGACGCCAATCAGATCTTGTACCTACAGACACAACCAAACCATACACTAGCAAATTTTTGGTTTAAATTTGAGAAGAAATTGTTTCAAAATAGAACTGAAGACTGCTGGAGCGTGATCATCTGTGAAAATATTTTACATCCTTTTCTCCATTAATGAGAAAAGATCTGCTTTATGCCCTGTTCTCATGCACCACATTAGTCTCAAAACTGTAGACCAAAACCTTACAGGTTAAGTCTTACTCTTTTATGACTGTCTTTTCACAGACATATATCTTTAGCTAATGGTCAGGCAGCATTTAGTCACTACAGATGCTTTGCTATGTGTGAAATTCAGATGAATTTCACAGTAAGACTAAGGTGTGGACCATATTAAAAATTTATACTGGTGTTCACGTGATGCAGAAAAATGTGATTTTTTTTTTTTGGTAGCTATGTACACTCCCCATGCTACTGTAAATACTTCTGAAAGAAATGGATATATATTGCCAGTATTGCTGTTTTTTAAAGGGCCAAAACTCTGCTGTGTAGATAAGGTCTAGTGTACTCATTGAAATTTATACTAAAAGTACCTGTTACAACAGGAAACTGTACAAGAGTTCCTAAAATCCTAGTTTAGGTCTCTGACTAGTTTTTTTCATTCTTCTGGTTTTCTAAGAGACCTACATTATCAGCTTCTCAAGAATTCCATAAATTCCCAAGGCATCCACTGAGGTTTTCAGGTCTTATGCTCTAGGGTTAGCGAATTTTTGACAAAACCAACTCTTGTACAACCTCAGGAAGACAATCAGATTTGCCACAGAGCAATAAAACCTGCCTACTGCTTGGGGATATGTTGACAGGAATAACCTGTGAATCCACTTTAACCACTAGAGAATTCCTGTAAGACTATAAAACATGACTCTTGAGACGGTATTTCAGACTTGAAAGTAAGAAGTAACCTACAGCAATTGAGGGCTCAACTACAAATGTGTATCTTCTAAAGTTTTATTAATAAAAATGAAGCCAAAATATATAGAAGCCTAAAAAGAATATGCAAGGAGTTAAGAATGCTGCAATTCTGACCCTAGTAACCCCAAAACTATTTAAGACACTAGAGAATCAGTGCTGAGAGTAGCCGAATTGAGTTAAAAGTTAACACTGAACAGAATTGTTCTCACTTCTACCTTCCACTCCTGGCTTTGTCAACTCCTTCATAATCAGTCTGGTACTTACTGAACCTGGTTCTCACTGCTCTGCAAGACGTTTTACTAACTCAAAGACAGTAACATTACTGGATTTCCCAATCCATCATTACAGCTGTGAAAGTACTCATGTTGTCACAAGCAAGGTGGGACAGGAATGTCTGATTAGAGAGTATCTTTGAGTACTTATGTAGAGCACTCGGTCCCAATCTCAGTCTATTTTTCATTAAAAACATTTATCAGCTCTGGTTATTGCCTTTGAAATTCAGGTAATCCAGGGTAGTGGCAATTACCAAAAGAATCCTCACCTGTCGGTCCTACCTCTTCCTCCTGTGAACAGTAAGTGCCCACACACTAACTGTAAAAATTCACTCAGAAACAATGGCTTCAGACCAGCTTTGGAGTCACACAGAAGAGCTCCGTGAATTAAATTCCACTTCGATCTTAGGTAAACCACTTAGTGCCCTCTCTGCTGGAAACCACCACTAATGAAAACAGGATAATACTGTTATCTCTTGGTGATGATATGAAGACAAGTATGTTTTTCAGTACGTTTTTCTCAAAACCATGGTCACTGATGACATGTGAATACCCTAAAAGTATTGCTCTGTAAGTACTAATAGTAATTTTGATACGGGAAGAACATTTTTCTTCAGTAGCTGTATTTCTGACAAGAACTTGGATTTTTCTTTCCCATCTTTGTGAATACTTTTTATAATTAAATCCGGTAACTATTGCTGTGATTCGACCTGTCTGCAACCCTTCGTACTTTCCCGAAGTTTCAGGAATTTCCCTATGACTTATATGGACTTAAGTCTACTTCCTTGCCATGAATCTGTAAAGCAGTAAAAAGCTGACACCTCAGTCACCTCCGTGAACTATTAAAAAGAAGGCTTTTGTTTCTGTGGTCAAAGTCGAGGAGATTCACATACGCAATGCCGAGGGGGAGGGGAGGAGGGGAGCTCGTGGCCGAGGGGACATTTAAAAACATAAACCCACAAATCGTCCTTTATCACCGCCCACGACGTTCCAGCCACCGCCGGGTTTCGCAGGGGCCGTTCCGGTCCCGGCAGCGCTTCCCGGGCCAGCTGCCGGCGCGGGCGAAACGCCACCCGGGGCGGGCTGAGGGGACCTCCGCCCGCGGCTTCCGCGTTTCCCCCGCCACGTCTCGGTCCCGGAGCCCGGCGCCGCTGTCCTCCCGCGCCACTATGCACGCACCCGACCCCGCGGGCGAGCTGCCCCGCTGAAACTTTCCTGGACTTACCGATGGAGCCGCGCACATCCCCGGGGAATGGCCGCGCTCCCGCCCCGCCCCGCTCCGCCCCGCCGGTGCTGCCCGGCTCCCCGGCCGCCTCCGCCTCACCGCCCCTCGCCTGTCCTCACCGGCCTTTGGCCGTTCGTTCCTTTCGCCTCTTTCCCTTTTCGCTCTGATCCTCCTCCCCCGAGGAGTGACTGAGGCGGGACCCGCCGGGCCGAGCTGCGGCCGGCGACCCTTCCAGAAGCGGCTCCTCCGCACACTCCACGGCTCTGGGTGAGGGAGATTTGCTCGCTGCCGTAGAGTCCATGACGCCTTAGTTAGTTATTGTTTGAAGGGTTTTTTTTCTTTACCTTAAGGCCTCAGCAGATGGAGGTTGTGGTAGGAGTATTACTGTCACAGAACCTGACGCCCTTGACAGCTCGTCAGGGAAACCGATGTTCTTACTCTTTTACAGTCATTTACAGCACTGAAGGCAGCTTGGCCCGTTTAAACATCAAGTTTTCTAGCCACTGTGCTAATCGAGATGAGCAAATACTTCCTCTTGTTTTCTAGGAAGTAAGCCTCTGGCTATTGAGAAACTGCCCAAATTGTCTTAAACAAATCACTGCCATCAGGAACCTCAGTCCGTTTTTTCATCAATCCTTGTGAAGTCCCACATTGTCTTTTATGATCTCATTGCCTTCCAGGGCACTCTTGAAGGCTAACAATGAAATCACATGGCCTTTTACATGAAAGTGAGAGGACTCCTGGTTCAAGACCATTTTCTGCTGGACAAGAAAGAAGAAAAAAATATCCATCAGAAAATGTTAATTGCAGATCTCTTGGTCCCTATTGAAATAGACTAGGATTACCAGTACTTGTCCAGTGTCAACTTGTCCAGTGTCAACAATGAATTCCTAACAGAGAGCTGGGAGGGCTGTGCTGAGAAATGGCACTTGGTTGTGCTCTCCTTCCTATGTATGTGCGTGGTGTTGTTTTCCTCTATTGTCCTGGATTCTAGCATGCCCCGCACCCCTGACCACACACTGAAGACATTTTGGTTATGTTCAGTGAACAGCTGATGATGGTCTGTTCTTTGGCATGCCCATATGGCTAGTGGAAATTTCAAAACATATTGGCCTGTCAGGTGGAATAAAAATTCTACATGAAGGAAGTCTGTCACTACTGCCTTGAAATTATGTAGGTTCTTCTTCTTGGCAGGAAAAGATGTGGAATTCTGTTTCCTTGCAGGATCTACCACCTTTGCTGGCTCAGGTGCTGTAGGAAAGAGGAATCAACTCTGGGGAGGGCAGAGCAAGCTGCTGCAAAACACAAGGTGGTAGTAGGCTTTGCCAAAACCCAGTTACTTTAAAGTGATTTAATTGGTTATCATTGATTTATTGGAACATTGAAGTTGGCAGAGATGTTCGACAAAGAAGAGACCATCACACTGCTTATAACCAACCACAGCTATTGTAATCACATTGCAGCTGTAAATAATTAATATCCAGATGCTTACATTTTCCATTCATATTTTTTTGTGCATGACAGTCCATTCTGTAAGCCTACAACAACGAAAGGCATTATTGTTTCCCTTGTTTGCGCAGCAATAACAATTGTCTCAATTAGGCCTGTACATCAGTGCACACAAAAATACCTGACCAAACCATAAATGAGCCACCCCGGCTGCCAGAAAGAGCACAGCTGCCTTAGTGCAGCACTCTGTGCAGTTTCATTACATGTGTTGAAGCAGACAATATGAGCTGCTTGGAGATGTCAGGCTCATCAGGTGAGTGGGAGGCATTGCTGACTTGGCCATTACATACACGTTTTCACTTTTATCCTTCTGTACAACTGTCCAGTAGTGTGAATGGTCTTGATCCCAAGCATGCAAAGCAACCATCCAGCAAGTCTGAAGTGTAATTAAACCGTCTTCTCCCAGGTATCCTATGTAAGGGTAACTACAAAGAGCAGAGTCACCAGAGATGATGCTTGATTGAGAAATGTCACTGATAGTTTTTCTGCATGGAGGTAATAACACTGAATGTCCTCCACACAGATATATCCCTTTTTTTTTTTCTCACAGACATCTGCAAGTGTCTTTTATACATCTCCTGAACCTCCACATGAAAATGGAAAACTTTGAAATTCAGGTCATCCAGGGTAGTGGCAATTAACAAAAGAATCCTCACCTGTCGGTCCTACCTCTTCCTCCTGTGAATAGTAAGTGCCCACACACTAACTGTAAAAATTCACTCAGACACAATGGCTTCAGACCAGCTTTGGAGTCACACAGAAGAGCTCCGTGAATTAAATTCCACTCCGATCTTAGGTAAACCACTTAGTGCCCTCTCTGCTGGAAACCACCACTAATGAAAACAGGAATAATGGCAATTCTGTTATCTCTTGGTGATGATATGAAGAAAAATATTTTTTAAATAAGTTTTTCTCGAAACCATGGTCATTGATGAGATGTGAATACCCTAAAAGTATTGCTCTATAAGTACTAAATTAATAGTAATTTTGATACGGGAAGAACATTTTTCTTCAGTAGCTGTATTTCTGACAAGAACTTGGATTTTTCTTTCCCATCTTTGTGAATACTTTTTATAATTAAGTCCAGTAACTATTGCTGTGATCCAACCCTGTGAGTGACCATGAGTGCTCTGCACCCCTCCTTATTTTCCTGAAGTTTCAGGAATTTCCCTGTGACTTATACGGACTTAAGTCCAATGACACAAGAGCTGTTGATGACTCCAAAACAGTCACAGAGCTCTTTGTGTAGTTCAAAACCTTCTATCTGTTCATGGCTGCCATACCTCTGCAAGTACAAGCATGAACAACTCAGCCAGCTGTGCTCATACTGGCACTGTTTGGGACACATGAAAGAGAGGAACTCATGTGAACTGCCAACTAGACATGCTGGCAGACTGAAAACTTTCCCATGAAGACCTCAAAGGAAGAGGGAAATTTGCCACAGCATGCTAATCAAACATTTCCCAGAGCACCTCAGTTCAATGGGATGTGCAAACCTGGGTCTGATTCTTCTCTGGGAGAATCTCTTCCCCAGAGGAGAATCATACCCAGTGATGACTCCAGTGCCAAATCCACATAAATAGCAGTGCCGGTGGGGATTTGGGGTTGTAGACACAGATGGTTATCATTACTGCAGTGTGGATGCTCCCAGATCAGCTTAGTGCATTCATATGAGGTCAGTGGATGTACTTGAGAGATCCAGTGTGTATTTACAGTGTAAATGGTGACATATTATGGCATCCACTCTAGTTCAAATATATTTGAAGATGTGGTGGCATATTAATTATAACTTACAGCCAGAAAGGGAATTGAATATTGCCCAGTAATTTCATCATGCTTTATTTTCTTAGCTCTGCAGTAAATGCAAATAATTTAACTGGAGCAGAGATTTCACAAAACCCCCCTTGAATTTTAAATTACATTGAATTATTGTTTACCACATAATTGGCTGGTAAATGTGTGTTTAGAGTCCTAAGCAGTGTTGCCAGTGCAAATTAAAGCAGTCTGTTGTGCTTATCACTAAGGTAATTTCTTACTGCAAGATCCTCAGATATATTTCCTGGCAGGATCCCTGGAGGACAGATACACAGTGAACAAAACAGCTGTTTATCTGCTCCAGTCTGTGTGTGGCCATAGCCTTTATTTACCATGCACTGTCTAGATCTGTACTGGTTTATTGATTTCCTGGTGAGGAGACTGTTTTTATCACTGGAGTGAACATTTTATAAATAGTCATCAATTTTCCTTCACTGCTCCCTGTGAGGCAAGACAGTGTGAATGCTTTCAGGTTACAAATAAAAAATGAAAACAAAGGAGAATAAACACCACAACATGTGTTTGTTAGTGTTTGTTAGTGAATCTGAGCCTACATGCTCAGTTTGAAAGACTGAGCATTTAATATTTTTATAGTGCAAGATATATTCTATGTAAATTATATACATTTTGCAAATCTTGAGAGATGTAGAGTTGTATGTAAATATTATCATGGGAACTTCCCTGAAAGGCACTTTCAGGGTCATGAAATCCGTGTTACTGCAAGCATGCCCTACAATCTGGTTCATAAACTGACTGAACTTTATCTAAAACTAGGTAGGTATTTTGCTCATATTACTGTTCTAAAAAACTGTCCCGGAGCATGGTTGCTGTGAGGCTTAAGAATTATCTTCTAGCTTCTAAACTCAATTTCATACCCATTTGCTCTTATACTAGCAGTGACCACTGCTTCCATTAAATAATTCTTTTTGTTCCTGGTGTTTATCAATCCACCTTTGTTTTGCTAAAGTAAACCAGATAAGAATGAATCATATCAAACTGACTGAAGGCTAACTAAATTTTGAATAAAAGTGTCCTGCCAAAGGTGTAATGCAGTTTAACAACCCATTCAGACCTTAGTTAATGTTGGATACATTGCTGTGACATAGCTTGTGTAGACAAGTTTTAAGGGAATAACTGACTAATACTCGCTCATGTAATCCTCATGCTTTGCCTGTGATTTATACCATCAGCTTTAGGCAACTGCAGAATGGAAGGAATCAGGAAGCTGGCATTAGATGCCAGTTCTGGAGAGCAGTTATTAGCAGTCAGTAGCAGTTATTATTATTGGCATAGGACTTACTGATTGTCACTCACTGTGGTTTGGCATTGTGTGTATTAAGAACTTCCATCCTGAAAGCCACTAAGATGATTTTGTTCTGGAGATTTTCACTCTGCAGAAAGTAATTATCAGCTGGAATTTAACAAGGAATCTGAAAGTCTTTCACTTTTCACTCTGAATTAACAAGACAAGCAGAAAATAATTTTAAAAGAGATACTGTCAACTTACTGCAGCTCATAATGCAGCAGGAATTTACCTCTTATCCTGGCATTTTTACTTTATCCAATAGAGAAGCTGAGTTGGTAATCTATGGGAAGACTCCAGCTTCTAACAATCCATGTTCACTCCCCATGAACTAACATGGGCCCATTTAATATGAAGACACAACTCTACCCCTAAAGAAAAGGAACAGCATCTAATGCTGCTACTTGTGGACTGAGGGAAAGGTGTGTATGATTGGAAAGCAGTTCTAGCTAAGTGGATTTACACATAAGCAGATTGATGCACTTCGAAAATTGCTTTATTCCTTCTTTTTCTGTTTACTCTGATGTGGCAATTTCCCATGGCTAATATTTAACCTTATCTACAGCTCTAAACTTGTCATTAGCTGGTTTACACTGTTACAGTTTCATTGTGTGTCAAAACACTTTCGATATGAACTTATGATATGTACTTATGTGCCTTCCTTTTCATTGCATATAGAAGCAAGTTGACTTGTTGAATTTATCTGGTCCACAAATAACCTTAGTTCTACACTTTCTTTTTATCAAACCACTTTATCAGCTAACAAAAGGACCCGAGTCAGTGAAACCAAATGAAATATTTAGTAACTGTTGCTTTTTGCTCTGTCTCTCCTTGTATAAAGTTATTGTCTGGGTTATAATATTTTTCAAGGGTTTTTTTCCTATTAAATTTTTCTACAGTTTTTCTAACACAATTTCTGCTGGACAGTGACTCCAAACCATCAGCAAATTTTGTCAATATTCTAACTTAGCTACTTATGCCACAATTACTATATCCATTTCTTGAACAAATAAAAATAATCCAGCAGATGGATATGAAGATACCACTTAAGACTTTTTGATTCTTTCAGGTATTTTCCACAAGGGAAAATCCAAGGCTGGTTTCCCATAAACAAGTTAATTTAAGGTTAGGAAACCTAGTATCAGATTAAAAGTGTCCACAAGACACCACAATGAAAAAAATCTAATTTTTATGGTTCATGTATATTTAAACATTTTTGAAGGTGAAACATTGTCCCAGCAGACATTATATCTGATCATTTCACTTTCTAGAGCCAGTGTAAACCAAGATAAAGTATAAACAGAGATAGACCAAGACTGAGACAAAGCAAAAGTATAGCTTTAGTTAACTTAGAAGAAATGCTACCACGTGTTTCTGATGTTTCAGTTAGCCCAGTTCATCACAGATCCAAAGGCCATACCCATGGTAAAGACAAGAGAGATTTATACTTTCACAGGTATTGTAGGTCAAGTTCGAATTTAGAAGAAAGCCTAGGGTTTACTTGTAACCTGCACTATGCGACAATATTAAACCAACTGCTCTTTGCTAAAACTTTATGTCATATATTCCATTGTAAATAACATAAGAAAAAAAGGTGTCCCATTTTCAAGTGAATAATCCACATATTCTCCTTATTTTGCTCCTACAAGTAGAAGAACTATTTAAGGAAAACTAGGAAAATTAACATAATTGTAAATTTTCTATTTTAAGTCACTCAGTATTCTCTGGAAGTATTCTCCAAATTGTGAAATGAAAATTTCTTACTACATTCTTTATTGTGTCTCCTGGGAAAACAAGTAAGTCATGTCTTCACAATGCAAACAAATTTTCTATAGAGCTCTTCTCTAGAATTTGCTCCAGAGTAACTCTAAAAAAAACCCAAATGTCAGCTACTTCACTGAAAATTAAAAATACCTCTTCTGATGTAATAACATCAAACCATTGAAAACTTGGTGTGAGCAAAATACTAATCAAAATATCATTGTCACTCACATAATGAGATCCATTATTTTATTCATTATTCCTATAGCAATTTTTACCATTCATTATTACAATAGCAAACCCTACTCGCATGTAGCATTTTCCTGTGTACAAAACTCTTGCAATTGTTCATGAACCAGAGAGCTTCCAGACTTCTTCAGTTGGCTGGTAACGTTTTTAGGAAAATTAGAACGTTTTTTTTTTTGTACCAAGAGAGATTACACATAGACAAGCTGAGATGTTTGTATTGGCACAGTGTCTTATTCATCAGCAACTAAGCCATGAGAAAATTTCCAATGCAAAGAAGTACCTCTCTTCTTTTTGTGTCTTTGCTAATTTGNAAGAAAGAAAAAAGGGAAATTACAGTAATAGGATTCAAAGCACATTTTGTCCCAGGAGTCATGGAGGTCATGGGTCATGGTGGTTATAAAACCACAGCGAGAGTTAGCAAGGTTTGAAAACCTGGTAAATATGCAGAGCCTGTCCAGGACTCTGACAACTGCTTCTAAAAACCTAGTTTTAAAATTAATATTTGAATAGTCAGCTTTGTGAGAAGTTGTCACTTTCATATTATATGTTTTGATATGTTTTGGAGAAGTCTATTCAATTGTTATTTCCCATGGAAAAGATGAGCAGAAGTAGGAAATGGAGATATGAAAAGCTGCTCCATAGTGTTATTTTTTAGAGACCACAAAGAAGTCCAGACAATCTGGCTAATACAATGTGCTGGCAAGCTGGACACAGACTGACAAGACTGAGAAAGACTTATAAATACACAAGGAAGTTGGCTGGATTTACCCTGGAAGTGATTTAGTGAAAAAGCACTGCTGTGCCTTACTCTGGATGTATCTGTATAAACAAACTGCTTTTTCTTAGTCTGTCAAAATTACTTGCTCTTTATATGCCCTTGGTTGAAACCAGCTCCATCAGCAGAAACAGAGTATTGCCAGCGTAACTTTTACCAACTGCTGTTTTCATTTAATTTCAAATATGATGGGACAAAAATAAAATCTATAGTAGCTGTAATAGTAGCTCTCAACTCAAGAGTTATATAATAAATACAGTCCATGAAGTCATTGCGTAGATGGGATGTATGTACTGGAGTGTTTATTATTTTAGGAATACTTTCTCCCCACTGCTATTATGACGCATTGGTACAACTTGCTATGCAGCATATTCCAGCATCTACTAATTGTTGTTTATACTAGGGTTAAGAGTCACCATAATCTACCTACTGGGCATTTTCTTTTTTGTTTTATGATGTCCAAAGATTTTTGAAAAGCACCAACACACTCTTACCATTCATTATTAATACTGAAATCTTAAGGTTAGGCTTGGAGAAGCAAGGGAGTATTTGGCTTATAGTTTTATATACATCTGCCCTAAAAGGGATTAGTAATTTTCTGTTGTTGTGATTTTGAATTCCAGACATCACAATCATTAGACCTGAACATTGTGAGTAAAATTCCAGTCCTGATGTGTACCTGGTGTTCAGTTCACCTAGAATTTTTAAGCATGAAGAAAGAGACATAGAAGGATAGAAATGGTGACAATAGATTTTTCCTTGTAAGATGGTATCAATAGAGCAGATAAAAATAAACTCTCTGCATGTTCTCTGAGCATGGGATAAGAAAAAAAGGGTCTGAATTGTAGAAAGTAGAGTAAGCAGAATATTCATGGATGTTCTTGTAAGGATAGAAGATGAAGACTCCTCCCTCTCCAATCCAAGAAGCTTATGCAAAGTGGGACAGGAGAGGAAAGGCTGGCTAAGTCTGTGAGTGCCTAGCTGTTAACAAAAGATGGTGACCTGTGGTACTCATGAGCAGAGTCCCAGCTACTGACTCCAGTTTGTCTTTTGAGCTGTTGTTTTAGTGGGTATATGGCTCAAGCTCCTTGGAGTATGCAGTATGTCACTCTTCTGGTCTAAGCCATTCCTCTGCCTCTGTCCTGCAGAATACTGGGTGTGACACCAGCTCCTGGCTCTTCTGCTACCTCAGCCAGGCAGGTGTTGAGATGTACATAGTACAGATATTTTACAAACCTATGGTATTAACTGATTTCAAGTAATACGTACAGTATTTTTTCCATCTGGTACTTCCAAGTATGCTTGGAGTGTTTCCAACAATAACAGGTCCTCTCTGCAGATCTTACAGTGTAGCAGAGCTCTTTTGAATGATCTCTTCAGTATGTTTTTGTCCGTGAAAGGCAGTACAGAGTTCAGTATACAAACTGTGTGACTCTAAGGTGGTGTTGAACCACAGGAATGTCCCACAGAGCTACTGCTAGTTCTTCAGTGCAGTCTGTGGGAAGGACAGAAGTGCTATAGAAACCAACAAGATTATTTTGCAATATCAGTGAGAAGTGAATTCAAGAACATTTAAGTTCCTCTTGTTACACCTCTTACTGGAAAAAGGAGACATGACAGAGACAAGTGTAAAGCTGTGGACAAAGACTGTATCCACTGTGCATGCCACACTGTACTCTTCATGTCTCAAAGAGTGAGTACATGAGTATTATATTTACAGAACAGGGATGGGGGAAAGAACCAAAACTTCTCATGCTTTTATAACATTTACAAGTAAAATTATTTGAGAAATTTGAGATTTGTCATTTGGGAGGAATTATGATTATAGATTATGAAGAGCAAATAGGTAATAAAGTATGCACATTAGTGTCATGTTCATTCAGCCTCCCTATCAACTTCACTGGCTCATCAGAGTGTAAAAATTAAATAGAGATATGTTATTTTCAATCTCCTTCAGCTGCAGCATATCACTATGACCATGACTATACATAAGCTTCCACAAAAACTGTCAAGATTCCTGGTTCAATAATTAAAGTGGTTCACTGATTGATATTCATGTGTCAACCAATTTCATCTAAGCATGGGCTGCCGTTTTGTCTTCCCCCTCAGTCCCAACTGCAAAGGTCATTTCTGTCAGAAGTGGTGCTGTTTGTGGTGGAAATCTAACCCCTGAAAAAAAAAAGAGTGCAAAAATAAAATTACTTTTCATCCACATCAGCTGCAGTTTCATCCTGCAGCCCCAGGCACCCTTGTGCTGGCATGAGGGCCAGGGAGAGGAAGCAGAGCTGGCAACAGGGACTAGGGCACCAGTGGGACCTCCCTTTTCCACGGAAACCCACATTTAGCTCAGCATAATCTCAACTGCAGTCTCAATGTTTCCACTGCATTTAAAAAATGCATTTACTTTGTCCCCTTCATGTTGGTTAAATACACAGTTACCTATTTATTTCTATTGACATGCCTGTTTAATAGTTCCTTGTGGGACACTTATACTGGTGCTTGGATATTCTCCCCAACTGGATATACTTAGAGCAATGTAAAACACTATGCTACTATATTATACACACATTATATACGACAATTATTATATATTATATCATTAATAATTATTACTATACTGTTATGATAAAACGTATGCTAATATAATATTAATAACCTCTGGTTATTAAGTTATTTCCCAATGTTTTAATTATTGCCATTCTTCCAAAACCAAGGGCAACAAATGGATTGATCTTAAAATGGGTTTAATTACTGTAGTTTAGCTTGTGGGTTATCTTTGTAAGCAAATAAACCCTTGTACAAGTCATTAGCAATGTGGATAAAATAATGCAAAGTTCATTCTACACTTTTCCCTCATAAAATTGCTTGTTTCCTTGCTGCTCTGGAATCTCTTGCCTATATACTTACTGTTCTACAAGTTTCCCTCCCTGATTTTGTGGTTATTTGAGAGCTTAACTTCAAGGGGTGGGGTGGGTTGTTACTGCTGTGGTACAGAAGCGTAAACAGCAGGTATTTTTAAAGAATTGATGGCAGATCCAAATACTGCAGGCCCAAACAAAGTCCAAACTGCCAAAGGCCAGCTGTGTATCGCCTACTTGACTGCAGTTGAACACGAGTTCCGAAACATGGATTTAGTTAACCCAGCTGTAGTTTCCTTGAGCAGTCTGACTTTGCTCCTCATAGACCAATAGGCTGAATCAAAAACACTACTTTAAAAATACATACATGTGAAAAATGGTAACTGAAATTCTTTACTCTTCGGACCTGCAAAAAAGTAGCTGCTTTGAAAATGCTCACTGGGATAGTGTCAGATGGGATGGCAGTTTCCTATCCTTTTCCATCTGTTCTTGTCTTCATGCATTTTATCTTTGCTCTCTTGCATTTTTCACTTCTTTGGTCCCTTTCAACTAAGTGGGACACTCACTACCTTTCTCTTTACTTCGTAAATTATTTCAGTCCAAGTCTGGATGACCTTCGTATTTCTCATGTTGACTCTGTGTCTGTTTTGTTTGGAGCAGACGCTCCCCCTGGTGCTCTGTTTTGTAGTGTGCAACACAGTACAGTCTAAGTGGATAGGTTTCCAGTTAGCTAACAAAGCAAATTTTCTAGGGGAATAAAGGAAATTTTTATTGAAAATTATTTTTTTAATTTGACATTTCATCTGGTCCTCATTTTAATAGCAGCTTTGTGTAATTTCTTCTTAATAAAATTGAGTAAATTTTCAAGAAACCTTTCTTAAAAGTCTGATCTACTAACATTAGCAAACCCTGAGGAAAATCGGCGGAATTTAGAAGTTTTCAGTCAGCAGAACATGAAGTCGGTTCTTCCCCATGTGTTTCTTCTCCAAAACTCCCATGCACCACATCATTGCTACAAGGCCACATGCCTGTCTGTGAAGAAGTTGTGCTGCAGACTGACTTAACCAGCCTGGATTTTTACAGACCTTCTATCCACCAGTACAGACTTGTAGCTGCTTTGGTATTCTTACCGCCCAGCGTTATACCTACACATGCATAACTGACTGTAAATTAGCCTAGTGATTTCAGTGAAATAGTCTGCCCACAGGTGTAACAGTCCGTGCAGCTTTGTGTCCTGCTGTGACTTGAATTCTTACAGATATTCTTGTAAAAGCGATCAGGGCAGTATTGCTTCTTTGCATTTGCATTCAATCAATTCAACACATGGAAAGGTCATGGCTAATGTGAAAATCTGTTCCATAAACCTCCTCCACTGTCTGGCTAGGACTGAATTCACACTTTGATAAAGCATAAAATATTGAGCTCTTCACAGTGAACATTGTACAAGCAGCACGGGCGTCTGCAGTTAGTGTTTCTCCTAACTTCCTCAGTTTGATTTAACATCACAGATGTGGTGCCTGTTGTAAGCCTTGAGCTTCCTCTCCCGCCATCAGTTGCAAATTTAACCTGTTAAGAGTCAAAAAGCAAAGCGGTAAGGCAGGCAGAATGCAAAAATAGCTTAAGTGTTATTGCATATAGAAGCTTGTAAAATGTGGGGGGTTCCGGCTTCATGGGCCGTCTCACCGAAGGCCGCACAGAGCACCCCGTACCGCCAGGCGCACCGCGCTACCGCGGCGCGGGCCTGCCCCTCGAACCCGTGACGCGGGGCAGAGGAGGGCGGCTGTCTGCCTGTGCGCATGCGCCCCGCCGCGGGCGCGGTCACGTGGCGGGCGGGCCGGGCCGGAGATGGCGCGGCTGCTGGAGAAGCTCCCGCCGGGACGGGCGCTCGAGGTGGGCTCCTCGCGGCCCCGGGCGGTGTTCGCCGCGGGCGGGCCGGGGTGCTGCCCTCCGGCACCTCTGAGGGAGGCAGGGCCCGCCGGCGGCGGGGGGCCGCGGAGCAGGGCCGCCCTCCCGCCAGGCCGCGGTGCCAGGGGACAGTGCTTTGGGAGACTAGGGAGGCCCATGGGCTTGGAAATCAGCAGTTTGGGTTGTGCTGTGCCGCCTGGCAGTCCCGGTGCACAGGTGACTGAGGCGCCCTTTGACGCTGCATCTCAGCGGGACTGTGTAGTTGAGCACACAACTGTTCAGTCCCCATGTGAGTCCGGGATGAATCTGCATCACGTTGTGATTTCTGAGGACAGACCTCGTGAACTGCCTTAAGGGGAGAAAGGAGGACAGTTCATATTCAGGGAATAGCTGTTCGTGGCTTTTTTGCCTGGGCTGCGGTCTGGAAGCATTGAGGCAGTTCCCAATGGAGGGAGGGGTGATAACTGAATTGGTTGATCAGTCTCATATCAGGTGTAGATTAATGTGAGAGAACTATAAGTTATGTATCACATCGTTTCAGTTCCTTCATAAGATAGTTGATGGCATCTGTGGCCGTGCCTATCCTCGATACCAGGATTATAGCAATGTTTGGAGCTTGTCAGAGTGGATGGAGGTTTTAGAAGAAACAATGACGTATTTCAAAACTGCAGTTGGCAAAAATATATCTGATGAAGAGGTAAGGGCTCATCACTGGTTAGCCTTGACTTTGAGAGATCGTGACTGCTGTGATTGGTCTTCTAGTTTGTTTAATCCTGAAATATTTTTATAGCATAGCATTTGAATAGTAGTGGATTAAGCCTAAATAGGTAGAAGGTAAGCAGCATTTAGATACACTGCCAAGACTTCCACACAAAAAGTGGAATTGATGCTGATTTTTGAATATATTTGTAGTATCAAGGATACTTGTCAAAATATTGGTTTAATCACTCAAATGGGTATTTTGAGTACCACCAGATTAAATTTGTTTACATAATCTGTAAATAATACTGCTCATTAACAATAAAACCAATTAACCTTCTTGTTTGGTTTTCTTTATTCATCAGAACTGCATTGAAGTCGTGTAAAATATTGATTGTATGTAAATAAAATCTGTGAAATTCTGACTATGAATGGAGAACCGTGTGGTATAGGGACTGTAACTCAGGACATTCCTATAGGTATTAATTATGCAAAATCTTGTTCCATTATTAGAAACATTAATTCTCATGTTTTGCATATTGCTTGTATTTTGACCACCTGCTAGCACCTGGGTCAAAGAAAGACCTGTGTAGCTTTGAGGACCTCCCTACATCAGTATTTCTGTTTCAGCTGAGCTGATGTATTTAGCCTCTGCCCTGATACTGAGAAACTTACAGACCGAAACCTGAGATGTCTGGGTGTGTGATGTTCTTTGGATTTTAGGGTGGCATGTAAGAAGGCTGATAAAGCCTCCATTTTCTGGCATTTTTTAATTTAAGTTATGATTTTTTTCTCTGTGTGTTGCTGTGGTAAACACTGACTCTTAACTGTCAAAGACAGTGAGCAGCCACCAAGGGCAGTATAAGAATCAAGTCCAGTATAATAGCTATCAGCTTAGATATGTACAGAGCACAGTTATTGCAGGGGGTACATGTAATTTCTGTGGTTCATAGTTCAAGTAATCACGGTTTTTATTTTTATTTTTGTAGGCTGCTCAGCAGATAATTGAGTTAAATTCAGACTATCAAGAAGCAATCACAAAATGTCTGAAAGGTAGAAAGGAAGAAATCAGGAATGCCCTAGTAGAAAGAGTAAATGCAATCTCTTCTGCCCAGCTGCAGGATTTTGACTGGCAGTTAAAGGTGAGAGTGTTGCCTTAATGTAAAGAAATGTTCTACAGCAGGGAAATAACTATAGGGGAATAACTAATGGGACTATAGTCCCATTAGGCCTGCTTCCTCTGCAGAATGCTTCAGTTTTTATAAGTATTGGAAAAGCACATTAATGATAACACATCAAAGACTTGCCAGAAATTTGTATAAACTGCAAAAGTAAATTTTAAAAATTTGTTTTGTTTTTCCGCTCTTTTCTTTTAAAGCTGCTCAGGGAGACTTAGTGCTATTCAGGAACACCTGAAAGTTTTGTATGCTGTTAGGATTTTGAGGCCTGAATAAACAATATTTTTTCTCAAAGGAAGAAGAAGTAGATACTTCATTTAATATTACTTGACTGATTCAGAGTAAGTTTTGTTGACATTTTCAAATGTTTATATGCAATAAACATTTAATAATTAGTTTGAAATAATTTATTCTTAGACTTCCTGTTTTGGTAATAAGTCAGTGACAGTGGTGTTGCCTAAAGTAGGATGGTGGTTTGAGGTTATGAGGACATCTGGTTTAAATTAAACTCTATCAAAGACTTAAAAACATTACTTATACTGTTTATATTTTTGGTTAGACTGTGAGAGCTGTTAAACAGATTTGTAGAGCTGTTAAATAGTTTTCCACGTTAGCAAGAGTGCTAAATAATATCTGCAGCAAACAGCTTTGGAAATCAGAGAGCAATGCCCGAAACAGACAAGGTTTGCAAGAACAGCTATGGCATCATAATGTGTTTTAGACAAACTATTACTGGGTTTGATCTCTTGCTAAGTGCATTAACTGCTGACAAAAATATGGACTTATGTGAACTCTTGTTTTTTGTTTGTGGCTTCTTTTAATTTTTGCTTCTAGAGAATTTTTTGAGTTTCTTTCTGTTTTGTGATACAAATTTCTGGCACATGTCTGAAGTAGTATTTCTTCTGAAAACCACTTTTTTCCCCCTTTGAGCTGGTTATGATTTTTTTCACTTGCCATGGTTGAACCTTACCACATTCTATTCTCTAAATAAATAAGATAGGTCTGTACAATACTAATCTATAGTATTATCAACTGATTTTTAATTTTGATACACTTTAAAAGCATTATCTATGCTAGAGTGAGTGTAGTAGTCAACAAAAAAGAAGGCACCATTGGCATGTAATCTTCATCAATGTTTGTCAATTAGGATATCTGACAAAGTGTTTCATCAGCTGCAGAGTGCTGAAAAATGCTTAAAGTTCTCTTTCTCCCAACAACCCCATTCTGTAAGGTCCTTCTTGTTGATTAGAAGACCTATTTGAATATGGTGATTTCAGAATTCATATACTTCATTAAAGACGCATGATCAAATGTATCCTTTCTTTTCACCTAGAGTAACAAAATATGTCAGGCCAGTAATTTTAACAAATTGGTTCTGACAAGTGTATTGCTGTGAATTATTCAATATATTGTTGGTATTAACAAACAAACAAAAATCCCAATAATAGAGGAAAAAACCCTGGAGACAGCAGAGATGAGATGTGAGAAGTTAATTTTGTCACGCTGATGTTTGTTCTGGTATTACAAGTTCAATATAAAAGTACAGATGTGATATTATGAAAGACTGAAAATTTAATGGCTCCACCTTACACTTTATTGGTGTTTTGTCAATCTGCATAGCTTGCTCTCTCCAGTGATAAGATCTCCATGCTCCAGATGCCACTCCTCAATCTTGACTTGGATGTGAGAGAAAATGGTGAAATTAAGCCGATTTCTATAGAGATGAATAAGGAAGAGTTGCAGAACCTAATAAATTCACTGGAAGCTGCTAATAAGGTAACTTTTACTGATCTAATCTTTTGTTCTTGACTTTTAATGTACTGATTTCTTTTAAGCAAAATTTGTAGAATCACAGAATAGTTTGGATTGAAAAGGACCTGTGAAGGTTGTCTAGTCCAAGCTCCCTGCAATGAGCAGGGACATTGCTGACCAGATCGGGTTGCTCAGAGCCCTGTCCAGCCTGACCTTGAATGTTTCCAGGGGTGGGGCATCTGTGTCCAGTGTTTCACCACACTCATTGTAAAAAATTTCTTCCTAATATCTAGACTAAATCTACTTTCTTTAATTTAATACGATTACCCCTTTCCTATGCTGAAAGATTGGTGAGAACTCCTCTGTTCCTCAGCTTCACAAAATGTCAGTGTCTGAGAGAGTTATTTGGTTCATATTAAGTCCATTAATTTCCATGCCATAGTAAATCAGGAAGAAAGTTACAAAGATTACAATATAGTAACCCAAGAAGAGAATTTCAAGTCAAAGAATGAAGTTTCTGAGACACTGAAGGGTCTCAGATTTTTTAAGAGAAAAGGCTAAGGATAATGAGGATTTGAAGAAAATGGTGTTCTCATGAAACTACAGCCATTAAGAGATTCCACAGCTTGCTTTCTTATGGATTTTCTCCCCTGCAGAACTAAATAAAAATAGTATGTGAGCAAGGATTCTTGCGGGGCAGACTTCAGTGTGTACATGGCCTTTGTTCTGCTTGAGGGTCTGTATGGAAGCTGTGGGATGTGATCATGTCCTTACTTAGTTCTGTGGGCACACAAGGAGGAATTCACTTCAGGTGAGTTGGTCCCTTGGCTCTGCCTTGTGCAGAAGGAATCTCACTGGACCTGGACTTGCTATTCTACTTTTTGATTACAGGTAGCTGAAGAATGGTTTGAGTGCAGTAAAGGGTAAAAAAAAGTTCTTGGAAGCAATGGTTGCGTGAGGTTGTAAATGAGAGCTGAGAGAGGAATGGTGTGCTTTCCAGAGGAAAGAAATGCATATTCAGTTGCATATTATATTGAAACAGAAAGCAAGACTTCTTTTCATAGGCTGCTTAAGTTTTGATCTTAACCAATTTTAATCTCATTCCTTTTCTCTTTTTTGAAGGTTGTCTTGCAACTGAAATGATGGAATTCAGATCATCAACGGTATCTGCTGGCGATGGCTCCCCAGATGATTTGGGAAAAAAATGTGTTTGCTGCAAAGCGAAAAGTTCTTGGTGCTGTAAAATACTGAAGTGAGAAGACCTTTATGAGTTGTGACCAAATGAACTACTAATCCTTCAATAAAAATAATATCTTGTATCTATTTGACCAAAATTATGAAAATCTAATGTACAGTTGCTTTTAGTACTAAAGATTTATAGACGTTTGGGAGAATCACTTACAACATGTGCTGTATTTGTTTCAGTAAAACTTTGGCAGTGACTATGCAGGTGCCTGGTAAAACTAAGGTATCTTGCATTGCATGTTACCTTATCTAAGTGCCACGCTAATAAAGAACGTGAGAGAGTGTTTGTAGCGTTAATGTATTCATACATCATATTGTCTGATGTACATGTAAATATGGTAAATAAACACCTGACTTTGTGTGTGAATAGTTGTAGTAAGTTATTTTTGATTTATGAATCACTAAACTCAATCTTTTTAGATGCTGGGGAAAATCAGCTTTACAAACAAGAACAGTGTAGAACCAAAGAATAGCTGAGGTTGGAATGAGCTCTAGGGGTTATCTTATCCAACTTCGCTGCTCAAACAGGGTAACCTAGAGTCAACTGCACGGGGCTGTCTCCAAATGTATTGAATATTATTTCCCAATGACTGAGGCACCACAACCTCTCTAGGCACCCTGTTCAGTGCTCAGAAGTTGTAGAAAAAGCACTGGCACTTTATTCAGAGTAAAGTTGGAGTTTTTAGCTTAGTTTTTGTATCTTAGTTGATAGCGTTTCAATTAAAAATATTAATGTTATCAGAAGGGTATGCAGTGCTGGAGAGGAGCTGATGTATGTAGACAGTGAGAAAGATATTTCCAGCTCACTTAATACAGGAGATTATTGGTAAATTCTACTCTAAACGTTTCTGAAACCAGATGGAGTTTTGATTGTAGTCTGTAACGAAAGTTAAAAGTCGTAACACTGGAAAAGGATACACCAGCAATTACTGTTTCTACTATTTATTAGACCATTTTACCACATGCAAAGTGCAAATTATGGTAATGCTTACATAAATACTAACGCGTGATTCTTGTGTGTGTGTATTAGGCAAGTTTCGTATAAATCAATAAGCAAAGTATTGATGACAACTTTCTTCATAGTTTCGAAATCAGGTATTGAGTTTCTTCCACTATATTTTGGTGTGCCATAGGTTTTCATATATGCAAAGTTTCATACATTAATATAAAATAATGGACTTCAGAGTTCTGGTCACAGAGGAGGAGGACAAGAAGCTCTTGTAGAAAGGCTTTTCTGAAAAGGATTTTAATGGGTTTCATGGATAGGAAACCTAAATTTATTTTACAACTAGCACAGAAGTTTTGTAGGTCAGAAAATGTTTTTAAAAGTATGTATGCATGTAAAAGGTATTGGTTCTCTTTTATTTGGTACTGGTACATTAATCAGGTACACATGTTCGGTGTCAGCAATTGAAGAAAGAAAAAGTGTGGAGAAGCAGGTAAAGAGTTGTAAAGATGAAAGACTGGAAGATGTATCCTACAGTGAAAGGACTGCAACCTCTAACAGATATGGCTTGATCACAGGCTTGAATATCCATAAGCAACAAATTACATAATGGATCAAATAACAAATAAAGGCCTTATATAAATGGTACAAAATTCAAGCTAAAAATCAGGTTGGAATTGATAATTGTTTAGTTTTATTAAAAATCTGGGAAGAGATATTGCAGGTTGTCCAGTAGCATGTTTAGGAGGATGCTGGTTTTTAATTGTGAGTGTAAGGAATAAATTTATCAAGTCTATGTATTTTATTTATAGGTATGTTTGTGTTGACTGTGCTTTTTCCTATCCTCTAGATTTAGTTGCTTTATAGGGGAATATGGCCTTATGTGTCTAAATGCTCCATGTATTGTCTGATGCATGTCTGAAGGTATAACTCTTGCCCATATGATGGGCATGTATTGCTAAAAGGCTTTTGTAGAGAAAAGAGGCTTTATATTTTTGTTTTTATTGTTGCCATGCTGTTTTTATCATTTAGGACAAAAGGACTGGAGACTACTTTTATTTATAGTAGCAGATTTGACAATAGCAATTTATTTCATAAAAGCGTACACTATCAAGTTTGGGATATCACTTGGATAGAAGAAACTTGTGTGCTGATGTATTCATACAATTTATAGATGTAATGTGAAAACTAAGAAAACAGATACCTAGAAAGTCTGTACTTCAATGAAAGACGCATATTTAATTTTTAGTGTATTGCTGAAATGAACTTGTGTTGCTACTTAGTTTTCAAGATCAGTTGTTCAAAAAGTACAAGGAAGTTGTATTTTCTCAACAATAAAAGGCCACAAATAATAACTTCCATTTTTATGTAAAACCAGTGGAACTTCTACTGCAGAATCTGCCATGTCTCTCACTGATAGAAAGCAATTTTAAAAAATGTAGATGCTATTTTCAGTATTTCTGACTTTCTTAGTAGTAGTCTTAAAGTGTATACATAGTTCCATTTTAAATTCTACAGAAAATTATGTAATAATGGATTTCTAATTAAGGGCATGTGGTGGTGTTTATTCTTTAGTATCATCCTATGTTTCTATATCCTTTACTGCAGCACTGAACAGAAAAGGCTGAAAAATCTTTTTCCAATGATTTTTTGCTTTAACAAGAAGACAGGTTTCTGATACTGCTGTTGTTGACAGAAATAAATGTCCAATGAGGTGCTTTTTTTTATAGGTGTCAGACTTTTTTGTAAATCTGAGTATTTTTTAATATAACCATCAAAACAATATTTCTAATAGGGGGCATAACAACGTGTGAGTGTCTAGAGGGGGACAGGAGCACCAGCTGACGAGCAGTTGAGAACTAGCAGCTAAAACATGGCACTGCGTTGGAAATGTGCATCCTGACCTTACATCTCTGCAGAGAAATATAAGGCACGTAATGGCCTCCAGCAGATGGCAAGGAAAAGGACCAAAGAGAATGGAGAAAAGAGCTTGCTCTTTGTACCATCTGTCAGAAAATGTTTATTTCTGTCTTTGCTCAGAGAATTAGGTACTTCTGGAACAAGCAAGGTCTCCTGTTGTAACAGATAAGGCATTTGTGGAGACGGTACCAGACCAAATTAATGCAAAAAGCTAGAGCTTTCACCAGACCCATTACACTGGTGTCACCTTCAAGCTACACTTTGCTGAATGCAGGTGGACATGAGCAGGTAGCAAACAGGACAAACCTACACGGGACAGAAGCATGCGAAACAAGCTTGTGGCCGGGAGCATGTCTGTCAAGTGTGCCCAGCCACGGTTCCTCCTAGCTGAGGAACAGGAGGATGAGTAAAGATGTTGGCATTGCATTTCCAGACAGAGGTTTTCATAAAGTGTGAAGCTCTGCCATGCATGTCACAGCCCCTGGAGGAACTGTATGCTGGGACCAGAGATAAATAAAACTGCACCAGTAACAAAAGCTGAGCAGAGTTTTTGGTGTGAGGAGCCCCACTCACAAAGAAACTTGTGCCTGTGACTAAGAATTAGGCCAAAGGTGTGTGAGTTTAAAGAGACCCCATTAGCATTAAATAACTCAATTTTGTCCTTGCTTATCTGCTCTATTTGCCTATATCTCTATTTTGCTATGTTGTTCTATGTGTGAGCTCATTCTAACCAACTGGCTACAGCATGTGGAATAGCTTTGGAGTTGGCACATCCCACCACACTACCTGGTAAATACTGTTCCCAGGAGATGCTGCCTGCCCCTTTGGCCCGATTCAAAAACATGGGTTCAAATTCTCCCAGTCTTCACCCTGCAGAGCTGCTCACCTCTGGGTCCTGCAGTGGCATGGGCAAAAAAGCCCCCCAGCCAACCATCATAAAAATGTTTAAGAAATCTCTCTGGTTTTGCAGGCACTAAGGAGAGGCCTCTTGAGTATGTCATTTACACCAGAAACAAAACTTTGCACTGAAGGCTTTTTGAGCCAAAAGCTAAATAAAATAGCACCTACAATATTATGGACACACTATGTGAAGTTTTAATTTCACCATGTAAAAAGCACCTACAGAAATTCACATTGCATCAACAAACCTACAATTTGAATCAGAAAATGCAGCATCTCTTGATACAAAATATAAAAGTTAATTATAAAAATAACATTACTTGTCCTCCACTGGTGTTCATTGCACTTTTCTCTGTTTCACAGAAATCTTCCCTTGATTTCAGAAAAACCACGTTTTTCATACCAACCATGTCAGCTTTGATCTTGGTATGCTAAAGGGAACCAGAACTGCATCTGCAAAGCAAAACTGTCAGTATGGAATTGACTATTGTTGTAAAACTGCTCTTGCAACAAAGCAATTATATATGCCAAGAAGCTGTGTTTTTAGAAGATCTAAATAAGCCTGTAGAACATTTCTGAGTTCTGAAGCAAGCCTTTCTGACAGGAAACATGTTGGGACATAATTATACTTTCTTCTGAAAGGTGGTTTTAAGAACCAGTAACACCCTACCCTGAAGTAAGCACATTTTTCTATCATTTTGAGAAGTGAATTAATATTTATAATGCAGTATCAGCAGTAAAGGGATTTTTACTCTACTGGTACTGAAGAATGCTTTCGTAAGTGCATCAAGATAGTCCATGATTTTTTTTTTACTTCTTTAAATCAACCTTAATTACATTTGGTGGTATATTCTCTTTCCTCTGTAAAATTATAGTTCATACCTGCTTCAGGACCTCTCCAGAAAGACCAAAAGACCCCTACCAAAACCTAGAAAAGGAGGCAAATATCACAAAGATTCATTCTTTGGACTTTTGCAGGCCTGTGTGGAGCGTCCTACATAAAGAAGACACTGACTATTTTTAAGATAATTTAGCTAATAAAGTAATGAAAGGCACTGGAAGATATGGGGATTTTTATAACTAGGAAGTGCTACAGTTCCACAGGGACTGCTTTGGTGATGGACTATCTGTGGGGAAGGATTCCTAGCATCATATAGACTAAATAATTTTTTGATGGCTACAGTAAAAGAGTATGGTTTTTTTGGTAGGGGGATGCAGAGGTTTCAGATCTGCCATATTTCTGTTGATACTGATTTAAATGGGAGCCAGAGCAACCTTGGATGATCTAATGAGAACTGCTATTAACTTCCCTTGTAAAACCCAATCCTGAATTCTTTACCTATGCCAAAGTCTCATTCACCTCTATCTTGAAATGCTGATTTGCCAGCTTTGTTTCAGAAATGCTAGCTACAGTACACAACATTCAAAGTTTCCTCGGAAAATCTTAAAAAAAACCAGGTAATATGTTGTCAGCTAGATCAAAACAGCAAATGACATTTCAGAGGTGGGAACAAGGAAACTGGTGTGTTCACAGATGTGAATGAGGTGGCTGATCACCAAAATGCATGATCTGCTAAAGGAAACCATCTTTATGAACATTTTTGGCAGTGTGATTGATTTTATACTTTTGCAGGAGACTGTGAAGGCACAGAGAGGCAATAATGAGTTAAAAGAAATTGATCAGAGATGTTTTCTAGCAGTACGATGTGCTTCTGCTGCCGTGTAATTATTTTAGGTCCTCATTGGTATTGATACTCCAATGCAATTGGATTTTGCAAAAAAAAAGTGTAAAAGAGTGAGTACCAGGCCATTTCTTAGACTGGCACCAGAAAGAGACAAGAAGTGATATTTTTATAATTCTGGGAGACTCAAGATTACTTACAAAATAATTGAGAAATACACCAAGGAGCAAACAACATCATTACAGTTAACTCCAAACTCCAAGACAGTAAGTAGACCAAAGTCACCTGGTCTTCCTTTAAGAAATGCCAGATTTTTTATTTGTCACTTGATTCTATCACCCTGTGCTTATACATTTCAGCATTATTACATGCTGAAATTCATTATTCTTGTGTGCTCTCCTGCCTTCCTTGGGCTGCAGGGTGGTTGGTAGCCCCTGGGGGGAGGAAGAAACTTACTGGTACAGTCACAGATGTGGGGAGGTTATGCTTTGTATTACAGAAACCACTTCTAAAGTATTTTTTTGCATAACAGATATAATCCAGCCTTTCTTTTACTAATACTCCCAAGGACGTGTTAGCAATGCATCCTCAGTAGGTGAGAATTCATGACAATAGGCTCAGTGGTAATGGGAAACAGCTGGTGGAACATGGACCCCAGGCCCTGGGTGACTTTCCTTGTGATTTATGTCAAGAAATCCTCCACTTGCAGTACCAAGGGAAGGAACATTTCCTGTAAGGGTGATCTAGGTGGACCAGCAGATATTCTGAAATAGCAACCTCTGTGCTGTTCAGTGGTAGCATAAAGCAATGTAATGTCAAAAATATTACTGTTTCATTGAGAAGACTGTTTTTTGTGTCTAATAAGGTTGGGGTTCATCAAGCTTCTTTCTGCCAGAGAAGACGGGTGGATTAAGGTGAGCTTTGTCCTCTGCTATGCTAGCTGCTTTGTTGAAACTTGTAGGAATGTAGTATCTCATAGATCCTTCTGTTATCTTTTGGTTGAAATTATTAATGGATTCAAATATTGTTGGGAGACTCCCAGGTAGGCACAGAAATATACACAATCAGGAACAGGAGAAATGCGACGCCTTGGGAAACCGAGCCAAAAATGACTTCCAGTAGAAATTCCATGAGAGCTGCACAAACTGTATGGGAGTTTAGCTAAAACCTAATTAGCAACAGGACCTTATCTATGCTGGTCTTGAAGTCTGGTTCCTAGGGGTAGGGAAACTACTGAAGTACAACAGTGAGGGAACTTAACATTACAGCATTATTCACCTTTACTGAGTAAAGCCAGCCAAATTACTCCAACCTATTGATGGGAAGAGATTGTGTTTCTTTTGTACTCCCTAATTTCTAGCTCCAGGTGGCAATGTACCTGGGTAACCCATAATCAGACTCATTTTGCCATCCCATGCCACTAATAACCACTGGCTTTTCCTTGCTGCCAAACTATTGCTCTCAGGTAAGAAATGTTTTCTTCTGTTTTTTACTCTACAAGTAGTTGTACCTACAGTTAGTGCCTCTTGCCTCTCTATGTGGTGGGGTTATTAGTCCCTGCTGCCAAACTTTGCACCAAGAGCTGGCAGCTCTTTCCTGACTCAAGGCTGTGGCTTCCTGCTCTCGATGCAGACGGGCCTTGGTGTGTGCTGCTCAAAACGGGCCGCAGGGCTGGGATTTGGATCGGCGGCAGGTGTTCAACATCTCCTGGGGCAGAAGGGTAGACCCTCCGATTTTGGAATGTGCTGTTCTTAAGGAATTTGGCATTTGCATTGCTCTTGGTTTTTTTAACCTAAGGTCTTTTTTTCATGTCATGTTGGATGCTGGGTCTTTCAAAATGTTCAGTGCAGCTGTAAGGAGAGGTTGTATTATCTCTTCACCACTGGATCAGCTGGGCTTAATTACTGACCTGTGGGCTGTCTGTGAATATCTTTGGCAAATCAGGTAATGCAAAAACATGAGTCACTGATGGTTGTTGTATTTTACACTACAAATCTGCAGAATGTATTACTTTCTTTGAATTAATTTTTGTGTATAACCACAAAGCAGGCAAATTCAATGGCTCATGGACTTATTCTGTAAAGTCTCATGCCAGTTCAAAGAATTCAAAACCATTTAATGGGATAGGTGTTTGGAATGGAGAGCACATATGGTCTGACTGCTGTCTCCCTCCTGGGGCTATTTCTTGCAGTTATGGAAAGTTCAGTTTGCAAGACTTCCTAATGTTCTCTGTATTCTTTATTTTACAATACCAAAATAATATTCTTAGTTTCCACTGAAATATTCTTGATATAAACATTGCTTAACTATGACTAAAAACTGAATCAAACTCTCCCATGTGGGACTCTTGTTTAAAAATTATTTGGAGTTGTTTCAGGGAGGGGATAGGCATACATAGCCTATTCAAAAGAGCCATTTGTCTGAATTAATATTTGTCCTGAATCATCTCAAGTTGTACTCAGTGACTGATCATCTTGTAAAATTGTGCAACTCTTTAGTAGACTGGAGGTTACAGCAGAGGGAAGCCATCTGAGGAGACCACCATTGTGCTCCATTGAACTTGGGATGAGACTGGGCCTTTGGAACCCACTGAAAAATTGATAGTTTCAAAGACCCGCTTAGATTAGCAATGTCAAATGCCTGGTTTGCAGCCTTAAAATTTTTGTAGTGAGTAAATTAAACCTATTCCCTTTCTTGTTTGGTGATTCTATGATTCCAGACTCTTTCTGCAGAAGCCTGCTGCACAAACAGAGGGAAGGGGCAGCAGGCCCAGGTCTGTGAGAAGGTTCAGGTCTTGCACAATGTGACAAACCATAACATAATTTATTATTATGCTCTGATTAAAGAGATTGAAATGTCAGTTGGCAATAAGGTCATCAGCTGACCTTAGTGCCAGGCAATGAGGAACTACTGAAGAAGCTTTCCACATCACTTTTTTGTTGGCATCCTGACCAATGTTTCTTTCTGTACCAGCTTGCATTGATATCACCTCAGTACCTAGATAGACTCTGTTGTATATATCTTGACTTGTATATCTTGACTCTCCTAAAAGTATGAAACACTTGTAATATGAAAAAAAACAACTGATAATAGTTTCAATAAAATGTTATGTTAGGCAGCATAAAGTCAGTGCTGTTAGGAAACTATTGGCAATAGAGAAGGGAAATGTATTTAATATGGATAGAAAATGACTGACCTATTGCTTCTCAGTTGCATGGATGTTGCTAGCCCTTTGCCTGTGCCTCCTTGGCTGGAGCTGTGTCAGGCAGCCAGGTGGGAAGAGGCAACTCCTCAGGAGGAGTGCGCCCAGCGTTGCTGGTGTGCCATAAGACTCAGCTGCATCTCCTGGTCCTCAGCAGAATCAAGAAATCTGAAGGAAACTGCAGAAATTTCCTCAGATCTGTTCCCAGACATCTACCAACTTCTGGGAGGAAGCTGCAATTACCAGCCACAGGAAATTCTGGGGTGTCCCTCAGAGTTGCTTCAAGGAAGGAATGTGTGTTTGTTTTCTCCTTTTTAATACAAAATTACATATGGCACAATTTTTCTTATAAATATCAACTTTGCTACTGTGTGGAAATAACAAAATTCCATTGAGACCAAATCAGCTTATTCCTTGCTTGGAAACTCAGTGAGACTTCTATCTGCCACCCTTTCTTTCTTTTGAAGATCTCTGCCTCTGAAAATGGGATTTGACTTCTCTTTGAGTGATACTTCTCAAACACACTGTGGAAATACTTCCCATTATAACTATTAAGCTTGAAGTGAAGCATGGTGCAATAGTTACAATCCTTTAAATTGTAATTTCTTCAAATTTCTCTACACTCTAAATGGTGAAAGACAGTGACATAGATACTGCTAGTAATTGGACCGTGTTGTTTGGAAGCATGCTGCTGTGAGCTGCCGATATGTGATAAGAAATACAGTGGGAAAAATTTTTATTCCACTTCAAAAAATTATATTTGGTACAGAAAGGTCATGGGTGATGCATAAACTTTGTAAAAAACAAGGTAGAGCAATTTTTTCTCAAGATGATTAAGAGCTGATCTGTACTATTCTGATCTAAATGTTGTGAGCCTGGATTTGTGTTGGGTTGTTTTAAAGCTTAAATCTAGAGGTGTTCCATGGATGAGTATCTTACATTGAACACAGAACATTATAGCTGCTGCAGTTTTTCAGAGTAAACAAAATTGAGACAGAAAAGAAACATGTTAGTCTGTGGTAACATTATTGCATAAATTAGTGGACATAATACAGCCAGTAAACAACATTGAAAAGAATAAACATGATGGGAAAGACCATTCTGGACCACTTGTCTATCAGGTTAACATCAGTCAAATCAGGGATTTTGACTTTGATCTGGGATGCCCTCCTTTGTAAGTGTCCTTTTTTATGGAGCCTGTGCCTGTCCAGAGCACTCCTGCTGTAGAGGTCTCTGCTGGAAGTGGCTCTTCTGCACTGCAGGTTGGCACTGTCATACGTGTACATGGTGGCTTGGGGGTCACGGAGGCTCGTGAACACATCTGAGCTGCCAACGTCATTCTGTATTTCAGGTGGTCTGAGAAGCATGTTTCCATGGGCATCCACCTGTGTCAAGGAAGGAATGTGGATTAGACAAGTTCCTCAGCCAGCCCAGGGTGTTTCCCAGATGGACCTTGCAGCTCCAGTGTCGAGGTTGTCCTGGGGCTGCAATGACAGTCATGGCTGGTACAGCATTCACAAAACTGAAAAGATACTGAATACGCTTTCCTGACTAGTGTGAAAAGCTATTAAACATCTAAGCACCTTCCACCCTCACTCAGCTTCTTGGTCTTGTAACTCAGTTAATTGTCTCATCCTCTGTGAAGTAAGACTTTTGTAATTTTATCTTTTACTTGGATCATGGCCTTTACGAAATACTGATTTTTAGTCTGTAGACTGGGCACCTGAAGCTATCACACACTCAAGTTGAAAAGAAAATGTTGCTGTCTCTTCCCATTTAAAACAGTCTTTGACTGTGTCAGTGCTGCAGATTAGGTTCTAAAAGTTTTGTAACAATGGGTTCATCATATGAAGAGCATGTAGATACACATGTATTTTACCAGGTATTGTAAAACACTCATGATGAGAATTGATTTTGGGCAATTACTGTATTACAGGGATGGAAATCGTAGCATACTTAACTTGTTCATGCGCATATAGAATAATCCATTGTATTCAATGAAACCTTACATTCAGTTACATTTTCATGTGTTGATACCAGAAGCAGTTGTTTCAAATATGTTTGTCACTTTATTTGTGCTATTAGTCAGAGCACTGGTTTAAGTACCTAAGCAAAGAACTGAAAACTGCAACCAGTATGTACATGTCTGGCACAAACAAGTATATATATGTATATATTAAATATTTTCATATCATTGTCTTTCTTATGTATGAATGTAATTAGCCATGAATTGCTGCATTGTTACAAAGTGTTTACCTTTTCACAAATCTTTAGTTTTCTACATGTTGGTAGGAAAACCTCTTTTGAAAAGGTTTTGTGGTGTTTCCAGGTTGACTTCTGACTTCTCCATAAAGACTTACTAGATATTTCAAATTCACAGACATTTAAACATCCACTATAGCTCATATGAAGGAAATATACATCAGAACACAGGCCTGTTAAATGAAACTTCAAGGTCTTTACCTCGAGGCTTGAATATTAATGTTGCTTTGGTAAACTGTGGTATTTGACCTATCCCAAATTTTTAACAAACTAGACCATGTCTGTGGATGCCTTTATATCAGGGAAAAAGATATTAATTATAGACAATGTCTAGTCTTGTGAAGCACCATTGAGATGCAATGCTTTGTTTACACTCTGAGCTTTACATTTTTAGTAAGACATAGCAGAGCTAGGAAATGATGTTATAATCTACAGCAGGTTTGAAGTATGTGCAAGAAAAAATACCAAGCAAAACACACAGGGAAACCCAGTCTCTGTGGGTTGCAAAGTAGCGCTGTGACCAAAGAAAGTTTCAGTTCCACCTGGCAATGCAGAATATGTTCCTCCCCATCACCAGGAGAAATCTTTGCATCATAACTGCCAGCATATTTGCACTGTGCCAGACTAAGCACTTACTAAATGAAAGCAAAGCAGTGAAGATTTGTACAAAAGCCACACAGGAGAACTGTGGGGTAAAAAAGTCTTCTAAGTGGAGTAGTAAGTCATCACAGATAGAAAATGCACTGATTCTGTATGTGCTGAAATGAGCATTCAGTGGGAACACCCCAGTTCCCACCATTGTTTAGGTGGGAAAAGCTCATATATTCTGGGTTAGAAAGGCCAGCTTGTCACAAAACAGCATGGTGTTTCAAATGTTTGCCTGAGATACGGGCTACCCAGTTCATACATTTTAGGTCAATTCTTCAAATTTAAGAAGAAGGAAGATTTAAGCTAGGGTTTCGTACTCTCCAGAGGACTGCCGTAACTATGAGACTATTCATTTACTCTTAAGATCTGACACCTTTTCTGTGGAAAAAAACCAGTGATCTCAGAGATGTCTCTGTGAAAAGAGTTTGGTTTTAATTCTCAAAAGATAGGTCAATCTTTTCTTCCCAGTTTTATGAAATAGCTCTTTGAGCTGTCTTTGATTACATAATCTAATGTGTAAGCTAATTGACTTTAGTGTTATAATAACAGTAACAATAATGCAAGCATCATTAAGCAGTTATTATGACTTTTATTTTGGGAAGACAACTCGTAACTGCCTACACTCTGAAGTGATTCACAGGGATCTTTCTTAAGCTAATATGCCCTGACAATTTATTATGAGCCAAGCAGTGTCTGAATTCCTGCTCTAAGTGTTCTGAATGAACCTGTTATTTTTAAAATGAATTTAATTTAAACCATTTTAGGCAAGATGATTTGTATGTCATGAAGCAAGTTGGTCTTTGCATTGCAGTCTTTGCAATTCAGAACAAAGAACCTTACACTGATATTGACTAAATTAGCTCATGGAAATATAAAAGATGTTCTTATGCACCTGGTCAAAGGCTCTGTGCAATTTTCCACGTCATTAAAAACTCTTTCAGTATATTTTGAAGTTCACTCTAAAGTATTAAAACTTGTGCAGCTGATCTCCTGCTGCTGAGCCAACAACTGTGGGGAAATTGTTCTCCTCAGATGCACTTGGTCCATTATAATCTAACTGTAAGACTAACCCACACCTCCATCCAAGGTATGACCACCCCTCCCTGGGCATGTGCTCCATATTTTATTGACTCTATCTTTAAGAGTGAAGCAAGACAATTTTACACCAATCAGTAACAAAGGTATGTATGACTAGAGTCACTCAAGTTCCACCTAAATGTAAAGGAATAGGATACAAGTAAGTTGAGAATGGAGAAAAGTTAGGGAAGACTTCATTTTAACTACTGGCATCGGTCGATGGGCTGAACCTCTCTTCTACCCCATAGGGGCATCTGTTGGGTAAGGATCACTCTGTGCATGCTGGATCCTTTCACTGGGGATTAGATTTTGTCTGTGTATTGCTTTAAATATGTTTTTGCAGTCAGGTACCATCACTGGCAACCCTTGAACCTTAACCTGTCACCATTTTTTATTAATAAATAGTGATATTCCATAAGCTGTTCGTGTGAGTCCCTCACACTGGTGCTGGCAGTTGCGGGCAGCGGGTGACATACTCAAATAAAGAGGAAGACCCACTAAGGGGTCATAAACTGGGAAGACCTGCTGAGGGGTCTCCCTGAGGCTGTCCCTGACTAAGTCAGTCAAACCACCCTCTGACCCAGTAGACAGTTCAGTGAAGGGTCCCCCTAACAGGATGCTGACAGATTGGTCTTGGCTTTCCTGGGCCATTGACAGACAAATCAAACACTAAGGGTTGAGTAAATGTCCCCACACTAAGGGTCAATGAAACGTCTTCTTTTCATGTGACACTTAGAAAATGAGTTTCCTGCTCAGGATCATCAAATGATATTGTAAGTGTAAAATAATTTAAGTAATAAAAATAAAACAACCCAGAACAACAGTCCTGTATTGACCACATAAAAAGTAGTCAGACAGCTCTAGGGGAAGTGCATGTTAGCATTCCTTGACAGAGAATGGGTCTCAAATGCTTAGTGTTGTCTGGAATTAATTTTTACCTTTTTTTTTTTTTTACCTTAACTGTTGTCAGATAAAAGGTAAGAACTTCTGTTTTATCTCAATACAAACCCATTGTTTCTTCCTCTTGAGATGAAAGACTCAGGGCCACGTTACTCATACAAGCTGTCTTACTGGAACAAATGCTGTAGTGTTACCACAATCTGATCTGCAAAGAAACAGCTTATGCCCAGCAGGGCTGTACTAATTCACAAGATTTACTTGAAGGTTAAGAGAGTTGTGTGGTTATATGCTTCCCTTCTTTTCCTCCTTCCATTAGCCACTTAGTGGAAAATTGTACTAATTAGTACTGGAAAATCGTATGTTTTCTTGGAGCCTGTGGCTGGTCTCTGGCTTTCTATCCCAAGTGTTTAGCGTTTCACAGAACAGTTGAAAGGAATGTGTGATGATGTGCAGAACTGGGGAGACAATCTATCACTTGCCTTGAGTTGTCAGTTATGAACCTTTTGATGGCTCAGCTCCTTTCCCGCTCACATTATGACTGCATTCCAACTTTTTCTCATACTAAAGAGATTCTTCTGTGTAATTACTATTCATACTATAATTGTCCGGGGAAACAAGCACTTGCATGCATGGACAATCTAAATATTTTCTTGCTGCGTGGTTTGTCATATTTATCCATAATTATGGTGGTGTCAGTGACATTTAGCTTTGACAAATGAACAAGGAGATATAAACGGTCTTTATGCTTTATTAAGAGAAACAGAAAGATTGTTTACTACAAATAATTATTTTTGTATATTAAAAATAAAAATTGCATAAATTGTGAAATTGGAGAGACTTTATTTCCACTTTCTTCAGTCTGTAGAGCAAGGAACAGCCACCTCAGAAACAGCAGTTCAGTTTCGTTTTTCATTTGGTCTTCTTTATGCTGTTAATATCGTGGTCAGTTGCTGAGTGTTGCTCGCACATCTAAAGCTTGTGTAATCTGGTGAAGGAATTTGAACTCTTTTAGTCTTTGGAGTTGTATGTCAGATGGGAATGATCAATATCTTCACCTGGCACAAAGAGATGAAGCACTGTTACATATCTTCTAATAGTTACAGGTCCCTGTGTGGATAAGTGGTGTGGGTCAAGAGTAAAAAGGAAAAAATATCCTATAGCTATACATACTTACAGCTGTACTTCTTTTATGCTCAAAAAAACCTTTCCCCTGCTCTGGTGAAGGCATCATAATACCAGTGAAAACTCTCAAAACATGATGGAGAAGGGCTGGGAGTGGTTTCACTGGAGGTCACATAACCTCACTGTGTCCCACTGCTCTGGTCATGTGCACTCTTCCTGCCAAAGACAGAAATACAACTGTTGGACATCAGCATTTCTGTTCTGAGTAAAATTAATGTTCACAACGTCCCACATCAATGTGTGGGATACAAAATTCACTGATATCCATTCACATGTGTGTGTTTATGTACATATGTGTATATACATGTATTTCAGATCACAAACCTGCACTGTACAGGCAGAAAGCAGTCTGTTCATTTAAAGCACTCTCAGTCTCAGAATGGGATTGCTGTCTGAAGTGTGAGTACTTACAAATCCTGGTACAAAGCATGTATGACTTCCTTTTTCTGTCAGAAAAATGCTGGTGTATGCATGTGGTGCTTTAAAAACTTTCCATCCCATTCTGAGTACCAACCTCAGCGTAATCTTTGCTGCATAACATTTAGATAAAAGCTTTTGGGTATGAGTTACAGCATTTTGTTAGTTCGACAAACTCTCCAAATACGTAGGAAAAGAACTTACCTGCACTCTTATCCTTTACTCAGTTCAGTGCACTGGGGCACATGTAGCCAAGGCTGACCTCTGGAGAAGTCTTGATTTCCTCTTTGTCATGAATCCTCGCTGTGCTGCTTCTCACCTAGGCTGGGTTATCTCAGGAGCTGTTGAGGTAGCTGGTCAGAGTTTGTGGGTTATGCTGGTTTTTTCCCCTCCTTGTTTTCCACAGAAATGGACAGACAGTGTCTGTGGACAACAATCCATACTGGGGTGGCTTATCTCCTCTGCTCTGTGGAAGACAGTACTTTGTGGGGTCTTGGAGACTGCTGATTGCCTGAACTGAATTTGTGCCCTCACTGTAATAAAGCATCGCCTACACAATGGGACAGAAGGCAAATGGAAGTAAGGACTTTTAATGGGCTCATGAGTTCACTGAGACTGAGAATATGATGGCTTTGTTAATGATGCACAGCTGTAGTGGTGGGACATCAGACACACAGCTCTAGAATTAATAAAGTATCACAGAGTTTCTGAAATGCACTTCCTGATGTGTATGTGACAATGTAACCATCTATCAAGATAAAATCTTACTTGTTAAGAGTTTTATGTGTTGGTCTCATTCTTCAAACTGAACAGAGGGCTTGAATATAATTTTGTCCAAATGTTATCACCTCAGGCCATAACAGTACAGAAGTTTATAGGACAGCCTGGGCAAGATCTCATTAGCACTCGGATGTCATGTATTATAAGTAAAGCAGAGGAAGGAAGAAAATTTCTGGCTCATTACGATATGTATTTTCCTCTGAGTCAGACTGGGCCAAATACACCTGAGGCTTCAAAGGGTTTATGTCCGAAAAACTGGGGAAAAGTGAAATAGGTTTTTAGACATTTGCAAGCGCTCGGTGATGTACTGCAAAATTAAACTTGTCCTCGTTAAAAATATGTCCTTAGTATTACTTCCTGAAGTTTTTCTGGCTTGTTTTTTTAAGAGGGGATAGTTGTGGTGTGCCTGAATTTAGCTGAGGGGAAAATTCTGACATCTATGAAAGCTGTTATAACCTAGCAGCAACATCCTTGTGTTCCTCAAAGCTCAGTGCTACAGGCTTCATTCAGGGCTCACTGAAGCAACAGAGCCTATCTTTGCTTTTATTTTTGGTGAAGTTTCTCTGTGTAAAGAGGAACTTTATTATAAACATTTATTCTATACCACCTTCTAAAGCAAAAAAATATACAGCTGAAGTGCAACTTCCTTGTACTCCTTGTATTTCTTCTCTGCTGCAAAAAAATGTGTGTCCTGAATATTAATTTGCATTTTCTGTATTTTCTTTCTCTGTTTTCAGTTGAAGATGGAACAGACCATACGTTGCTGTAATCTCCTTAAAATGCAATTCTTCTCTAGGCAATCTTAAATGCTTTTGCACTTGTGTTCCACCTGTATTTATCTCTATCATCATTTACATGAACATTGTCACAGTAAAAAGGATGTTTGAAAAGATAGCTTGAACATTTTACCTGGACTCTGTTTGTTTCCAGCCTGCTCTTCTTGCCTGTAGCATGTCCTGCCCTTCCTGCTGTCTTTTTTTGACGTTGAGGTCCTTTCCCAAAGAATATGTAGTTTACAAAGGCGTATTCCAGCAAGGCCAGGAACACAAACACAAAGCATCCCATCAGGTAAATATCTATTGCCTTGACATAGGGAATCTTTGGCAAGGTCTCCCGGAGGTGGGTGCTGATGGTGGTCATGGTCAGCACAGTTGTGATTCCTGCGAAAGGAAGAAACAGACATCATTTGATAAGACAAGGAAGGAGATATGAGCACAAAAGGCATAATGGCAGCATTGCATTTCTCATGCAGATGGATTAATTATGTGATCAGATTCTTAGCAGCCAAGGGAATGCATTTTGCAGAACTGGAAAGGAAGATATCCTTGCATGTCTGCTGATAGCACTGTCCTTGGCTTTTCATGCAATGGAGGGTGAATGAAATAACCTTCAATAACCCAGGTTATGTTGGAACACCTTGCCTTAATTTCTGCAATAACTGTGCTAGGGAATGTGGTGTTCGCTCACCTGGACAGCAAGGAGTTGACTGCTGTTCTTTCTTTGTGAGAAAATGCTTCTCACTTTATTTACAGCAGTAGCTCTTCTTGACCCCATAGGGTGATTTGCATTGCTGTGGGGATCTGGAATAAGTATCTAGATTTTGACTGAAAATGGAGAGTTGAAAGGAGAAAGGGAAGCCTTTTGATAAAGTGATGGTCTTTGATGAAGAGAAAGTGATATATATACTTTTACCAAAAAACCTTTTCATATTAACTAGGTGCTTGCAAGTAAAGCCTTTCCATCTCATTGTGTTATCCACCAATGAATGTTTTTTTTTCCTCATGGTTTTCTTTTAGCTGGATGAAATTCCTTTCTAGTCTGGTTTAATCACAGGTCATTAATGCATGTAGACAATAGCTCTAGGCACAGGTGTAACAAGTTTAATTTGCAGAGAGATGAGACAAAATAGAGGTGGGACAAACTGGCTTTCTGGAAATAGAGCTGAAAAACATACATGCCTTAAAGCACAGATAGTGGCAGAAGATCTTCATTCTTATGGAAAGTTGTAGGAAGGAACATGGTACGGGAAAGAACCAACTCTATAGGTAAAACAGACTTATTTGGTGTAAACTGGTGTATTTCCACTGATGTCAGCAGGATCTTGTGTATTCGTTCCAGTCACAGATCTGGCCTGAGAAGACACTTTTTAACATCAACAGGGATTGTTCGTGCAGCACAGTGTAGATACCCTTAAATACCTGAATTACACTTTTTTAGATACTTTTGGTTTGATCCGAAGACCATTATGACAACTGGAAGTCAGGATCCCAACCTAAGTGCAGAGCAAGAGCTTCAGATGTAGCAAGGTCACACCTGCCTGCCTTCCTGACAACCAAGGCCCTGTGCTGCCTGTGTAAGATCCCAAACAATGATGCTTCAACTGTCAGTATGGATTTGGTGCCACTGTTTTCAAAGGCAGCAAGTGTCTATGTAGTTCAGTCATTTTGAGAAGAAGTTACCTAGAGCAACTCTGGCTGCAGAGGCATCGTAATTGATCCAAAAAGATACCCACGACAGAATTGTGATCAGTGTGGAAGGCATATAGGTTTGCAAAATGAAGTATCCAATATTTCTTTTAAGCCGGAAGCTAAGTGATAATCGAGGATATGCTCCTGAAAGAAAGAAGTCATATAATGACTAATGCCTAACAAAAAGTAGGCACTGATATTTCTGGGTTGGAGGAAAAGGGGACAGTTTTTTTTTTAACTTGCCAGTGCTTACCTGTTGTAAATTCCACTCTCTTTGATACCATCTTGTAATCCACGATAGAAAATTGTGGGAGCTCAATGTTATTAACTCCTGTTACTGCTGACTCTCCTCCATTCCAGTAAAATTCAATATCATCAGTAGTGTATCCATCTGAAACAGAGGCACAATTTGATTATTGACTTTTCTTTTTGTTTTATTACTTTGCTTAAAGAGTTGCGGTTCAAGTGGAAGTAGCTGCTGTTAATCAGGAATTCAGCCTTCTGTTGTGTGACATTCCTGTTATACAAAAGGCTCCTCTATACCCTGAGGAAGCTTCTAGATGTAGAAGAGGAGAAGATGGAAAACAAGGACAGAACTCACTATTAAAATTTGTTTTTTAGCTAGCTCTAATACAACTACTTTTCATCCAGGCTTGAGTTACTCAGTTTGCCAACAGACAGATACATCATCAGCAAGACTTTTAAACTCTTTTTGGAGGAGCTCTGACAGTAAAACCAGGTTCAGTTCCCAGCTTTTAATTTGATTTCCTATGGAGGATGTGCCAAAATAGAGAGTTGGGAGCCAGTGGAGGCAAAGATGATTCTAGAAGAATTAAGGTGCCTGTAGTATTACCTGACAACGTCTGTCAGATCTGTAGGTAACCCTTTGATATTCATGAAGCATTTTATATTTTAATTAGACCATGCCATCTTTGATCATCTGTTATCACAGAGATATTTCTTTTTTACTCAAAACGAGCACCTTTCTTCTGTTTCCTTTTAACAGTGATGTTGATTATTTATAATTTAATTAAAAATTGATTTGCCATTCTATCACTGGAATTGTTAACATTATTGTTACCATTTTCAGAAATACTTTGACTGAACTCAGAAGTGACTGAATTTCAAAAAAATCTTGCAATGGACAACATTTTTTAATTAATATTTAAACTGGTTTCACTTTATTGCATTTTTCTACTTTCCACAGATATCTACCAAAGGAGAGAACACCTCATCTATTTTTAAATTTTTTCCTTCAGGTGTTAGATTTAATCAAGTTTAAATCATATAACACAGATCAAATAAAAACATGAGTTTGAACTCAAAGCTTTAGAAAACTTCGCAGTACTTCTGCCAGTTGAACCACTCGTAGCATCAGAAGCCTCCACAGAGTTAGGAACCTATCCTTTCACATGCACAAATAATGTAATATCAAACTAAGGAAATGAGTCTTGAGATGTCTTTTCCTGCGATGGTGCCTAGTAATAGCCTCATCCCTGGAAGGCTGACCACATGCAGAACAGATCTGTGGTTTCCCTGGTGACAGTCAGAGAAGCTCTTATACTTGCTGCCAGGCTCCAGAGATTGCTCAGGGTCTGCAGCTATTGAACAGCTATCTTTTGATGCAAACACACAGTGACGGGCTCAACAAGGTTAAATGTTCACATATTTTATTTCTGAACGGCTCGGTGCCATGGTGTTCTATCTGAATTGCTCTGAAAACCACACTAACCTACGTAATATGGATTGCTGCCGTAAACTCAAAACTCTGCTTCCCATTACTTATGCCATTTTATTTTTTTTTTCAAATGAACCATCCCAGGGCTGTGACACAGAGCTCTGCATAGCTGATTTTCATTCCTTTTCACTGCAAAAGGTCAAGGCATCTGCTTGGTAGTAGGATTTCAGTAGCTGTTTTAAAGGCTTTGCATACAAACCACAGGGCTGACATGAGCCACATGTAGGGTGTGATACAGAATGACTAAAAGTGAATGAAGACTGCTAAGACTGTTTAAAAGACCAAGACTGAGATTGGCAGGGAAGTGCTAGCTTCATTTTCGTGCAAATCTGTACTATAAAAACTTTCTCTTGAATTATTTCTCTTCTCAGAAAAGGTGGTAAAAAACAGATAGCATTGGAACTGTAATCTCATAATGAAAAGGTATTGATTATGTGTAGACTTGGTACCACACAGATATCCTCTACATGAGGTAATACTCATCCTTTGTCTTTATGGGACAGAATAAAAAACAAAAGGGGCATCACTACCTAGATATTGAGCAGGTACTTGCTGCAAAGTCACAGGTGAAGGTTTACATGTGAGAATCCTGAATTCTGCCTCAGGGTTTGAAGGAAAACCATGAAAATGATTCTTCTGTTCTGTGCTGTCATCACCTGTTGAGCTTTTCACATCCTGACCTCCAGTTTTGCTCTGATTGCTCTGATTGCTCTGATTGTGCTGATTCCTTGGACAGTGCAGGCTGGGACCCAGGAGAGAGGAGTTATCTCCAGCCCTCAGGAGCTCCTAACTTTACTTGCAGCCTCTTAAGGCAGCTGCAAACAGCCTCTCTGCAGTTTCTCTGATGTTTTGACAAAAGAGGGAATAGTTTGGCACCTTACTGTGGCTGAAAGGTGAATTATTAGTGATTTAGTTGTTAAAACCCACAATGGTGCCAGATATACACCTGGGATATCAGAAGGCAGATTTCAAAAAGAAAACAGGCACAACCTCCTACAAAATGATTGCACCATGTTATTGATACACTGTGTGGTGATGTTGGATCTTGCAAAAGGAAATTATGTGAGTTTTGTGATTTAGACAAATGTGCTTTTCCCTAGTCTTGTTTTCTATGATTTTGGCTACTAAATGAAAAGTAGAACTAGTAGGTTATAAAGCCAACAGACCAAAAGCAAGAACCTTGCATGTAAGGTATCAGCTGGTGACAAGCTGTCACTGCTGACAGGCCTTGTTTTTAATCTCTACAAATTTAAAAGAGACTTCCAAATACAGCAAAAAATGGGTCTAATGTGAGCTACTACTATTTCTAAATATACTGATTTCTTTCTTGATTTAAAGCTTCCTTAAAGCTGATAGAAATTATGAGAAAGGGATTATGATGTTTTTCACTCAGGAGCATTCACATTTTTCAGCTCTCTTTTTAGAAAAGTAATTGAGCAAGAACATCTTCCTGTGGTTTTAGGTACAGTGAATTTCAATACATTCATTTTTTCCTTGGCAGTCATTGTAATATCTCTGCTAGACACTAACAAGGTGTAAATTCATCCTAGGCAGTCCATTCCCCGATGCAATAGGATTGTTGCTGTGTGAAGCCCTTTCCTTACATGCTTTGCACGTTGTTCTAGGTGTGTGAGAGGCATTGCTTTTATGGCTCACAATGGCCCACAGGTGCAGGAATCGGAGGCCCTCATGTTTCATAGGCATCGACATGGCTTTTTCTAGCAAACCTGGGAGGAAGGCAGTTGACTGCAGGTAAAAGACAGGAATTAATCTCAGCTCAGAACAGTTAGCAGAAGACAGATCGCTCCTCCTTTTTCAAGCTGACAGTGGCTTTAAGTGAGGAGCTGTAAATTAAGAAAGCTTCAAGTGTGGAGCAGTACTGACTTCTGGCTAGCAGGCAATGAAAAATCCTTATTTCAAGCAGCAAAGGCTTTTGCGTTTACAATGGAAGAAAAGCTATTTCAATGATGGGAAAAGTGGGTCTTGCCAGTACAGTGGCCAGTGTTAATGCTCGTTTTTTCACTGAATTTATCTGTACTGCCCAGGTATTCCCTCGGCAGCTCTTTTCCCATGTAATCCTTTTCCCTCTGCCTAAGTATCCATGTCACCAATTCAAACGCATACCTCTGCTTTTGTGACGGAGAGCGCAGCACTCGCAACTGGACCGGGATGCCCGAAAACAAATTTCATAAAAGTCAGGTATCGCTGACCTGCAGTATTTCAGTGGTGTTGACAATCGCTGTCACAGGGTGGGCGCGACGCGAACGGGGGAACCCCGGAGTTCCCCGGCGGGCACGGGGAGCCCCGGGCTGATCCGGCAGCGCGCCCCGGGGCCGCGCGGGGGCGCCCGCGCTCCGCGGCGGGGCCGGG